>BTHU01000004.1:38813768-39056268 GCA_036184795.1 Tokudaia tokunoshimensis | reverse complement strand
GTCCGATGTGACATCGTGCATACAGTGAGCGTCTCCTTTTTATTCTTCTGTAAATTCAGGCATTTCTGCCTTTCGTTCAGCAGGAAATCTGCCTCCCACTATGTTCTCCATTTGAGAAAGGGTAACTTCTTTTTGTAACTCAAAACCCAACCACCTCTTCACTGTTGGGAGAACTATGGAAGAGTTTAACTGATTATCTTCATGTGTGTCGACCCATTTCTACGGAGTTTCTGTTTGCTCAAGAAAAAATTGCCCATGACATTCTCCTAGGAAAGGGATTTCTATTAATTATTAATCTAGTGAAGCCCATGTATGAAAATAGTAGGGGTTTTTTTGAAGATTTCTTTCATGTCTTACTTGGGACATTTCATTTGGTAAGACTGTGTACTGTGCAATGTAACTACAGTAAGCTTCTCTTGCCAGTACAACTAGATGCTCCTAAAACTTACAGAACCACAGTTGTGTCGTGAGGAATGAAGGCGTGGAGACATGTTACTACAAAAATACTCTTTCTGAGAGGGTCTAGTGACACAAGACAGTGTAGTGTTTCTCTACTCAATCCTTTAAAAGTTAACTGTTAACTATTAGTGGATTCCATTAAGCCAAAGGTCATGTTTTAACTTACTTGAAACAGAACAGATTAAACCACCAAAAACATTTTTAAAAAAAAAAAAACATTTTTTTTTGTTGTTGTTGTTGCTGTTTTTAATTTTTAGTTTTCAGTGTATTTTTTTTTCAGCCAGTCAATTACTAGTTGCTAAGTCCACCTTACTTACAGTGTGGCGTGGCTACACTGTAATGTCAATGTGTGTCCTTTATTTTTCTTTATTTTCCTTCATGTCTTTCTTTTGCTTTAAGCAAATTTAATTAAAACATTTTGCTCTGAGCTTGAATCTTTATCTTCACTTAAATTTAATGGTCATGTTGCTTCTCTGAGGGATAGGCACATGGGAAAAGTACATTAATGTTTATCCAATCCTGTTCTGTTTGACTTCTTTACCCAGTTAACGGTACTGCATAGGATCACCCAACTTCTACCATGCACTTTGTTTTACGGTCCATTAATGGGATTGTTTGCTTACTGTCTGGGCTCTCTTACTATCGGAATCATATTGGCACATCACCCTGGTTCCCATTCTGACCTGTGAGGGGACAGCTGAGGGGTAGGTAATTGATATCTGGGGCAGGATTGGGGGGATGGTAGTCTGTGACCCTAAGGGTAGATTTCACATTGCCTTGGTTCTAGCTGAGATTTTTAAGTTGCCTACTTTTCACCAGACAGTATGGAATAATAGAAAAGCATGCCACCACCATTTTCAAGGACCTCAACCTATTAGCAAAGGTGTAATAGGAAGGAACAGAACATGGCTGAAAACAGTTTCCAACACGGTCTATGGAAGAGAAAAACAAGGTGACTTCGGAAAGCTGTAATTTCTTCTGCTTTCTTCATGATAAATATCTTATCAGACTGCTATTATAGCATTGTACATAAAGGTTTCCAAAGGCCAATTCTGTGAGTGTGTATGTACACAACCTAGTACACCCTTGTTTTCTGAACATATTTAGGCCATTTCTACTGCTACTTTACCCAGAAGGATCTATTTGTTTATTCAATTGGTTTGAAAACCTTGATTTTTTTTGTTAAAAATTTCCTTAATTTTCGAAAATTCCACTTTTTGGACTGAAAGTCATCCACCTGTGAAGGTCACAAAATTACTGTTTTTTTTTTTTTTTTGCTTCTTCTTTGAAGATATAAGAATTTTTTTATACTCGCCATTTTTCATATGCCCTAAAATTTTAGATGATTTTACACTTAGCTTGTGTTTCATTAAGTCTCAATTTGGTTCTTAGCACGACCTCTTCAACAGACTTTACACACAAGCACTTTAGAATATTGCCAGGGAGTGCAATTTCTCCTCTTTCCCAGAAGGCTCTGCTCACATATTTTGCATAGAGCTCAAGGTCTGGGTGAGTGGTCCTTGCCACACAGTTGAGCAGCTGGAGTCCCTATCATTCAAAAGGGCAGGGACATTTCTGAAAATGCACAAAGGCGCTTGAGGAGGGGGTTCTTATCAGTCAGTGTGTCCTTCTGATGTGACCCTGGGATTCTGTTGGAGTGATTAGTGGATGAATTTGAAAAATAATTATTTATACAGAGCAGAGCCTGAGAGAGGTCTGGTAAATTCTGTCTAGTAGACTGAAGAGAAAACTTTGATTTTCTCTAATTCTGTAATGATTGGAGATCATTGGTTTAAGTAAGTCAACATTTTAATGTTTCATCAGATCTCTGAATCTTTCACCTTAGCATTTTTTCCAGATTATCTACTAGGTGGTTCTTCTCCCCTCTTCCCGGCTCTGCCTCCTTCATTTTCCCTTCCCTTGTCTGAGTCTCTTGAATGTCGAGTATCTTCTGCAAGGCCACCCAGAAGGTCAATGACAACACTAGAAATAGAATCCAGGCTTGGTGAGTTCCATGGTGTTTTTCCTAGGTGTGTGTTATGTCCTAAAGCCAATCTGTAAATGAAATTGGCTTATGGTGTGTACAGTTAGCATTAATCTCAGCTCTGGGTTTAGTGAAGGCAAATTCTTTCATTTTTCTCTGGACATCCATCAACTCCTATGTGTTCTAGTGTAGAATGTTTTATGTAGAAAGCGGCTGTTCCCCTTTCTCTGTCTGTCTGTCTGTTTGACTATCTCTCTCCCTGTAAGAGAGAGAAGGCGAGAGATGAGACAGGGGCATACACAAACACACACACACACACACACACACACACACACACACACACACACACACACACACTGGGTAGGGTAGGGCACCTGAACTGAAACTCTAGTCTGGTATATTAATTACACCAAGAAGAACCTTTTAAGGTCACAGAATTAGCAGTTGAACATTATGATGTATAAAATAAATAAAATATAAAATGTCTGCAAGATTAGAAGACCTAACAGCATATTTTAATTCTGCAAGTCACAGTATTTTATTACTGTTTGATTCATACTGCTTGTCAGATTGTGCTTGCAAATAATTTCACATTTTTATGCATCCTCCCTTTGTAGAAAACATTTGTAATAAGCACACAGATTCCTAAAGTAATTTCAGAAATGAAGGAGGAGGGAAAAAGCCAATTTGTACAATATACTTTTTCTTAAGACCCAAGGTTGTTAGTAAGTGGGAATTCTACATTAATACATACAGTATCATGCTCTAACCACATTTTTCATACAGCCAGGCATTTATATGATTACATATTATCATATTGCAGTTTTCCCCAGAAAGTTCTGAGTGGACTCATAGCTGCCTAGTAAACACATGCCCAGACCTGGCTGGCCCTGGAGCTATCAGCTTCACAGTAGCCTGCAAGGGAGCCTTTGCCCCTCCCACTGGAGATGACTTTAACCCCAAGGGCTCTATGTTCTAGCACCCAGGTTGACTCTCTGGCCTGCAGTGCCCATTGCTTTCTTTCCCAAATGCTATTGTCTAAGTTTCTGCCCAAACTGTAGACTTATTCTAGTTTTCTAAAATCTCTCTTTGCTTTTCTCTTCAGTGTCTTAATTCTGAACGACAAGGTAGAGATTTGTTATTGGGCAACCATGTCCTGTGACATCATTTTACTCTTGCCTTTTACAATACTGAAATCTTAGTACCCAAAATGTGTATTTATCCCATGCTTCTGAAATTTTTAGAGTTTTTCATTTTCTCTGTGTGTTTTGCTTTTTTTGTTGTTGTTTTCTGTTTTTTCTTGGTTTTATTTTGGGTTCTTTTTGTTTGTTTGTTTGTTTTCAGAATTCTTTCTGTTGCAATTCAGGTTTCATATTTTATCTTGCAATTTTAATTTAGAATTTTGCTGCTGAGAAGCAGAATTTATCTTTAAGTAATGAGAAAGGACCAAAGACATGGATCAAACAGGGGAGGGATTTCTTTTCTTATGCTTTGCGGTAAAGATCAGTCCACAGCTCTGTCCTGTGGTGCCGCAATGTCCTCAGGCAACCAAATTCTCTCTTGCTTGTTATATGCTCCCTGGTGTGGGTCCGCTTCCCTTTTATGGAGTGATAAATGTGAATCCCCAGGCATCCTGTTCACAGTCTTGGCGCTGAGGATGGATGCACAAGGCAGGCAGGCAGGCAGGCAGGCTAGCTGGGTAGTGCTAGCTCACGTTAATGTGAGACTCAGGAACAAACAGGAGCTTAAGTTTACCCTGTGGGTAACCGAACTCAAAGCACACTCCTGCAGCTCAACACTCTACATCATTAGCATCAGGATGCTTTCGAAATTAAATTCAATAATTTCATAGTGTATACTGTATTTACATCATTTTCCCTCCCTCCCTTCCTCCAACCCCTGATATATCCTCCCCTCTCTCCTCTTCCATCTCAACTTCATGGACTCTTTTTCTTTAATTATTGTCATACACACATGCATACACACACATGAATAAATACATACATCCTGTTGAACCATTTAGTGCTGTTTATATGTACAGGGCTGAACACTTGGTATTGGACAACCATTTAGGGGACTTCTACCTTCTTCTTTCAGAAGTCACTAATTTTCTATAGATCTTCATCTAGAGGTGGGTACCTGTGAGATCCTCCCGCCCCCATCTGTTTTGCCTTGTTAACTGATGGTGAGATTATTTAGGTCTTATTTAGGCAATCATACTGTTGACATTTTGTGGGTACAATTTCCTTTTTATATATAGATGTCACTGTCTCACAGCAGATATCCTTGTCCTTTGGCTCTTACAATCTTTCTGATCCTTCTTTTGAGATGTTCCTGATCAGTTGGGACTGTACATCACCAAAAGTAATTTATGGATTCAGTGCAATACTACCAAAATACAACATTCTTCACAGAAATGCAAAACCATCCTAAAAGGCATATGTAATAACAAAGACTCCAAAGCAATCCTGAGCAAAAAGAACAATACTGGAAGGATGACCATTTTATATTTCAAGATCTGTTACAGAGCTGTTATAACAAAGCCAGTAAGGCACTGGCACAGAAACAGACATGAAGATGAATAGAACAGAATAGAAGACCCAAGCAAGAGTACATGTAACTGTAGTCATCCTTGTCACCCTCTTCTACCCACAACCCTTTTCTCATTCCCCCTCTTCTTCTCCTCTGAGCAGGTGAGAGCCCTCCTGTGTATCCATCTATCCTGGCACTTCAAGTCTCTTCCAGGGTAGGTGCTTCCTCCAGACAAGGCAACCCATCAAGAAGAATATATCCCATGGAAAGGCAACTGTCTTTGGGATAGGTGTTCAGGATGCACATAAAGACCAAGCTGCAAATTTGCTACGTATGTGTAGGGGTGATGGAGCTAGGTCCAGCCATGTATGTTCTTTGCTTGGTGGTTCAGACTCTGAGAGCCCCAAGGGTTCAAGTTAGTTGATTCCGTTGGTCTTGTGTGGAGTTCCTATCCCCTTAGGGGCTACAATCCTTCCTCTTATTCTTCCGTAGGAGTCCACAAGCTCTGTCGTTGTTTGGCTGTGGGTATATGCCTTTGTCTGAGTTAACTGGTGGGTGGAGCCTTTCAGAGGACAGCATGATAGACTACTGTCTGAAAGCATAACAAGAGTATCATTAGTAGTGTAAGGGATTGCTGTCTGAGCAACTACAGTTATCATATATATGACAAGTAGTCCTGGGAAAACTGAGTGTCACCATGTAGAAGAATGGAATTAGACTGGTATCTGTCACCCAGAAAAACAAAACAAAACAAAACAACAAAAACAAAAAACCTAAGTTCAAATGGATGAAGAACCTTGATAAAAAAACCTGAAACAATGAAACTTCTAGAAGAAAGCAAAGGCAACACCCTACAAGATATAGGTGTAGGAAAGGAGTTTCTTAATAGGACTCCTAACAATATCCTAATAATTAAGACACCAGGATTCTTTAGAAAGATGTATGTGAAGAGCGAGCAGGAGACTCAGCTAGCTACCACCACTAAAAGTACCTCTGCCTTCCTTGACATTCAGAAAACATTGCATTGTTTTGGTACCATGTACAAAGTGGGGTGGTATCCTTTGGAGGAAATGAATTCTTCACTTTTGTGGGGATGGTAGGTGGGCCAGTTGGGCAGATGGATGATTCTCTGAGTAAGGAGGGTCATGGACATCTCCAGGTGGTGGCTTGGGCTGGAGTCTTGCTTGGAGGGTGAGGTGGTAGTCATTCCTACTTTTTAAAATCTTGTTCCTGCTAATTTTTTTCTTCCTTCTCATTTTTATTAGAGTAAATTAACTGTGTCCTTAACCCAGAAGAGTGTCACTCAGAGCACGGTTTGGGTTATATCTATCCAGTTTTTCATTGCTTGAGAAATATGGTTTCAGGAAGCATTCTTGGTGGACAGTGTATGTTTTAGAGGTAGCAAGCCAGGCACCTGAATTCAGCTCTCTCCTTAGCCTATGGAGTGACCTTAGGTGTACCCATTCATACAGTTTCTCTATGTTCCTCAGAATGCTGAATTTGCAAGGACTGTGTTAAAAGTATCAACACATAGTGGAAGCCCAGAGAGTGTAAATTATTTCTCTGACCCAAGAAAAGGCATGTGTTTTGTGTTTATTTGTTGGGTTGGTTTTTAATCTTCTGCTGTTGATAGTATGTGTGCTTTCAGAGAGCCAGTCCCCATACTAACCCAGACTAGCCAAAACCTACCTTCTCTCCTACAGCCTCCTGAAAGCTCAGAGTACAGACAATTTGCCACTGTGCTTGGCTTTAAAAATACCATGTTTTATTAGCTTCATAAGTGATTTAAATTGAATGAGAAAAAAAATTTAAATAAAAAACTTTATAATCATCAGGCATTTAAATGTCCCACTAAAGTTGTTGCATAAAACTTTTTGTTGTAGTGAACGAATTTAATAGAAACTTATTATCCTTCATATCATGCCACCCGGGCCAGAATGGTGTACTTTTCAAATTCGTTTCACACTGCTCATGTTTTGTAACTGTGTTTATGACTGCCACGAGACTTAAACAAACAAACACCCAGACAAACAAAGAAACAAATAAACAGATGACTGCTATGCTGTCTTTACTGGGAGCACAGGTTGAAGCACAACAAGATATGCAGTTGGATTATTCAGTGTCCTAGGGGTTCTTAGTCAGTGGCTGGCAGGCTGTATGTTTCTAAGAGCTAAAGCTGTTGGCAATGTTTTTCAGGTTACCTGTATGACAGTGAGGCTTTGTCATCTTTGATCAGGATACAGATAGCAAAGACATAGTCTAAGCAAGCTGAGCATTCTTAATTTGAAAACCCAAATATGAAATATTCCTAAATTTAAAGATTTTCTGTGAAGTCGTGTGTTGTCACCAGGAAAAACAATGTGTACCAAAGACACTGAATAGAATTGCCCACAGGCTCTGTATATAAATGAAACATAAATTAATTCTATGTTTACAGAGGGATCCTTTTTTTTAGGATAGCTCATTGTGCATGCAATATTCCAGGGGAGGGGAGATGAGGGGGAAGGGGAGGAGGAGAGGGAGAGAGAGAAGAAATGAAATCCGACTTTCCACTCAAGCACTTCAAACAAGGCCTACTCAGAGAGAAATTACTATTATTTGTGTAAGTGTGGTTTTTGTGAAAACAAGATACTGACCTACGATTGGTATTTCTCAACGTTGTTTCTCTTTATTCTTCTTAGAGTTTTATCCCTTAGGGTGAAAAGCCACAGTCCCAGGCCTTTTCATTATCTTTATCCAGCTCCAACTTGTGGCTTTTGGCAAGATGGAAGACTTTCTGCCATCCCCATAGACCAGTAGAAATCAAAGGAGAAAAAAAAAATCAAGGGAGCTGTGATCTGCTTAGCACTGAATCCAGATTCTTTTTAGTTTTCTTAAAAGCCTCACGAGGCTGCTGGTCAAACCCATTTTGGGTGAGGAAGATTGGTTGGAGAAAGGTCATCCTCAAAGTTCCTACTAATAAATGGCAGAGTGCAGGGTTGTAGGCTAGACCTGTCTTCCCAGAAAGAAAACTACCATAGAACAATGGGGGCACATACCACATGGCCATGCTTCTCGAAACAGCCTGGGAATACATACTGTACACCCTTGCTCTGCACAGCATTCTAGTCAGACACGGTACACCCTGCTTCATAGAACATCCTGTGCATGGCCCTGTTCCACAGAGCAGCCTGGGCACAGAATGCCTGGGCCTGTTCCACAGAGCAGCCTGGACACTGATTACATGGCCTGCTCTACAGAGCTGGACACACACTGCGTGCCCTGATCCACAGAACAGCTGTGTTACTGTCTTCTCTTACCTGTTTGCTTCACATGGGACAATTCTCACCTCTTTTTGCCAATCTACTTTTACCCTCTGTTTTAGTGTTCCTCGCTGTATCCTCAGCCTTACTTCTAAGCCAGTGATGAAGCAATCCTGAGAATACACTGGGGGCTATAAAGATATCTTGGGACCTAATCACTGTAGATTATTTTCCTTTAAAATCCACAATAGGAGTACTATGCAACATATAACACCGAGTGCTGTTAGCTCTTCATCCGTTTTAAAGTATGAGAAGTCGAAGATTTACAAGATGATCTGTTGATGGTCACCACCAGTCTGACCCAGATCAAATTCCAGTATTCCCAGCACTGTGGACACCTGGGCTGTAACTCCATGGGAACAGGCACCAAGCCTCACGTTATTTTGTAAACCACAATGCCTGGTCCATGCCTGGCACACAAGGCTGATTAAAAATAGCTGGAGTGATGGACAGTCTCAGACTCCTGCTTGGGGCAGTCTGAAGGGCTGAGACTCTCTTGGCTGTGCCCCAGTCCCCTGAGCCAGAATTTAAAAATAATAATCTCTTGTTGGCAAGAAAAGAACTTTTGGTAATTTCAGATACTGCCTCCCTCTGAAAATATAAATGATTTCTACCCTGGTAGGGTATTAAAAATGCTCAGTCTTCATACAGTTGAAAAAAAGAAATTAAAAATATTATGTTGGCAATCATAACATTGGCAGAAAGTGATTGTGGCCCCATGATTAGTCCTGTGTCTATATATTTTGGAAAATATCAACAGTAGTATTTGAATTTAAATTAACTCCAGCAGCCAAATTAATATTTGAAGAGAAATCTTGATATCAGTATTCTAAATCACAGGATCTTAGAAATATTTTCTCTCTCTCTCTCTCTCTCTCTCATATGTACGTATGCCTATATATGTGCTCGCAGGACATTTGTCAATCTTAATATAGAAGCAACTAATCTTAAATGTTCAAATGTTTAGGAACTAAAAAATATACTTTGATACAAGATTATAAATATATCAAGAAGCAACTTCATGCAATTAACAATCTTTTGGTTGTAACTTTCAAGATTTATATTTGCTTTTTTGTTTTTCATTTATTTATTTACTATCTTTGTGTGTTCGGGATAGGGTGGACATCTTTGAGGAGGTCAGAGAATAATTTGTGGGAGTCAGTTCTTTTCTTCTGCTCTGTAGGCATCCACTGTATGTTCCCAAGGATTTCATTTAAGTGTGCAGACTTGGCAGCAAGCTGAGCTGTTGCCCCAGACAGAGAAATGTATTTGGGAGGGGGTCTGCATTTGTACCAACTCAGAATAAAGACTCCCTCTGCTGGCTGTTTCTATAGTTGCATGCTTTGTAACATTCAGAAAACAATGAAAAAGCAAACAATGCTTTGGCATTCAAAAGCTAGGTGCTTTGTGACATATATCTCATTTATATATTCTGGTGTAATGCTTAGCTCACTAATACTTTTATAGAACATGTCATGAATCAGTCATAGCTTAAAAAGGCATGGACCCTGGACTAGCAGTAGGGGAGGAATTCAGACAGTGTCCAGGTGGAGTCTATACAGGTTCCAGGGTTCTGTCACGGGGCAAGTGCCTGAGCAAGATGTATCTTCCCTAGCCTTGACTTCCTCCTTTCTAAGATGAGGGTGTTTGTCAGTTGTCCAGACTGAATTTTTCTTTAATTATCTTATTATTCTGACAACATTGCGTTTTTTTTTTTAAGAGGAATATGCACAGCCGCATTTCACATTGATACGTGGGAACATTGAAAAGAAACAGAATTACAGCCTGGATATAAATTGTCTGTCCCCTAGAACTGTCACAGTACAGGAAAGTTAGGATTTGGAAAGTGATTTTTTTGGGGGGGGTGTGATTTAAAGTCTATAGAGTAACACATAAATATCACAGAGAGACTGTACATAGCATATACCATCTGCTGTTTGGCACTATATAGTACATAATAATGTCATTCAATACACCTCCAATTAAAATTCAAAAGACCTTTTATGGTAAGATTCAATGAGTTTCCAAGACATTAAATTATGGGAAAAAACTTCAAAAATCAATGAAGACAAATGGTTCCTAACAACGCATGGATGGAGGATGCCGTTTGTCTCCATAAATGTGATGCTGTCGGATGTGCCATGTCTACGTCCTTCTTGTTTGTCTCCTTATCCCTCTACCTCTCTCCACTTGTCCTTCTTTCTCACTGTGTGAACTGATTTGAACCTTTTCACTTAGACATGGATACTCATTATTCTGGGAATAAATGATTACTTAAAAACTGAAAGGAGACACCAGGATAACATTGTGCCCAATGTAAACCTAACCAGTGGTTTCTGCCTTAAATGTGGGTAAGTATTAGCATTTGAGAAGGTTGGTATCTTGTAAAGAGGAATTAGCCCTAAATAATTACATGTGTCTTAAAACACTGACTATTCAGAGACAAGTCTTGGATGAAGTCATTGAGAAGTTAGCATGGGATTTTTGACTTGACCCCCTAATAATACACATTGACTTCAAATGCACAGAAATGTAGTCTCTCTCTCTCTCTCTCTCTCTCTCTCTGTATGTGTGTATGTGTGTGTATGTATGTATGTATGTGTGTGTGTGTGTGCATTTGTGCATGCATGTGCATATATGTATGAGAGCGTAGCTTAGGATGGAAGCCTATGTGTATGTGTGTGTGTGCGTGTGTGCGTGCGTGTGTGTGTGTGTGTGTGTGTGTGTGTGTGTGTGTGTGTGTATGTGCATATCCCATATGTATATGATGGTAGCTTTGGGTGGAAGCCTATATATGTAAACCAGATTTTCATGAGTGATTTGGAATCTCTTTCCAGGTCAACTTTAGGACATGCCCACCAGTGAGGCTTTGTGGGGCTGATTTTGCCCAGTGCAGGAATGCAAGCTAATTTGAAATGTTCTAAATCTTTTCCTGTTGCATTCTGGGCCTAGTATGCAGAACTAGAACTCCGGCTACTCAGGTTCTTGAGTCTTGAGTTTGTCTGCTTTGACCAGGCACTCTTTATAGCTGTCAAAATGAAGCAGAACAGTAGGCAAATGACTGCTAAGCCAAGGCTTCTACGCAGAAGGCTTGGCAACCCTCCATCCTGTGGTCTTAAAAGTCAATAACATTAGGGACAAACTTAAAAACCTTGGGTTAGTAGGAGCTTGAGGGACCTGACTACTTAAACCCCGATCTTCCAAATGTGAGAAAAGGAGACCTGGGGCAGATCTGCTATTAGTAGCTGTCCCCCCTTTCCACGATGGTTCTATCACCATCAGCCCTTGAGCAGTCTATTCTCTTGTCCCTATTGAGCAGAACCATGCAAAACTTCTATTTTAAACCTTATTACCGTATTCCCAGATAGTTTTGAGAGGTGCTTTGAAATTTGGGTGTGGTAGACTTCGTTCTCCATTTTAGTGGTCCAAAGGGAAACAGGTGCTCATGTCTGGGCGAGACCACCCTTCTCCTTGGTCTGCTGGCACTGTGACACGTCACTAGTTCTGCTAAAGCAAACCCAGTCTTATTATTGTTGGTGTTGTTATTATTATTATTTGCTTTTTTCTTCATTAATACCTTTTCTCATAATATTTGCTTTACCCAGGTTTTTCCCTATGTGTTTTTAATTTTTACATAACCTCAAATATGACAACGGGTTACTTTAAGTCCCAGATTGGGCTTTGTCCAGCTGAGAAATTCTATGAAAACTTGCAAATATTTTCTTTTTGGTCTGCATGTGTGGTTACAAACTTGAGGGCTCAATAGTGTTGCTGTGGAATCCCTAATGTCTCACATGGGGTTGCAGACAATGACTTAATTCACCATAGAATAACTGCTTCATTTGTCCATTGTGAGCCCCCGTGTTCTGCTGGCTGCAGGAGAGAAGACGGGAAGCAGCTCTGACTGCTGATGTCCTGTGGTGTTCTGAGTAGCAATGGCTTTGAAATTTGATGGCACAGGTATGCCACACATGGAGTAGACATTTTGGTCTTAAACTGGAAACATCATTGAAATTTCCCCCAAAGAAATAAGGTGTAACTGAGACTTTAGGGAAGAAAAGCACGTTTCAGGGAGACAGTTCAGGACAGTTCTGGAAGGAGCTAGGTACTTGTAAGAAACTGAGGGAGAGTGGGTTGGTGGTGGTGGTGGTGGTGGTGGTGAGATAAGGGAGGAAGGAGCAGGTTGTGTGGAATGAAGTTGAAAAGCAGACTAGGGATAAGGAATGGTCTTTGTTGTGTCAGTTCCCGAGAGTGAATATTAGTGACATTTGCGTGTTTTGAACTATTGTAACTAATTAAAAAATGCATAGTTTCTACTCAGGCATAACGGTTGTTGAATATTTCTTTCAAATTTAAGACTTTGTTGCGTGGTGTCTCAAAGCTATGTCCTCTTTTACTCTCAGTATTTCACACCTAGAAAAAGTACAGTAAGGGCACAGGAAGCAGCAGTTTTGCTTGAGTTACTGGGGGCTGCTGGAGCAGAGTTGGTTTTGAGATTCATTGTTTGAAAAGCAGAGATATGGAATAAGAACTAATGAACACATTATTTCCATCCCCTTAAGCAAACACACAGGCTTGTTTAATTCAAAATCCCTACACTGTCTCCTCTTATCTCCAGCCACAGCATTCCTTATTTGGAAGAATGTGAAGATCCAAGGCTGCTCTGACCTTGCTATAAAAATATTCGTATGATTTAAGTACATTTGCTATCTGTTAAAAAAAAAAGCAGCAAGAAATCTTGAAGCATCAGAAAATGTTTTACAATCTTTCTTTAGTTGGTAATAGCTTTGGAAGAGTTATAGAAACAAAATAAGCTCCACTTTGGGTCCTAGTTTAGGGAACTCATCTGTGGACTTTCTGTCTTAACTTTAGTCTTCTAGTAATTATACCTTACTGATAGAAATAATGGGTACACAGGATTAAAGAATGAAACTTAAACATTTATATAATTGTAATTGCAGTAAGATCCATTTAAAATGTTTATCACATTATTTTAAATTTGGTACTAGTTAATATTAATTGAGCTCAGATTTTCCTAAACTAGGCACTCCAGCCCAGGAGCAAGTGGGGTCCAGTCACGCTCTGCACATCAATCCTTGATGTTTGCTCTTTTGTCTTTCTCTCACTCTGTTCTATATGTCTTTGGTTTTAATGATCAATCTCATAATAGACTTCCCCACTGTGACAAGCTGTGTTCTTTCTATTATCCTCTGAAGAAGCTGAGTACAGTGAGGGCAGGACTGTGGAGCATTTATCAGTTTCCCACTGTGGCAGTTTGGAAAGTCCTTGACAAAGACTCATTGGACAATCCTGACTCATTCCCGATGTTCTTGAGTGTATCCAGCTCGGAAGGAACTGGGGATCCCCTTGGCATCCATTGGTGTGGTCAGCTGTGGGGATAGAGAGAAAGGGAGGGAGGGAGGGAAGAAGGGAGGGAAGAAGAGAGAGAGAGAGAGAGAGAGAGAGAGAGAGAGAGAGAGAGAGAGAGAGAGAGAGAACTTGCTTAGTGTATGCTCTGTCTTCTTGGGCTTCTCTATATAATAATCTTCTCTTAGAATCAAATTCCAGGTGATTTCACAGAAATCCACCGAGTGTTCTGAGAGCAAGGCAGTGTGTATTGCCCTCACTCTGAGCCTCTCTTTATTTTGGTTCTTTTAGACACAACCTTCAGCTTACATTTGAAGTATTTTGTCTCTAAGTCTAGAGGTTATAAGGCCCTCACATGTTTTTCTGAAGTTAACCAATTTTTTTTTGTTTCCTCTCTATTGTTGTGTCTTTTATTTAAAAAGTAAAAAATAGGTGGATTTTGAAATCTCTTTCTGCTACTCACGTTGTATTGAAGAACAGGAGTTGCTGGACCAAGAGTCTAAAGACATTCTGGTCTATCCCTGTAAATGGAAACACTTATCAACACTCCAGACTGTGTAAGGACTACACCACTGTGATCAGTGGTTCTGCTTCAAGGGTGTGCTGTTAGATTTGAAACTGAAAACTGCTCCTAGGGCAGAGACAGTTCAGTTTTCTCAGTTTGTCAATCATCCATCCACAGGGAAGGCATCCTTTGGGCAGTCTGTTTAAGCTAGGGAGATGCTATAAACAGACCCCATCAGAGCCGTGTTTCTCTTGTTACTCAACTGTCTAAACCATTGGGAAGTGTCTGTTCCTATTCTTTGAATCCAAGCAGAATTTCTTTTGGTGTACAGTTTCAAATGATATTAGTCTTCTTGTCCTATTTTCTTTATGCTATAAAGCAAGCTGGGAATTCGGGGGACTTAATTAGAAATGGATATATACCTTTATTAAGTAACATGATCATACAAATGCTCAGCCCTTTTTATCTTTCAGGCTGCGATGGAAACAGGATCCTTATACTATGTTCTAAGGGTTCTGAAGAGCAGCGTGCTATTTGTTTTCCCACGATCTTTAGCAGTCGCAAGTTGAGGTGTGCACACATCAGTCTTCTGTGAGGAACTGATTTCTTTTTCTTAGTTAGGAAGGCTTTAGTGTACTAATGCTCTTTGCAAGAGGCCTAACTCTACTTGAGAGCCGAAGCTTACATTATCTTTCCTGTCGTCACATATTTAAAGGAGATAAGTAGACATAGAACAGAGCTCTCAACAGCCTTTCTGCACTAGTGATATAAAAATGTTTCTATAAGCAAGTGGGTTCCAGAGACCCCAGGGTTGTGTTGCAGAGGAAAGCTAACCTAGGTGAAATCTCATCTCTCTCTCTCTCTCTCTCTCTCTCTCTCTCTCTCTCTCTCTCTCTCTCACACACACACACACACACCATATTCTGCATACATACTACCAAAACATACACACACCAATATACACCCTGTATATATACACACAAACACACACATACACACACAAACACATACTACACATAGTTCACACAACACACACCTTACATACACACACCTTGCACATACACATGTACACACACATACATAACGCCCGTATATACATGTGTCCACACATACCACACACATACACATATGCACATAAATACATATACATAAAGTGTATATTTGAAAAACATCAGCATTAAATATGTTTTTTTTTGCAAAATCTGTCTTTTAAATGGAGTTCAAACCAAAGCATTCATTCTTTATTAAAATCAATAACATTTATTCCATAAATTTCAACCGGCTTTAAAGCCTTGTTTCAGGAAGATTTCTGTTGACATCACTGCTAAAATTTAATTTTCTGGCACTTATATGCTAGTGATAGATATAATTGTTAAAATGTAATAAAATAATGAAGCTCTTAGCTTACAGGTCCCAATCCTTAAGATCTGTAACAATGCAGGGTGCACGAAGCAATGGCATTTCCTTTTGCCTGCTTTGTTCTTTCCTTGACCTCATTTACAATCTAGCATGGCTCCCTCGTGTCTTTAACTCTTGCATTTTCGTAGTTTCTTTGAAATAAAAGATGTGGTTGGAAAATGAGAAGCAGGCTTCTCTGACTCAGGTGATGAGAGTTTGCTGTAAGAAAACACATGGGGTAGTCAGGAGGTTGAGGGGGGCCTTTCCTGCTTGCCCATCCTTCAGTCAGCCTTCCTGGATCTTTGCTCCAGGACACAGCATTGCTCCCCTGAATCAGGTGCACTGATGCTCAGCCAGTGGTTATACTCTAATGGATGTTGGCAGGAACACCCTCTAGAGTTTGATCCGGTCCAGTGTAAGCACGACAGCATGGGGAGCAATGGAAGCATCCTTAGAAAGTCAGTCCTAGCCTATTCCAGACCCAGATGTAGGAGGCATGCCCTTGTGAACAACAGCCTATTTAGATAACATGGCCCAATGAGACGACACAAAAATGACTATATATAGACAACTGCTAAAAACCAGATGATAAGAAAGAAAGTTCAGCGACAATCCTGACTGGCTTTGAACATGTGTTTTCAGACATCAGTGACTTTATATCTTGAGACTGCCATATTGAATCAGTTTGTCCTTGGAATTTTTTTTTCCCCAGTGAAAAAGTTGTATGTACTTGTAACTTTCCTGAACAGAGACATTTTTGAGTAATTATATTTACCGTAATGGAAAACAGTTTCAAATTGAATGCCAGGAAAATAAATCGAATATTTAATGTGCAGAATGTCTGTAGGCTTTGCAATGGATGGATCTGCGCAGCAGGGCTTGATTAAGCCAGGATGACTTACGCTAGGTTGCTGTGGTACAAGTGTAAATAGTGAATAAATAGAAAATCTTCTCAGGCAGGGGGATGTTTGCTAGAACAAGTAAGAAGGACATACCACAAAGCCCTGAGCATTCAAATAACCTGAAAAGGAGTTCATTGGAATTCAGGTGGAACACAAGTAGGGATTTTCCCAAATAAAGTGTGTGTATGTGTGTGTGTGTGTGTACAGATGTGAATTCCAGGTGGAGCTTCATATGTGACAAGAAAGATGGGTTGCAGGGACATGTCATGTTTTTCCTAGGATCATAAAGTGATCCATTCCATTAAACCTTAATTGCATCCTGGAGAGCCAAAATCCCAGTCTGACCACTCCCTCCCCCAAGGCCATAGCACAGGTCATTCCATCACTCTGACGTTAGGATTACAACATATGAATTGTGTTGGGCACAAGCATTCAGCATATTGCCATGTGTTTCCTTCATATGGGTTGCATCTTCCCAAAGCCAGTGGGTTATAGCGTTCCATTAAAGTCAGTGCCAGAACTCTAGCCCAACATCACTGAGCTAGAGGGGGGAGTTGTCATATTGAAAAGATAGCTGGTGATGGGCGAGAGAGTGCTTCAAAAAGAAGTGACAGAACCCCAAGAAGAGGGGTAAGAGGTTGGGATCCAAGGCGAAGGAAGCTTGCATTGTGTCCTACAAATGTTTTAATTGCTCACTCTCTGTCTGTCTGTCTGTCTGTCTGTCTGTCTGTCTGTCTCTGACTCTCCTGGTCTCTGTCTCTCCATCTATATCTCCACCTGTCTCTCTGTCTCTCTGTCTCTGTCTGTCTCTCTCTTTCTCTTTCTCTTTCTGTCTGTCTGTCTCTCTTAGCTCATGCTGGCCTCAAACATACTTTGTATCCAAAGCTGGCCTTGCATTCTGGACCATCCTGTCTATACTTCTCACATCCTGCGATTACAGCCATGGGCTACTATGCCTGGCTCTAAATGTTCTTATATAATTTTTCAGATAACGTTTTCAAGGCTCACAAAAACAGTTTATTCTGTGGAGATACTATAGTTTTATCATCAATCATATGCTGTTAGAATTATGAATAATGCTTTGTTGACCACCTCAATTCCTAAAAGCCATTTTCTAATGTCAGCAAAAACATATTTGACAACTTTTGCTTTGATGTGAAGTTGTTGGGTCAAAGGAATGAGCCTTTTAATCCTTGCAATAAATATCCTCCCCATTAATACACAGAATACATTTTCTTCTTATGTCACCTCTCCACTGGGAGAGAGAGCTTACCTCATTGTGATATAATAAAGCGAACTTTAAAAAATGATGGGACAGAACTGGCCATTGTTCTCTACTGCATTTGCTTGAATTACTGGCTGTGTGTGGATGCAAATATTCCTGTGATAGGAATGTTTTCTGTACTGCATTTTCTGCTTTCCACTATGGTATAATTTCCCAGCTACACTATTGCTCCATGTGCCCGCTTATCTTATTAACTTAATACAGATAATAATTGATCCTAGGAATTCTAATACAAAGCATAGCTTGGCGAATATTATGTTACCCAAATTGGACATTTGGTGTGCTAACATCTCACTTCTGATACACAGAGTGTAAGTTGCTTCTTGTTCACATGGATACTCCTAGTGGGGCATTGTCCTTGAGGTCATTTAGGGACAAGGACTCCTTCTGCCCATGGCCTTCCTCTCCTCAAGGCCTGTGTAGTTGTTTTCATTCCATGGGAGGGTGGTGAAAGACAATCAGGGCATGTGGTAGAATTTTATGGGACAGATCGGGAGGCTTACTGTTCCACAGGCTTGCGTTCCGCTGACTAAAATTCAATTCCATGGCCACACTGATGGGAAGAGAGAAAAGGGATGAAGGACATGCAAATACGTAGCCAGCCCTTGCCTAGGCCTCTGAACCTGAATTGGGAATTTCTTTCTAGATAGCCTGATTGTATTCTGGGTTTTATGGTCATATTTTAATGTAGAATAACCCAAATTTCTTGGCTTATTTACAAGATCTAAATATGGAAATGAAGATGTAGACTTTTGATCAGAGGCTCATATCTTTAATAGACCAGAAAGGTAAAGAAATGAAAGAGTAGTGTTTGAATGGAACTTAGTTTAGATGATACAGAAAGGACAAAAGTTGTTGAATAAGGAGCTTTTGGTACTTAAGGAAGGTTTGGATGCACAGCATTCAGTCAGCATGTAAGAAAACGAAATGCACAATGGATTACACAGGGAATCTATGCCCAGTCAACACATTTGATGACTTGTAAGAAGGACATTTGAAAGGAACAGCTAATAAAAACTCTACTTATAGAATAGAAAATATTTGAAAGCCATATACTTGATATGGACTCTCTCTCTCTCTCTCTCCCTCCCTCCCCCCTCCCCTTCTCCATCCCTCCCTCCCTCTTTCCCTCCTTCTCTCCCTCCCTCCCCCTCTTTCTTTCTTTCTTTCTTTCTTTCTTTCTTTCTTTCTTTCTTTCTTTCTTTCTTTCTTTCTTTCTTTCTTTCTTTCTTTCTTTCTTTCTTTCTTCACTGTTGTTCTTTTTTCAAGGCAGGGTTTTTCTGTGTAATCCTAGCTATCCTAAAACCCACTCTGTAGACCATTCTTGCTTTGAACTCAAAGATTAACCTGCCCCTGTCTCCTGAGTACTGGGATTAAAGTAACGTGCCACCACCACCTGACTCCTATTTATTTTTTGCAACTCAATAGAAGGAAGCAATCAGAGTAAGAAATGAACTGCACAAAGTCTCTAAAGACACATGGTCAGCTGATAGATGTATAGGAAGGTACTGAGCAATGAAAAGTAGTCATCAAAAACTCTGTTAGGCACCATCTCCCAGAAACCAAAAGCCGTCGCTTTGGAGATGATGTAGACAAAGGGAGAAAGGCCTTCATTCTGATGCAGGAAGAAGGGCATATTAATAAGCATTGTGAAAAATGGCGCTGTTTCTAAAGAAATTAAACACAGAACCACTACGTGACCTAGTGGACAGATACTTAAAAGAGCTGAAATCACTGTCTCTTAAAGATATTTATAGTTCCTTTCACACTGTAATGATGCAATGATATGGAAACTGCCTATGTCCTATTGATAGGAACAGAAGTGAAATGGGAACATACATACATACAAAATATTTGGAATATTTTCAATCATTTAAAAGGAGAGGAATCTTGAGTTGAGTGTAGTAACTTTGTAATCTCAGCACTCGAAATACTGTTGTTGTTTTTTTGTTGTTGTTCATTTTTTTTTTAAGAATGTTTAGAATCACCTTGGAAACCAAAGTTTTGATATATCAGAATTATTAAGGTTATGACAACTGGCATGGTAAGATCCATGCAAAAGTGGGTGGCACTATTCTACAGGCTGTGTGAACCCTGAATTGAATTACTAAGAAGATGTGAATTGAGCTTGAGCATTGAGCATGAGCATTCCTCTCTGTCCCTCCCTCCCTCCCTTCCTCCCTCCCTCCCTCCCTCCCTTCCTCCCTCCCTCCATCCCTCTCTTCCCTCCTCCCTCTCTCCCCTCTGTTTCTCTGCTTCCTGAGTGAGGATGCAGTGTGACCAGCTACTTCCAGCTCCTGTTGTAATGACATCCCACCAGGATAGTGCAAAGCTCTTGGGACTATGGACCAAAAATAAACCCATCATTCTTCAAGTTGCTTTTGACAGGTGTTTTATCATAAAAAGAGTAACCAAGACAATAAGCGTGAATATCTTAGCTCATTCTCTTGTTTCTCACAAACACAGGTGATTAAGGTTTACAGCGAGGATGAAACCAGCAGGGCATTAGAGGTGCCCAGTGACATCACAGCTCGAGATGTTTGCCAGCTCTTGATCCTGAAGAACCACTATGTGGATGACAACAGCTGGACCCTTTTTGAGCACCTGTCTCACACAGGCGTAGGTAAGGAAACAGGATGTCTATCTAATGGCTTTCCTGCTGGATACACAACCTGCCACATGGTGAAGACTTTCTTCCCATGAAGATAAGCAGACAAATTATGTTGAGGAGTCCTGTCCTCATTTTATTTAGGGCCATTAGTTTGTGGACAAAGAAGGCACAAAATAGTAACAAAGGTAGAAATGCTGTAAATTTGTCATCTCTATTTAAATCATGATGGTATTAATTAAAGTCTATCTTAAATCATGACGGAGATACATCTGTTTTGGAACCAAAACATGGGGTTACGTTTCATAGGCAAATATCATAAAAACAAGAAAGCCTTTCAAGAAGTCAGTAGAAAAAGATTTTGTTTGGTCTCCTTGTGAGTTAGTTGGGCGTGTATGCTCTAATTTTTTATCCTTAGAGAAATAAATAGCAATTTTTTATCCAAGATTTAAAAATAGTAATCTTTTTCAAATATTTAATGGGATGATTTTCTTCTTTTAATTAAATATTAACAATTTATTGGCCCCCTAGAGTAAGAACAGTGTTTGGCAACAATTTTATTTTCTACTTTCTTCTTCTTGTAGGTGCTAAGGTGGGAAGGAATACTTTTGTATTTAAGTAGACTAGGAAGGAAGGAGTGAATTATGATGAGCTATTTCATTCGTTCAATTTTGTGTTAGTTTCACATGGTGGCCATGACAAGTTACCATAAAATTGGTTGCTTAAGACAATTCGGTTTACCTTTTCATACTTCTGGATGGATGAAAACAATACTTTTGGTTGAAATCAGGGTTTGCATGCTTCCCTTGGAGGCTCTAGGATAGAATATTCTCCTTTCCTCTCCCTGCTTCTATCCAGCTTCTCACAGGCTATCCACATTCCTTGACTTGAAGGTACATTATTCTGATCATCGTCTTTGGTCAGATACCCTAGTTCTCTTCTGTCTATGTTGAGTCCCCTGCTTTGGCCCAGCAATGTTTGGGACGTCCTCTATCACCTGAAGCAGGGCCGCCATTTCAGATTCCTGACTTAATCATACCTGCAAAGTCTCCCGGTTGACTTTTGAGGGAAGATGTTCAAGGTGCCACAAATTGCTTCTCTTTTGATCATATATCTGTTAGTAAGCTGTCATCGAAATGATTTCTCATAGCTTACGATTGACATCTAAGTTAGTTCCAATATTTAATTTAGAGAATGGTAGGGGAGTTTTATACTACTCAGGACAGTTTTCCCTTTCTGACATAAATACTGACGTGTAAAATTTTACCTTTACTTCATTTGTTCTGGGGTTTGTATGCCAAAGGAGCATTCCAAAGCCAGGTCCAGTTCTGAGGAAATCTCTGCCTTTTCCTCATGAGATGGAATTGAGAAATATGGTGAAGACAACAGAGGCCTTTGGTTGATTTGCTTTGAAAAGACTCTGGGGTTGGGGAGATGGCTCAGTTAGTAACATGCTCAGGGTATAAACATGAAGGTCTGAGTTTGATTCAGACACCCACTTAGAAATCCAGATGTGGTTGCGTGCATTTGTAACCCCATTTCTAGCTATGTGAAGACAGCCGATTCCTGAAGCTTGTTGGGCTACAGGTCCAGATTGTTCTGCCAGCTTTAGGCACTAATAAGAGATCATCTTAAAAAAAAAACTGACAAATTGATTCCCTACACTCACCTCCATATGTGTGCGGTGTGCTTATACACACACTGTTGTGTGACTCTTCCTGGGTAGACATTTACAAGTTTCTCCTCATCCCAGAAAGGGAGTTGGCCATAGACAAAGTATCAGTTCCACCAAAGTTACACTGGGAGGTCTAAAGAGTTGTGCTTACTCATTGAAGTATGGGTGAGGGTTACTTATACAGGGGCAGAAGTATAGTCAGATGCATAATGGAAAAGCTGCAAAGCATGGCATCCTCTCTGTGGCTTGCAAGGAACTTGGCAGATCAGAGATTCTGGTCCAGGCAGCTAAGCCAGTCAGCATCTTCCTGTCATCCTAGCTGCTCAGGCTCCCCTCAGTTTCTGACTGCTTTCCGGAACTTGGGGCAAGGTATGGAGTAGGGGTAGGTTGTGAGTCTAGAAGGTTTCAGAAACTTCCCCAGACTTGTGAGTTGTTTATTTCCCGAGTCTCTAGAACCTCTCTCCAGGAGGGGATATTTCAATTTGGAAGAAGCTGCTATACAGCACACTGGCACAGACAGATTGTGTCCTGAAGACCCCTGGGGACAGACACCTGTATTGTTGCATCCTGGTTTTGATACTTGAGACAACTGAGTGTGAAACAAAATACCCTCTGAGGATACCTGAATTCTGAAGGTGGACTAGAGTTGCCAGTGGCGTCTTCTGCCTCCACTAAATATTGACTTTTTCCATTCCCACTTATGATGAGGTTAACTTCTATGCCTGATAATTAATTTCCAAGAAGGCTAATTCCCAGTAGATACTTGACACATTCCAAATAATTTCATTACCTATTTATCTCTTAACATAATATATAAATGCTATATTTTATACGCTATCTTTTTTCTTTCATTTTAGGGTACTTTGAAAACATTTTGTATTTTAGTCAATATAATTTATGTCTGAGAAAAAGATTCAAAATTCAGAAATAAAAATCTATTCTGCAAACAAAGGCATCATGCACACAGAAAACCTGACAAGTATTTATAATAAGGAATGAAATGCACTTTTGAATACAAAATCTTGAAATAGAGCCTTTGGAATAATCGTGAGCTCCACACTAGATTTAAACTTTTAGGTATTGTTATGAATGTGTTTCTTCATGACTTCATGCATTTTCTAAATCTTACTGAAATAAAGTCATAATACCTGAACATCATCTCCTGGATTCATGAGTCACATGTCAGGTCGAAGGCTATGAGAAAGACGTTTTCTTTAAGACCTCCACTGCGTTGATTGTCTTTCGGTTATATTATTACCCAGGTTACATATCCAAACGAAGTTGTTGTAAACATTACGTTTACCTTAAGCACTAAATGATTTAACAATAGATGAAGAGGTTGGAACAGTCTTTGGAGATGTCTGTGGTCTTCCTCAGCATCGGATACAGGCAAGTGTATATTGGTCATGTTTGCATTGGAGACCCTTATCAGTGTTCTCTGCATCTAACCATGGTTGGTGCAAGGAGTTTGTGTTTGTTCCCTGAATAGGCTATAAAACGAAGGAGGTTGTATTTCTTATTACACACACACACACACACACACACACACACACACACACACACACACACGCATGAAAGAAAGGTTATGGTTCTATTTCAGACACCAGGACCTGGTACCCACTAGGCAAGTCCCATACCAAGAACAGGTATTCCCCATCGTGAAAAATATTTCTAAACACAAGAATACGGAGCTTCCTGTACATAATTTAGAAACAGTAATTCCAAATTAAATATAAATAATTTTGCAACATTAAGACGACTTCTACTAGCATTTTAAGATTCTAGATACCTTCTCTGCCTACTCCATCATTTTGACTATGTAACCCAGGCTAGCCCCAAATTTGCCATCTTCCTTCCTCAGCACCCCCAGGCCTGGGATTACAGGTGTCTTCCTGCACACCTGAGTTTGTGTGTTGTTTTAGCAAGGCTGTTACTTGTATTCAGTTGAATAAACTGTTTTTAGCCCACTGAAATGTGGTTTGTGGAGTTTTTAGGCCTCTCTCTTCACTTGTAAATCAGGAAATCTCCCCCTCCCCTGGTTGTCTCTCCTGAACTCTCCAGCAGCTATTCATGGACAGCTTTTGTGTGTGCCTTGAAACTTTGAACCCAATGTCAATGCTTCATCCTGGAGCCAGGTCACTAGTGGATTCTTTCTCTGTCAGTTAAAGGATTAAAAGACAGAGTTGGGAACCACCGAGTCTACAAGGCTTTAGGTTTTTTCTGGACTTAGGGTGGCCTACCACTTGGTTCCCCAACCCTTTCTCTAACATTTAACATTGTCTGGGGCACCATTGTGAGGCAGGGGGTGAGTCTCTGTCGCTGCAGTTGCTGATTGACTGGGCTGAGACTGGGTGCTCCCAAGGTTTCTGCTCTTGGCAGGTAACAGCTACAGAGAGACCCACCGCATGCAGGGAAAAAGAGCTTTGCTCAGGAGGAACAGAAACTCACCCTGGGGACAAAAAAGCCACAATACAAAGAAAGAGAAGTACTGTGTGTTGCTGGAGTGGCTGGTTTCTCCTACCCCAAAGCCCATGGCCTCGATATCCTGTGCCCAATATATGTATATGTATATGTATATGTACATGTGTATATACATGTATATATATATATACATACATATATATATTCTTCTGAGATTTTTAATTGGCTAAATCATTGAGATCAAGCACATGTCCTCATTCTGTTTATGTCTTTGAATTGTCCAGTGATGGAGTATAGTATGACAGGGTTCTGATAATGCCGTTTTACAGACACCAAGTTTAAAATGTCACTGTGTCACCATACTGTTAATAGTCCAGCTTTGTACTTTCCTTGACAACCACTAGATGTCACTATAGCTCCCCAGATGGAGCCCTCTGCTGTCACAGTGGAGCTGGGGTGTGTGTGTGTGTGTGTGTGTGTGTGTGTGTGTGTGTTGGGTGTGGCATCAGTTTCAACTCCTCTGGAACTTAATGGGATCCATGTTTGTCTTGCTCCCATTTGGATTCCTAATTGAAGCTGTGGTGGAAGGCAGCGGCAATTAATATAATACCTCGAGCGCATACCTACACATTCTTCAGGAATAAAAAGGATTAATTGTGTTTTAGTATCGTTGCTACAGCGGCTGAAATTTCCATTGTGGATACTACTGTGGAGTGGCTTTAATAAGCAGAATGAATGACCAGAGGCTTTTAATGAAACCATTTTACAATGTGCAGTCATGTCCTCACCATCTCTCAAAGTCAGGAGGAGTTGCGGCGTGTGGGTGGCTTCCTGCTACCTGCTCTAAGACCGAACGTTTTTTTTTTCCCCCCTTTTGTTTCAAACAAAAGAGGCTCAGCATTTGCAGTTGCACTTTCCGTGCTGTTTATAAGTTAGCAGTTTTCAGAGTTCTAACTACCCTTGTTCCTTCGTCGAATCCCATAGGACATGTTCTGGACCTCTCCAGCATCATGCGCCTTGATCTCCTGTCCTGTCAGATGTGGTGTCTTGCTGGTATACACAGTCCCTGAATGTGAAAATATTTTACTGGAAAAAAAGTATGGACAACATGCGAATAAAACTGCACCCGGGTTCTTTGACAGGTTCCCAGAGCTGTCTGAATTCCTGGGTCTCACACTTCAGGTATTATGGTCAATTCACAGCTGGACCGCTCCCCATTGTGTACCAAGTTTATCCATCTGGGTGTGAACTTGAGTCTTTATAGGTTTTTTTTTTTAATTTAATTTAATTTTTTTTTTTAGCACTCCAGATTTTATTCCCCTTCAGGTTCACCCTCTGACTGTTCCATATCCCATACCTTCTCCTCACCCTCAGTCTCGTCTCCACAAGGATGTCCCCACCCTCCCACCTCCCACCTGACCAGACCTCTAAACTCCCTAGGACCTCCAGTCTCTTGAGCGTAGGTGCATCTTCTGGCTGAACCTAGACCCAGCAGTCCTCTGCTGTATATTTGTTGGGTGCCTCATATCAGCTGGTGTTTGCTACCTGGTTGGTGGTTCAGTGTCTGAGCGATCTCAGGTTCAGATTGATTGACACTGCTGTCCTCCTACAGGGTCGCCCTCCTCCTCTTCTTCTTCCAGCTTTTCCCTAATTCAACCACAGGGGTCAGCAGCTTCTCTCCATTGGTTGGAAGCAAATATCTGCATCTGACTCGGCTGTTTGTTGGGTCTTTCGAAGGGCAGTCATGATAGGTCCCTTTTTGTGAGCCCTCCATAGCCTGAGTAATAATGTCAGGCCTTGGGGCCTCCCCTTGAGCTGGATCTAACTTTGGGCCCATCACTGGACCTTCTTTTCTTCAGACTCCTCTCCATTTCTGTCTCTGTAGTTCTTTCAGACAAGAACAACTGTGGGTCAGAATTTTGACTGTGGGATGGCAACCCTGGAGGTGGGCTCTACAAGTTCCCTCTCTCCACTGTTGGGCATTTCCTCTAAGGTCCCTCCCTTTGAGTCCTGAGAGTCTCTCACCTCCCAGGTCTCTGTTACATTCTGGAGGGTCCCCTCACCTCCTACCTCCTGACGTTGCCTGTTAGTAACTGCTCCATAAGCTTCCCTGGTCCACTGGAGACAGCATGCATACAAACCTTGAAAGAAAAATGACTCTGTCTATGGGTATAAGTTGCCATTGTGGGTCTGAATTAATGTATAGATTATTTTGATTTGTTGAAACTTGAATTTAAAGGCCTGTGAACCTTCAAGATAAAGTGCCTTAATTTTCCTTGGATTTTCCTTAGGGAGTTAATATGACTGGGAATTTTCTGGGGGTTCTTGGTGGGCTTAAGTAGCTCTCTTGGGTTAAGAAGTCCTTTAGAAATTGAGGTCTAGTTTATTATTCTCAGATTTGGGTTTTCTTTTGCTTCGTCAGAAGCTGTTCATTTTGATCTGGAAATAAGATTGACAAAATATAGGTGGTTTCAACCCAGCTCTGGGAAGTATGAGGGACATTTGTGGCCTGGAGTTTTCTGCAACAATGGTGTAGGAAGACTGTTTCCTGGGTGCATTAGAGGTAAAAGGCACTTTGTTTCTTCTCTTATCAAGTGATGAGAAGAACAGGGGCTCAGCTTCTATTTGAGCCCAAATGCATCGCTTTTAGTGGATTCAGGGAACAAATCCAGGTAGAAGGTCACAGGTGAGCTCTTCCATTCTTGGTGGATTGAAGTTTCTTAAAAGACTTTGAACTTAAATCAACAGTTTCAGAAGACACTTTCCTTCTTTTTCTCTTAAAGAAAAAGTTCTCGAAAATTAAACAGAAAACAGAATTACTTGGTAACATTTTTTTTTCTTACCTGCAAGACCCTGCAGGTAAGTTAGAAACAAAGATAAAATGTAAAACAACAGGAAAGTTCTCATTTTTGTTGTGAACATTTAAAACTCTTCGAAGCGTTTCTTTTCTTCCCCTTTCACATTCTTACTGGCTGTTTTGTAGTAATTTAAGGAGGCATTCCTGTTGTGGATTTTTTTTTAACTTACATATGAGTGATGTTTGGTAATTACAATTCTTTTTCCAATTTCTGAAAAATAACCTCAGAAAGGTTTTGTTTTTTTTTTTAAGTAGTCTTAACCAGTTATTGGTTAGGCATTTAAAAAGGTGTGCAATAATATGGCATTTGGGACTGATATGGTTTTTAAACACGTGTTGATTGCTTTTGTGTGACTGGCCAAATGCCACGTAAAGCAGGAAGCCTTTATTTTGGCTCATGGTTCTGGGTGGTTCCATTCGTGGTCACTTTCTCCCATGTTTCTGTGACGTAGTGAGTAGGCTGTCATGGCTGCAGGAACATGTGGAGAAGGAAGGTAGTCAAAAAGGGACCAGGGGCAAGATGGCCCTACTGTTTCCAGTGACTTATTTCCTCCACCTTTGTGCCACTTTCTAACACTTCTTTCCAAAGTCTCCCAGAATATCACCACCAACTGGAAGATCAATTGCTCAACTCATGAGCCTGTGTGGATCATTTCATGATTCAAACCACGGCTACGACTGTAAATTTTAGTAACATTTTAGAGTATTTAAATAGATTTTTATGAAGTAAACAAACAAACAAACAAAAAAAACCCCCAAAAAACAAAAACCAAAACCCAGAAAACAAGGCTTTTGAAATAACAGGGATGGATCTGTGTGAACTGCGCTTATGGCCGTTTCTGGCTCAAAGGTCAGGTCGGAGTTCCTTTTGGGATTTTAGAGAATTAATGGGTTCTTTTATTGTATTTCAAATCTGGGGGTACTTAGATGGATTACTTAGTTGGCTAAAATTGGTTTGACTTTAGAATATGAAGGAGGACAGTTGTGAGAAGAATTCTTTAGGTGTCCAGGGAACCGTTTGTCTCTTTACATTGTTAGGTCTTGGTAGCGTGGACTTGGCTGTGCCTATGCGTTCCCGCTGGTGTTCTGAACAGTCCCGTTCTCTACACATAACCTGCCTTCCTTTCAGGACTCCGCTTCAGCATCTTCTATCTCTCTGTTGAATGTAGTGCCTATTCACACCTGTGTTTAGTGAGCTCTCACTAAAAGAAAACAAATACTGTAAGCTGTGATTAGCTGATCATCAGTGGTCCATGCCAGGATTATTTAGCTCTCTGGAGCTGTAGTCCTTAGTGGAATGAAATTGACGGGGGGGATGGTACGCAACAGTGCATCTAAGTTGAGATGCTGAATTATGAACGTATAAAGGATATCTAATGTGGTATATTTTTTAAAAGCCAAATTCCATAGTGAGAAAACTTCATTGTCAGACTTGATTTTGTTTTTTTTATTTTCTAAGTTTTTTTTTAATTTACATTCCAAATCATTTCCCCTTTCCTGTTTCCTCCCTCCCTGAACATAACAGGTTACCATAAGCCCCCTTCCCTCCCTCTTTTCTCCATTCAACCCCCTCTCGTTACTCTGTCCTGGCGTTCCCCTACATCCAGTCTTTCCAGGACCAGGGGTCTCTCCTTCCATCTTCTTAGAAATCTATTGATATGCGAATTGTGTCTAGGGTATTCCGAGATTCTGGGTTAATATCCCCTTATCAGTGACTGCATACCATGTGTGTTCTTTTGTGATTGGGTTACCTCACTAAGGATGATATTTTCAAGTTCTGACCATTTGCCTAGGAATTTCGTGAATTCATTGTTTTTAATTGCAGAGTAGTATTCCATTGTGTAGATATACCACATCTTCTGAATCCATTCCTCCGTTGAGGGACATCTGGGTTCTTTCCAGCTTCTGGCTATTATAAATAAGGCTGCTATGAACATAGTGGAGCATGTGTCCTTATTGCATGCAGGTAGAGCCTCTGGGTATATGCCCAGGAGTGGTATAGCCGGATCCTCCGGGAGTGTCAAGCCCAGTTTTCTGAGGAACCGCCAGACTGCTTTCCAGAGTGGTTGTACCAGCTTGCAATCCCACCAGCAGTGGAGGAGTGTTCCTCTTTCTCCACATCCTCACCAACAACTGCTGTCTCCTGTGTTTTTGATCTTAGCCATCCTGACTGGTGTGAGATGCAATCTCAGGGTTGTTTTGATTTGCATTTCCCTAATGACTAAGGATGATGAACATCTCTTTAGGTGCTTCTCAGCCATTAGATATTCTTCAGGTGAGAACTCTTTGTTTAGCTCTGTACCCCATATTTTAATAGGGTTACTTGCCTCTCTGGAGTTTAACTTCTTGAGTTCTTTGTATATATTGGATATTAGCCCTCTGTCGGATGTAAGGTTGGTAAAGATCATTTCCCAGTTAGTTGGTTGCCGCTTTGTCTTTTTGACAGTGTCTTTTGCCTTGCAAAAACTTTGTAATTTAATGAGGTCCCATTTGTCAATTCTTGATCTTAGAGCATAAGCTATTGGAGTTCTATTCAGGAAATTCTCCCCTGTGCCCATATGTTCAAGGTTCTTCCCTAGTTTCCTTTCTATTAGTTTCAGTGTGTCTGGTTTTATGTGGAGATCCTTGATCCACTTGGAATTGAGCTTAGTGCAAGGAGATAAGAATGGGTCAATTTGCATTCTTCTGCATGTTGACCTCCAGTTGAGCCAGCACCATTTGTTGAAAAGGCTATCTTTTTTCCACTGGATGGTTTTAGCTCCTTTGTCAAAGATCATTGTCAGACTTGTACATGATGTAAAAAAAAAAAAAACCATAGCTGGTTTCAGCCCCATGGAATTTTACTGGCTTTGTCTATATGATCTAAAGCTAGATCATTTCTTTAAATGAGTAGAATAAATATATTTTGCTGTCTTAAATACAGTCTTAAGCTTTGATTGCCCTTGGATAGAATTTTTTTTCTTAATGTTGTGAGGATACTTTTTTCTAACTTCATTATTTGCATTATTGAAATATTCACTACTATAGATCTGTGAAATTTCCTCAAGATTTTTTTTGCTTATCTTTTCTATGCAAATTTATATTCTGGCTGTGGGGTGTGAATGTGCATATGTGTGGTGTATGTGTGTGTTTGTGTATGCACACATGCTCACTGACAACAAAAGCACAGACTACATTCTACTCAGTGACCATACCCACCACACTATATTCTTTAGTTTCTTATTCATGGTGGTTGCTCAAATACAGCTTTGTTTTTGTTCTAATGAATTTTGTATTAAACTTTGAATGCATCCCAAATACAAATGACCTAAACTACTTTCATAGAAGGTTAAAATTGGATAACTCGAAATTCAACTTTTATTTTTATTCTCCTTACATTCAGAACATGAGTGTGTATTTTCAAAAGATTAACAAATATTTACTGGACACATTTGAAAGTAAAAATTAAACGATAATAAAAACTATAGGAAATGAGAAAGTGACTTATACTTTTCCTGTTTATAGAATTAGGAGCTGGTAAGATGCAGGGAGTGTGCCTATTGTAGGAAATTTTATGTAGGAGGAAGCAGTCCTCTGCAGGAGAGAAGTCATCTGCTTGGATCAGGCAAGATGGCTCAGTCTACCTGGGCAGGTTGGATAATTTTGAAACAGAAGAATAAACTTTCTCATTAGATTATTATAATGATTTCATAAGGATGCCATAACAGGTTACCAGAAACTTGATGAACCATCCAATGGAGATGGAGGTGTGCATATCTACAATTCTGGGGGGTCGCATTACTTTAAAGGGTTCTAAAGGGAACCTGACTCTTTTTCTTTTTAATGATTTATTTATCTTATGTATACTGTAGAGATGGTTGTGAGCCATCATGTGGTTGCTGGGAATGGAACTCAGGACCTCTGCTCGCTCAGGTTCCGCTTGCTCAGGCCCCGCTCGCTCTGGCTCGAAGTACACTGTAGCTGTCTTCAGACACTCCAGAAGAGGGAGTCAGATCTCATTATGGATGGATGGTTGTGAGTCACCGTGCGGATGCTGAGATTTGAACTCAGGACCTTCAGAAGAGCAGTTAGTGCTCTTAACCACTGAACCATCTCTCTAGCCTGGGAACCTGACTCTTGAGCCTTCTAGGCTCTCAGTGCTGCTGATGTTTCTTGGCTTGTGGTCCAATTGCTTAATTAGCAACTCATTGTTTTGCCTGTCTGTATCACAGACATGCATGATACCCTATGCTGTCTGTTTCAAATCCCCTTCTGTCTGTGGTTTCAAAGATGCATACAGATGGATTGAGAGCCTAACTCTTTATTTCTCAACTCCATATGTTTGTCATTAGACATCTGCAAATGCTTTTTCATGTAAGATAACATTTGCAGTGTTTTGGAGTTAGGCCCTGATATCTTTAGGGACATTATTCATTCTTCTTGGGCTATTATAAAAATTAAATACAGTAGCGTGCTCACAGATTGAGACATGCAGAGTTGTAATTTCTGTAACTGAAATAAATTTTGGACCCTGTATCTCCTGCCTTCAGAACAGCAGAGAATTTAACCTTTATAGTGTTTGTATGTTGTCCAGATTGTTCTTTTGGGGTCAATAATTCAGATTCTGCTGATGAGTTGCATTTTGCTTGAAATGCTCATTGGGCAACTGAGACAATGTTTACCTTTTCAATATCCTGGTGGGGCACTTCATTCTCAACCAAGGTATTTGTCTTATTCACTGTTTTCTTCATGTTCTGGAAACTCCTGCTTGTTTCTTTCTGAAAAGCATAAAGCCTTTTAAGCCTAGGGTCTTTGTTTTGCTCTCCCATCTTCCCTCTGGGGAGTGAATGCTCTCCCACCCTTTCTCCATACTGGGAGGCTGTGAGCTTGCATTGCTCTTGCTTCTGTTTGATACATGACTTCTTGAGGATTTTTTTTTAAAGCAAGCCTATGGTTCAACCTCCTCAGCACATTTCAACTTTTGGGGAACCTGACACCCTGAAAGTGTTCCTGCTCCTGAACGGGGCCAGATAGGGTCATTGGTCATGATCCAGGGTCTGACTTTACTCTCTCTCTCCTTCATTATTCTCTTACCTCTAACTCCAATCTCATGAAAGGATGGAATCCCTCTATGGGGCAGCAGAGGACCATGATTCTTTCTAAGCAATTATATCTGCCAAAGATTGATTAAATATATATTGAAGTTTAACCATCAAGAAAATGTCTGTTGCTTTTCCCTCTCTGTATTGATATACATTCAGGGCATGGCATAAATTCTTCCTTGTTTTTAGGGAAAGGGAACTCTACGGAGAAACACAGGTTGTTGAAAGCCAACAAAGGAATCATTATTGTCACCCTGAATTTCTTTCCCTGGTTACAAAGAATACAGGAACACACTAAGGACATAGTAGGTGTACTCATTTTAGTTTGGAAGCATCAGCTATGGTTTGTGAGAAAGATAAACAGGGGTCAGTAGTATTCAGAGACTGCTAATAATACAACTTTGCACTGTAGTTTGTTGATCTCTGGGTCTCACCTGCTTGTGACTTGGTTTACCAGTTCCTTCTTACTATACAATCCTTCCAAGTATAGACAGAGAAGCTTGCTGTCTTCCATGATCTGTCCTCTTTTTTTCACACTTTTGGAGTATTTCTTCCAATCTCACTGCTTAGACCTTCAGGATGTATTGAGATTGTGCTTTCTTTCTTTCCTTCTTTCTTTCTCTCTCTCTCTCTCTCTCTCTCTCTCTCTCTCTCTCTCTCTTTTCTTCTTTTATTTTATATTTTAAAAATTAACCCACTATTACCATGCTAATCTCCTCTACATCATCTCTGCCCTGGTTAACTCCAATTAACCTCCTAAATGGACTTTGTATTAAAAATCAGTTCTACACTCAACGGCATATGTGATGCAATTCAAACCTGTCATTATACTGTCTCCTGTAAGTCCTGCAAGTCTATGGAGGGCATGACTTCAACCCCACCCCCTACCATCTCTCCTACCCCTAGAAGCTCTTCTCCTGGTGAGGTCCTGTCACTCACTCAGCATCAGTCATGGTAACCTGGATGCTGTGCTTCAAACATCCCAGCCTTGTCCTCTCTCCAGGGGCTCCCTTCCTACTCTGCTGCAGGTGTTTGGCTCTGGCCTTTTCCTTGACATCCATGCTGGAAGATCAAGCACTTCTCTGTAAAGTCACTGTAAATGGACTTTTCCCCTTATGTGCATTGTGTCTTAGCACATTATGTCTTCCTTGTTCCATGTTTTTCTTTCAAGTTTACTGCCATCTTTAAAAGGCTCACATTTGATTGAATGTTTTTAAACTGGTTTTGTCCATTTCAAAACTCCCAGGTCCAAGAAGAACACTGAACCCATGCAGGCCTTGGGTGACAATTAAAAGGGAGAGATGAATGGATAAGGTGTAATGGACAGATTTTGTAGTTTTATCTCATGTGAAGTAGAAATTGATATGCATCTTGGGCATAATTCCCATGGGTACAGATGGTTTAGGGCAACTGCCATGACACCAGTGTCGAGGCTGGAGGTAGAGTTCAAAGTGCAGCAGGAAGTTTAGGGATTAGTAAAGAGGTTCTGTGAGAGAAGATGGGGTCCATTTCAATGGTGACATTGGGAATGGCCTTGGGTGGTTTGTTGTTTTTGAGGGGCACATGGAGACCCCACAACTGATAGTTGAGAACAGTGCGAGTAAAGGATACAGAATGGGAGACAGAAAAAGATGCAGAAGGGACTAGTAACTTTTCATTTCTCTGAAAGATTATGGTCAAAATGGTATTAACAGTCACAATAATAAGATTTCCAGAAGAACAAGTGCTTCTAGGTTTGAAAGGAAGGTAACTGTAAGCATAGTAGGCATACTATTACATTGAGGCAGTAAAATTGACCATCTTAATCAATGTGACTATGTAGTTCAGTGGGCTTATATGCAGCATATGCCCCATAGAACCAACATTTCGCTGCAGAACCCTCTCTTTTCACAGTGAAACTCTTCCCTACTTAATAATGCTCTCTCTACCTCATATCCAGCCTTGGAAACTGCCACTCTACACTTTGTTACTGCGCATCAGAGTGTTCTTGATATCTTCTATAGGTCATATAGTAGTTGTCTTTTTGTGTCTGTCTGATTTCACTTAGCACAGAGTCTTTAGGATTTACTCCTAGTTTAGTGTATATCATACCTTCATTTCTTTTAAGGTTGATTTGCTGTTTTGTGTATATATTCACTACCCACCCTATGGACATGGTATTGGTTTTGCTTTTAGGTACAAATATCTTCTGGAATCTCTACTTTCTCGTCTTTGGGACTTAGAGCCAGATATGGACCAGGGAGAATCATTGAATGATCATTCCGTGCTAACTGGTTTGAAAAATTAGGGTGTGAACCTTGGCTTTCAACAAATTGTATTCAAGGAGGTGGAGATTTGTTAGCACTGGGGAAAGCCATTTTAGGCAGAGGTTTCCCTTCAGAGAACTGAGTGCATGTGGGAAAAAGAGTGACTTCATGTAGAGGGGTCAGGGAAGAGAAAGCCAAGGTCTGAATTTTAGGAAAGGTAAGCAGTGAAAGGAATTGGTCAGTGAAACAGAAACAAAGGTATCTGATCCGGCTAAGGCCAGAATGAGCACTTACCACTACTCATCTATATTCATTGAGATGAATTCCTTTCTGAAGAATTTAAGTGTTTACAAGGGTTCCCTGTAGTGTGTCACAGGTAAATCATGTCTGTGTGCTAAATTTCTGAGATGCTGATTTTTTTTCCCAAAAAGAACCTTAGAACATGTTAAGAACAGAGAAGTTCATATTCCTTTCTTAGCTATTCTACACTTTCTTTTCTACACTAGCAATTTCATAATTAAAATTTCCTGACTTTTTACTGAAGAAAGCTCAGCACATCCCATGGGGACATCTTGGTGACTTTTCAGACACTGCATGTTCCTGAGAAACTAACTCCTACATGAATGAATAAAAAGAATTGTGACATCACCCAGTTGCTTCCCATTCACCTCACTTCCTAGCCACATAGATGGAATTTTCCTACATTGAACCTTATGTTAGAAGAATCATGCAATAAACATCTTTGTTCCTAAGAGATTTCTGTTTGAGATTATTGTAGAATATGCATGCTTTGTACTCTTACAAAAATCATTCTCATGTCAAGGAATATATTGTTAGTTTCTAGTTTGGGGCTATTATAAATTATGCAATCACAAAGACTATAACTGTTTGTATTACAATAAAAACTTTGCAGGTTATGTTTGAATTCTTTAATGTTGCCATTGCTTGGTTCACTGAAATTCTTTTCTACTAAGTATCTTTCTACCTTACTTAATTATCTCCATTGTTAATACAGGATCTATTTCTCTTAAATTAGGTTTGAAAGTATAAAGTGCCATAAGGAATTGCGCTTTGTAAAAAACTGTATCCACTTGAGTGGAAATTTCTTCTTTAAAGCATCTGTTTTAATTTCCTCAGCTTCCCAGATTATGTGTCTTAAATGCATAGTGAACCTGTCAAAATTCTTCATCTCTTAATGAGGTGAATTGTTCAAACCTGGAGCAAATATTTTAATTTTGGCACCATGATGAGTTAAAGGAAGAATAGCTCTCATGTCTTAATACAGATTTGTTATCAAACTTATACTGTAATTTGCATAGCAACAAAGGGAGTATGAAAATTAGCAAAAATGGCATTTGTGATATTTTATGTAATTTTCCTTTTAGATGACTGCTTTGGTATAAAAGTCGACGGAATAATTCTAAATTGAACAGAAACCTTGCCAGTGTAGATATTTAAGAATTCAGATGAAACTTGCTGTTTAATAATACATTGTGAATGATACATCATTTGCTTTATATCTTTGCATGCTGATGCATTTGTATTTTTCACGTTCGTCTGTTGAACTATTTATGTATCTGTCAACATACTCATTGAAATATTCTCACAGAAAGAACAGTAGAGGATCATGAGTCGCTGATGGAAGTGTTGTCTCACTGGGGGATGGAAGAAGACAATAAGCTGTATCTTAGAAAGAATTATGCCAAATATGAATTTTTTAAGAACCCGATGGTGAGTGGACTCTCTGCTAACAGTTATGGAATTAAATGAGTCAGTTAGTTTAATGTGCAGAAGAACATTGTTATAAATAAAACAGAGTTAGTTGCTTTGGATTTGTGCTCTGAGGTCCTATTTTAAAGATGATGAGCTAACATGATGCCCGGTAGTTTACATTCACAGATAAAACACTTTAACATTAGAGGCAAACTCCAAATGGAGTTGAACTTGGTTATTTAATTTCTAAATATTGGGAAAAACCAATGTGGAGATTTACTATTTCTTCTCTTTCCTGCCATTTAAGACAAAAAGTCAAAGAAATTCTGTATTTGCTTTAGAAAATGAATTGTATTGGTCCCTGAGTGTTTCCCACGATGTCACTGTTTTACTACATTTCCTAGAATTAAGGAAAATAAGGCATTTTCTAAAGTAAATTGGTGATGGTTGTGAGCACTATAGCTTAGCCAGGCATTTGAAACTGATATGTATCTTTCTTTAAATTATTTTGTTTTCAGTGCAGTAACTGCTAAACTAGGTAGATATGAGGTAAGGCACAGCACACCACCTCATAAACACTCCCTCCATTATAGTTCTCTTTAAAAGAAAGTAAGCATGTTCTCCTAATGAAGTCTGCAGATCCAGAGAAGTCAGAACTGCCTCTGGGCTCATTATTTTAAATTGTTTTTGTCTCTGCAGCTGTGGTGTATTTTTATACTAAGTTTTGGATAATTAGATTGAAACGATGCTTTATGAAAAATATATGATACACACCATAATAGAATATTTTCAAACCCTAGAAGACCTCTTATGTTCTCTTTTATTGTAACTTATTAATAGCAACATAATGGGTTGATCTTTGACAAAGAAAATGAGAGTTCTAATAAAAATGAAATAGAATTAGATTTGAAGGAAGAGTATATTCTTCCTGAGAGCCTTTATTAAGATATCCATTTAGAAGTTATATTTAAGGAACCATGGCTTAGTGTATGATTTTTATCTTATTTATTTTTGCTTAAACAAAGTTTGACATCCATTTCTGTAGATATGCATACTGGTTCTTGACTTGGCAGTGATGCGATGTGTGGGGGCTGCTTTTTTTTTTTTGGTATTTAACTCAGGATGAGTGGGAGAGCAGCTGTGGGATGAGGTTAGGAAGCTAAATGTTCAACATCTCTAACACCCGGTTCAGCCCCAACAATGTAGAGTTTTCCCACCATAGTGTTAGCAGATGGTTGTTGACAAATCCTCTCCTGGAGGAAATAAAGTAGAATATAAGTTTCCAAACTTTTCTTATCATGAACTTTACCTTGGAGAGCCCCAGAACTTATTAAAAACACACAGACTTCAAGACCTGTCCAAACCTACTGAATCAGAAAAGTCAAGAATGAAGCTTAGGGATTTCTATTTTAAACAACTTCCCGGGGTGAATTTTATGATTAAACAAGATTGGAAAAACAGTAGGTGGAAATGAGTGGCCTTTTAGCTTCTCAACTGAGTCCTGGATGGTCAGTGTTCTGGGTTGTGACCTTTGACACAGCCTTTGCCCCTTACTTCTATGAGTCTTGACTTTGTGCAATGGGTCAGGACTCCTGCAGCCCCTGGTAGGGTGGTTGCAGGACTGAAGGAAGAGGTGAGAGCAAACTCACTTGAAACTCAAGGGCTAAGATTTCTCCGTGAATATCATTGCCGTGTCTGCTGATCTTTGTTAGCGCTGAGTTCATAAAGAGGCCATCTAATTTAGGTTTAGAAATGGCATTTTCCAAATCATTTTGTAGGGATTTAAGACATGTTGGTTAATAGATGTTTTGCTTAGGTTATACTATATTGGTCATCATGGAACCTTGCCTGGCCTAGGTTTGAGATTAATTTAACTTATATCTTTGGTCAGTATTTCTTTCCAGAGAAGATGGTATCTTTTGCAACTGAAATGAACGGTGACAGATCCCCTACACAGATACTGCAGGTAAAATGTTTTCATTAAAATATGTAAGAACACAAAAATGAAAACTCTGATTTTTTTTGCCATAAGTTTTCTTTTTAACCAGAGTTAGAAATGTTGTAGCCTATGTAAGACATTTTTTTTCATAGAAGATAAAAAGAAAAAAATTGGGTAAATAATTAATTTATGAAATTACTCAATAACATTTTCTTCCTCGTTGGAAAGAATTTTCAACATTTAAAGATGTTTTCTGTCACAGAAAACTTGCATGTGATTTGTGTTTTTTTTTTTTTTTAAATAAGTAAACATCTTTTCGAAAACTCCAACTTCCCTAGTGAACTGCAGGCCCTTATACTAGTAGAGACTTAGTATAGCTTCTGTAATGAATACCTTCAATACTATTTGAGAGAAAATACGTAGCAGTTAAATGATTAGAAGAGAAGGTGTATGCAATGCACTCATTCCTTTACTCATCCCTGGGTAGAGCTCCTTCCCTCTTTTGACCATTTATGTTCCTCAAAGAAAGACACACACAGCCCTATATTTTAATATGCCTAAAGCAGCACAGTAGCTGGCAACTGCCTAACCACCATGTTGCTAGAAGCCACTTTTTTACTGATAACACTGAATTACTATTTACTAATGTCTATGTTCCATCTTGGCTGCTCTTGACCCAACTGAGCAGCCCTCTGGGCCACGTTTTCTTGGCCCTTTTACATGGCGGGTCTCCTTCTCCCTCCTGCACATACTTCTTCTTCTATGGCGGCTATGTCCCTCCTGCTCCTTCCTCATAGTCTCTAGCCTGGGAATACTAAACACTACCAATGGCTCTTCTCCCCAGCTATTAGCTGCTGTCATCTTTATTTACCAATCAGAATTAACTGGGGATATAGGTCCCCAGAAGCTAAGTGCAGACTCCAGATCTTGACGACCAGCACTTAGCATTCATTACAACAAACAGCAAAATACAAAACCTCAACACATTCTGTGAGCCAGTACTTATAGTGGCTGTGAGGGAAACACAAGCAATCCTAAAACAGTTGTAGCATCTCCAGAGAATCCACCTTATACTACTCCGCTTTTTTTCTGTCGCTTGGACTGTTCTTTGGGATGGTCATTTTCCAAGGCATCATCTCTGCAGCCAGTCAACTGTTTGGGTAATTTTATCTTCAATAGATTAACAGGTCTGGCAAACACAGTTGTTTTTCACAGGTTCATTAGTGCTGTGGAAGCTAAACCTGGGAGTTCACAAATTCAATTAATAGTAATGTTGTCTGGCCCAGTATAGCACGCCTTTTTATACATTAGACAAAGGTGCTTATCACAGATTTCTTTCCTGTGCATTTTAAAACAGGATATGCTTTATTTTTATCCTTCAGAATATTTGATAAGTATCATTAGTTTTAAGAGCAATTATTATGTTTTTTACAAGCAGCTTCCGTGCTGTAGGGTCTCATAGAGGCATCCTTGCAGTGGTCGAATAGACCCCTAAAGCCTTGCCAGAGGATGCTTTGTGTGATGTGGTTGTGGTTTTTCATCCTAAATTGTCTTCTCCTATGATTCCCTTGCTTTAATGTTAAATTATAATAAAAAGGGAAATCACAGGCTTTAGAATCAGATAGTCCAGCATGTGCCCTGACCTCTCCTCTCCACCGAGGCAATGTTTCTACTTTTTAAAAGGTTTCTTCTCTTTCTAGTGTGACCCCTCTGACTCTTCTTTAAAAATTTAATTGGTTTGGTTTAATAACTTGGAAAGCACTCCAACTAAGAACCCACTTGCCTGTTTTGCATATCAATTAATTAATGGCTCATTGCATCAAAATTTTTTAGTGATTTACTTAAAAATGTAAATATCTCCTCTCAGCATTTCCCTGGATGTAGTATAGGCCTTTAGGATATTTTACCCCATTTTAGTGAATGATTTCTGCTACTTTAAATTTTTCCATTTTTGCATTTGCATCTCATAGGGATTTCTGTTTTCTCTCAGAAGACACTAATGTATTTTTACTATCGTAATAAGGGCCTGGCATAGCCACTTCATATGACTGTTCTTTTCCTTTTCAATAGTCCCACCATCACATGCCCAGTGTTCCTACTAATTACTGCTCTGTAACAAACTCTTCCCAATCTTAATGGCTTAAAGTACCTGCTTCCATCTTACCAACGCTTTTCTGGGATATGAGTTGGGGAGGAATTTGTTGCCGGGGTCACATTTCTGATACCATTTGGCTTAGTGGCCCGATGGTGCTGGCTTTGGAAACACAAAGTAAACTCTCTCTCCACGTGGTATCTCATCCTCCAGGCCTTTTTTTTTTTTGGTTATGCCTTTTGCCCATGGTGGTCTTAGGTAAGTACATTTTTTTTATTTTTTCTTTTTTTTTTAAATCTGACAGGTGGTTTCTATGAATCAGTTCGTGGAGACCATTAAGCTAGGATGCCCATTTAGAACTGGCGGTATTTCTTGTTTCTCCAACCGAGTTCTAAGGGTGATAGACTTATGCAGATTCTAGGGCATGGAAAACCGTCTCCACCTCTTCATGACTCAATGCCAAGATCACACTATTGAAGCCCATGTGGGATAGAAGATGCTATAAAAATTCCCCTTTAAACCCCAGTCTGCTATGCCCACCTAAAACCCAAGCCACAGGAGACAAAGAGAGAGTGCATGCTTTATCTTCTCTAGGGAGGTGAGCTTGATTCAACTGTCTAATGACTGAAATCAGGATGGCAGTCTTACAGTATACATAATGAGCTTTACAAGCCAAATACTTGTATGGGAATCTATAGAAGAAGTTGAAACACGCCAGGGGTTAATTCTCTAGATAATATCCACTTTCAAATATGAATTCAAATAGGTGTGATTTTGGTTCTCACCCATTTTATTGATTACTTTGAATGTATATTTTCTAAAAAACCTTAATTTGGAACTTGTGCCAGTTTCTTTGACTGAGTTCCATCAAACATGCGTCGTAATCTCAGTGCAGTGCAAATGTCGTTGCTACTGTTTGAGTTTTCATGGTTGTGTCTGATAGGTAAAAGACTGTTGGCCTCATTGTTCCTGAAGTTTGGGACCACATCTAATGTGTCTTCCAGGTGTTTTTAAGCTCAAGCACATATCCTGAAATTCATGGTTTCTTACACGCCAAGGAACAGGGAAAGAAGTCTTGGAAAAAAGCTTACTTTTTTCTCAGAAGATCTGGTTTGTATTTTTCTACCAAAGGCACATCCAAGGTAAGCCACGATGTTTGGGGTATGTTATGAACTATCTACTAGCTCCATGATATCAGGTTCGATTTTGTTATGGTGATTACTCTCCTAACTGATGTTGAGAGTTGGAAATTTGTTTGAATCCTAGTCATCTGCTATAATAGTTTTTTTTTGTAATTTTGATAGGTTTTTTTAAATTTTATTTATTTATTTTATTTTCTATATTCTTTATTTACATTCCAAATGATTTCCCCTTTCCCGGTTCCGCCCTCCCCAAAAGTCCCATAAGCCCTCTTCCCTCCCCCTGTTCCCCAAACAACCCCCCCCCACTTCTCTGTCCTGGTATTATCCTACACTGCTACATCCAGTCTTTCCAGGACCAGGGGCCTCTCCTTCCTTCTTCTTGGGAATCAGTTGATATGTGAATTGTGTCTTGGGTATTCTGAGCTTCTGGGTTAATATCCACTTATCAGTGACTGCATGCCATGTGTGTTCTTTTGTGATTGGGTTACCTCACTAAGGATGATATTTTCCAGTTCTGACCATTTGCCTAAGAATTTCATGAATTCATTGTTTTTAATTGCTGAGTAGTATTCCGTTTTGTAAATATACCACATCTTCTGTATCCATTCCTCTGTTGAGGGACATCTGGGTTCTTTCCAGCTTCTGGCTATTATAAATAAGGCTGCTATGAACATAGTGGAGCGTGTGTCCTTATTGCATGCCAAGGAGGCCTCTGGGTATATGCCCAGGAGGGGTATAACAGGGTCCTCCGGGAGTGTCATGCCCAGTTTTCTGAGGAACCGCCAGACTGCTTTCCAGAGTGGTTGTACCAGCTTGCAATTCCACCAGCAGTGGAGGAGTGTTCCTCTTTCTCCACATCCTTGCCAACACCTGCTGGCTCCTGAATTTTTGATCTTAGCCATTCTGACTGGTATGAAGTGGAATCTCAGGGTTGTTTTGATTTGCATTTCCCTGATGACTAAGGATGTTGAACATTTCTTTAGGTGCTTTGAAAGGTCTTCAGATTTGTTTTACGTCGAGTCTTGTCTACTCTACAGTATTCATGACTCTCATTGCTCTTACTCATATACCAGAGGCACCCATTCCTCCCTCTCCAAACTGGGTCTTCTTGGTTCTTTCTCATCAAAGGCTTCAGATTTGAAACCTAATGTGATTTACATTCTCCTTTTCAAAAAAATATTAATTTCACTTTATGTATATGTTATGTTGTGTGCATGAGTGTATGTCTGTGAATTACATTCATGCAGGACCCTGTAGGGGTCAGAAGAAGTGTTGCGTCTCCTGAACTTAGAGTTTTAGGCAGTTGAATGAGTGCTAGGAACTGAATTCTGGCCCTCTACAAGAGCAGTAAGTGCTCTCAATCACTGAAGTATCTCTGCAGCTCCTATACCTTAAAACAAAACAAAACAAAACAAAACAAAAAACTCTGTTTTATATAACTAGACTCCAGAGGCAGGAAAACCTATCTTAAGACCTGGAGTAATAGTATTTTAAATGTTGGCTGTCGATAGATAAAATACTATTCCTCTAATCCACGTATCCAGCAGGTGTAATGGCTCAGCACTCACTGCTAAGTCTAACAATCTGAGTTCAAAATCATTTGAACTCACATGCTGGAAGGAAAGAGCTGACTCCCAGTTTTTCTTTGAACTTCACAAGCACACTATGGTACACACACACACACACACACACACAGAAACACACACAAAGTAATTTACACATGGAAATAATTCTAAATTAACCTACTAAGAAAAAGTTGAGGACAAAAGAACACTTTGAATTTTTTAAACCTTAATATGTCTGCTACCTGAAAAACTTCAGGTTTCTTGGTTTTTTGTCTTATTTTTCCTGTGAGGAGGTCTTGGTTGAATACTTTCACTTCCAGCCAAGTAAATGTTGTGTGGGAGTGAAAAACCACCACTATAGGCTTGGAGGTATGACTGTAAATTACTTGTTAGTGAAGGTCCTAAGTACCATCTTTCCTTCTCCTCTCTTACATAATATATATACATTTACTGTACATTTTATATATATATATATATTTTCTAATAGATTTTGATAACTAAATCAATATAGCCCTTAATATCTATTTTTATTATCAAATCAGCTTCTGTCAGTGAATAATATATTCTAGTTTAAAAAGTCACAACAGTAAGAAAGCCTTTCTATTTTTCAATTTCTCATTTTTTTCTTAAACAAGTGGTTTTCTTAAAAAAAAAAAAGTCTATTCTGGCCAGGTATGGTGGCACATGCCTTTAATCCCAGGACTTTGAGGCAGAGTCAGGAAGATCTCAGAGAATTTGAGGCTAGCCTGGTCTTCCAAGAGAGTTCCAGGATATCTACGACTACATAGAGAGATCCTGTCTCAAAAACCCAAACTAAGTAAGTAAATAAATATAAAAAAATATTCTGCTTTATTTTACAGAGAAGTCAAGAAGTACATGCTTAGGAACAATGGCACACACAATGACATTTTCTCTTGTAATAGTTTACTGGTAAATGATAATAACATGTTTTCCAATTTGGACAGGGTTGTTCACACTGCTGAATGTAGTGTGTGTGTGTGTGTGTGTGTGTGCACTGCTGTTAAACACTGTGTATATGAGACCACCTGGGATTGTGTTAAAATGCAGATATTGACCCAGTGGGCCTGGTGTGAGTCCTGAGATTTTACCTTTCTAACAAGCTCGAGGTGAGCCTGGTTCTGTGGGTCAGTGCCCACACTGCTAGTCTCAACGTTCTGGAGAACAAATGCATTTTGGCCAGTTTTGATTATATAGTCTGACTCAGAATTAAGCACTTCTCCAAGTTATTAACGTATCACAGAGTACTATGACCCAGGAATTTCCTAGGGCCAACTCCAAATCTCTCAGGTTTTCCAGAGAAGGAATAGCTGTTCATGATTCCCCTTTGCCCTGACAATCAGACACATTGCACCCTGTGTAATTTCCCTGCACTCTTCTGTGCAGGCCTCGTTCCTTTTGTGGAGCAATATGGCCACGCAGCCAGCTGTCAGCAAACACACACACACACACACACACACACACACACACACACACACACACACACACACACAGGTATGAGAGATTGGTGTCTCTGAAGGAAGCAGGATTTTCTTTCTCTCTTTTTCCCATCTTCTCAAGAAGCCAAATTCCCTCCTGTGGCAGAACTGACCACTCGACACTGAGGTGACAGAAACACTTTCAAAAGCCTTGCAGGCTTCTGCTTTTCTCTTTTAGTTTGACGCGTGGTCAATGAGAACCGAGAACCGGAAACTTAAAATAGGAATATGGCTATTATGAGAAGTAAACTTATAAACAAACTACCCCTCGTCAATTTAAGTGAAATTGTATGCAGCTCTTGGTTATTTAAGAAAATGGCAACTCCTTTAACTTTTGGATTTTTTTTTTTTTGTGACATTGGTGTGGAACTTTGCTTGTGCAATATGAGAAATGCAAAAGATATTATGGAACTGTGCATCCAAGTTAATGTTCACATATATATTATTTTTTTTAAAGGAGCCACGGCATTTGCAACTTTTCAGTGAATTCAGCACTAGTAATGTTTACATGTCACTGGCAGGCAAAAAAAAACACGGAGCGCCAACTCCCTATGGATTCTGCATAAAGGTACAGGCTTTTAATGTTTTGATAGATGAGTAAAGCAAACATCAGTCTCTTAGGTAAGCTTGAGTTTCTTTTGATTTCTTTTGAAAAGAGAGAGAGTTCTCTTAGGTATAGGAGAATTTTAGTGACTTTTATTTCAACGGGTGTTATCTTTGAGATATGCATTAACAATAAATATTGTGCTGTGGCCTTCTAGCCTAACAAAGCAGGAGGGTCCCGGGACCTGAAGATGCTCTGTGCAGAAGGCGAGCAGAGCAGGACGTGCTGGGTGACCGCCATCAGATTGCTTAAGGTAATCTCTCAGGATGGGTGGGTGCATGTGAGATGTTCTGACATCTGTAACTGTTTAAAGAGACATCTACTTCCCAATGTGAAGATGTTCCACTAATCTGTGTGGCTGTAAGAGAAAAAGAAAAAATAATAATCACTGCTGTCTTTCGTCCACGAGATGAACATACAGAATAGAGCGACTCCCCTAATCTGTGAGTCTTTTGTGTGTGAAGTAGGTATTCTGTTTATAGAAATGACTTTTTACTCTTGGCCTCATATAGATAGTTGGTATAGCTGACTGATAAGACTCCTGTATACAACTTAGCCTGTGTTTGTGAAATTGCTCCAAACACACAGGGAACTGTATTTAAAATATTTTTCCTCCTTGGATATTGCTAATTGTAATTATTTTACATTCTATTTGTGTGTGTGTATGTGTGTGTGTGTGTGTGTGTTCTTTGAGAATTTCCTACATCTTTTGATCATTTGTTCATATTCATCATCCCTCCCCCAACTCCTCCCTGCTTCCCTTCCAATCCATGGCTGTGTACTCCCACCAGCCCACACCCCTCCATAAAGCCCAGTTTCTGCTCTGCAAGTGTTCTTAGATGTGTGGCTTTACCCTGGAGCACGGTCGACACTCTTAAACAACACTAACCCCTCCCCCCATTCCAGCAGAGACTGCTTTATTGACTACTTTGTAGTTTAATGAGTACAGCTGAAAATTGGTGCGTACGTTTAATTTTGAATATGTTTTTGAAGCATACCTTGTATACCATGTTGAAATTAAAATCTTGTTAATATAATTTGTTGATGAAATTTTTGAGTAGGGTTAGAATGTTCCAAAGGTAGATAAAGATAGGGAGGACACAGACTGGTGGCTTCCAAATTGTGACGAAAACACATATTTAGGAGCCATTAAAAATGATTTGAAAGTAAAGGAACTTGTTCCAAACATAATGGCCTGAGTTTGACATCAGAGACCCAAAAAGTTGTCTTTTACCTCCATATGCATATGAGAATTCATGCATGCGCAAATATAAAATAAATAAATAAATAAATAAATGAAAATGCAAGCAATAATTTTCAAAAGCACATTTATTTTTAAAGTGTTTTTGCCAGTAAATTTGTTACAACTTTAATTTTCTAATTATTGGAAATGATCAACCATTTCCTTCTGAAAACACTGCTTTGTTAGTAATAATTGTGGAAATTACAAAAAAAATGTGTTCATTGAAAAAGGCACAACCCACAGAATGGGCCTGTCCACACAGTCAGTCTCCATCGCTAGTGAGGTCCATACATATATGGGTTATTACTGCCCTTAAATCTTTCTTATAAAATGGAAGTTTTAGCATATTCTGAGAAATTCTTCATAATTCATACTTGAGAGCTGGTATGATTTGCCATTGTATAAATCAAGTGTATATATTAATTATATAATTTTGATATAATTATATTAATTATATCATATTGCAAAGCACATGTTATACTAATTATCATGTATCATGTTTCATATCACTTCATATATTAGCAGAGAAAGATTTAGATAACTAAGTGTATACTAAAACTAGCCTATTGTTGCATCCAGAAATAAAAATTAGAAAAAAACTTTGTCTTGTTTGGAATGTTTGGTGTCCCTCATTTTCTTTCAGCTGTGGCAGAAAAGGAAGAGGCAGAGGAAGCTAACTGGCTCCCCTCTTGGTTTACACTTGCACTAGGTTCTGGGACCTGTGTTCCTTTCTGTCTTTGTTATGGTGTTCTTTTTATCTTTAATGTGTTAACCCTTTCCTGGCACCCTTCATGGGAGTGAGATAGGAGCAAAGGCAGCAGAGTAGAGAGATCTGGATCATGTGTCATGCTAGGTGCTTTATTTTGTAGTTTTCAAGGTTTTCATTGCGTTCATCAAGTTATCTTAATATGAACAATTTGTGTTTCAGTATGTTGTGCAGTCATAACTTCCATTTCAGTTTAAAAGAAGGTAATGTTCTCAATAAGTAGCTTCTCCCACGTCTTGGTAGTCACTGATCTGAGCTGTCCTTATGAGTTCACCTACCCTGTGACTGGAATGATGAGTGAAGCCCTCTACACTGGCATTTGTTTATCCACCGATTGACCATTTTGATTGTTTCTATATTTTGACTGGTGTGCTTGCAATTCTATTGCTGCCAAGTCAGAGTCACACCAGTCTCTGGAATGCGGTGGCTGGCTGGCCTACCAAATCTACAAGTTTGCGGTTAAGTGAGAGAGACGTGTCTAAAAACAAAATGGGAATGAATTGAGGAAGACTCAGGACATGAACTCCTGGCTTCCAAATACATGCATGCCCATCCATATGTGTGTACTCATCTACATGCAAAAATCACATATACATACCAACCTAAGCTGCACAGGAAAAGTTCTTTTTTTCCTTTGGAAACTACTCTAGTATAGAAAACTGAAACTACTGAAGTATAGAAAATCTGAGGCTTAGAAAAGAGAATCATTGCTTCTGTATTGCGCTGGATCCTGGTTAAATGTCAGCTCTTTCCGTTCCCATCAATTAGAACTCGGCTTCTCTCTAGCCTAGTTTGGTGCCTATCTGCCCCTCTGTGAGACAGGCAAATGTTGAGGTGACCCATGCCCTACCCCTTGGCCAGAGTTAAATGCTTTCTAAAGACCCCCAGCAGCACAGAGGCACTGCCAGGACTGGGGACAATACATCTTTGAAGAAAACTGTCTTATTAGTAGGTAGCTGGCTTTTCAAGGCTGATAAATAAAAGGTAGCCAGGCAGCATGTTTCTTGTGAAAATGTTGGTTTGAGGTTACTATCTGTTCTCTAAAATGAACGTCTCTAGGAATTAAGCTCCTCTGCATTTATGAAGTTATTGTTGGTTTAAAGTTAAATTTCATTAGGCCCCATTAATGTCACTCAAACTTTAAATTAAAGTAATAATTTTTAGAAGTAGAGGTATAATTGGATAAAGTGGTCGGCATAGAGGATTTTAAAAATGGGTGTGGGTTTGGATTCATGTTAAAATCAAAATCTTGAGAGCAGTAATTCTCCTACTCCTCTCTGACTTTTTCTTTTAAATTACCAAATATATTCACTTTGTGGGAATTACTTTAAGGACATAGTCTTCAGTAGAAAAATAGCTGTTCTGGAATGTTTAACTAGAATTCATTGTGGGGGTAATAGTCTTTGATTTCAACTTTTCTATTCAGTTTCCATATCAGACACGACACCCCACCCTCAGTTCTTCTATTAGTTCAAGAAACAGTTTTGTGCAGGCAGACAGACAAGTGGGTCATAAGCCCACACTTGCCCTTAGGTGACAGTGCAAGGCACAGGGCTTGGCCTAGGCAGGCAGAGTATGTGAAAGAAGATGGCCCAGACTGGAAAACCCATCCAGGGGTCTGAGTCAGGTAGGGAGGTCCAAGCTCTATTCTGACCCTGGCTGAGGCCAGGTCAAGTCTTCCCAAGCCAGGTATCATGTATCTGATGGTTTGACACCAACTTCTCTAGGAGGCAGATATGGTATTGGTTACTCTTCTCTTCAGAGTGGAACAGATGAGAAATGACAATCTTCAGCTTAGAGTTGATGGTGTACTCTGCTTCCCCAAAGCTGTTGTCCATAGAATCCATGCCTGCCTATGCCTTTGTGTCCAGATCTGCACTGTTTCTTATCACTTCTGCCTGAGGTGATGCAAGAGCCATTCAGAGGTGATTGTTGTGACATAAGCTGGTGCTTGCAAACAGGCAGAGGCCTATGTTAGAATCCAGTGGCTAGGACCTAACCAGGGTTCATTTCAGCTCCACGCAATGTTGATATTTGAAGAGTGTGATGAAATAAATTAGTAAAGCTGTCCATTCCCATTGCTTTCTACACTTCAGCAAAGTGGCAAATTCAAGGGAGAAAGCAGCCACATTGGCGTGCTTGCTTCTCACACTGATAATCCTGGCCCACCTTCCCATGGTAGCCTTCTAGTTCATCCTCCATGATACTGTCTCCTGAAAGAAAGACACTACCGTTCTTTATTTTAATGTGAAATCAAACCTCTCTGCCTGAAATCCAAGTGATTCCCCACTAATTTGATGCACGAAGTAAAAAAAAAAAATATGTGTCATAAGAATACCTAATTTAAAAAAAATGGGCTGGGGGGATACTTCAACTGATGAAGTGATTTTACAAGTGGGAGGACCACAGTCACTAGACACATGGAATCCCCAGAACCCACGTGAAAAAGGTTGACTTGGGAACATGCATTTGAAATAGCAGTGCTGGGAAGGCAGAGACAGGCTCTTCAAGACTGCTGCTGAACCCGGTGTGCCCACCTCCAAAGTTCTCAGAATGTGACCATTTTCTAAAAGGAAAAAGAAGAAGAAAAGATAGTACTTGAGGAAGGACATCTAAGGTTGATCTGTGGAACACACACACACACACACACACACACACACACACACACACTGGGGAGCAGGACAGACTTAGGCCTGCATGTACATACAGATAAATATTTATGGAAGGATAATGTACTACTAAGGATTCTTCCACATAAGACCAAATTTATAATTTAATTAATCAACAAAGCAATTTCTCAATGTATTTCTCAGTGATATTTCAGATGTGTAACATTTTAAAAATATCATTGTCCCCAAAAGGATAACATCTTTCCCAGGTCAGCATCATCACCAGGCAGTGTATCAGTCAAAATGCTTATACTATAGTTTGGCACCAAGGAGAACTGTGAATTTTAGAGCTTTGTTCTGGTAAAGTAAACTAAAAGCTAAGTGAAAACACTGCCTTTTAAAATGTATCCTCTTATGACTCTGAAATTAATATTTCAAAATTTGGTTGCTTACTTGTTTCAAGGGAATATTATCCCAGTATTGCCCCCTAGAGCCCTTCCTGTTAGCCTCTCTGGGTCTGTGACTTGTAGCATGATTATTCCTTACTTTACAGCTGATATCCACTTACAAGTGAGTACATACCATGTTTGTCTTTCTGGGTCTAGGTCACCTCACTCAGATAATTTTTTTTCTAGTTCCATCTATTTGCCTGCAAATTTCATGATGTCATTTTTTTTTTTACCTGCTGAGTAATACACCATGGTATAAATGTACCAACTTTCTTTCTCCATTCTTTGGATAAGGGACATATGCATTGTTCCCAGTTTCTTGCAATTGGGAGTAAAGCTGCTATGCACATCTTTGGCCAAGTGTCCTTTTGGTAGAATGGAGTGTCCTATGGGTATATACCCAAGAGTGGTATAGCTGGCATTTGAGGGAGATAGATTCCCAACTTTCTGAAGAACTGCCATTTTGATTTCCATAGCGGCTGTACAAGTTTGTACTTAGACCAGCAATGGAGAAATGAAATGTGAGGAAGCAGGCAGGTGGGTTTGTGGGAGCCAGAGGTGTCATGGATACTGGGAGAGCATGTCCCAGGGAATCAACTAAGCAGTGCTCATGGGGGCTCACAGAGACTGAAGCAGCAACTCTGGAGCCTGCATGGCTCTGCAGCAGGTCCTCTGATTATGTGTTGTGGGTGTTGGCTTGGTGTTTGGGGGACTTATGACAGCAGGAGTGAGTGTGTGTGTGGGGGGGCCTCTGACTCTTTTCACTTCTCTCAGGACCCTTTCCTCCTACTGGGCTTCCTTGTCAAGCATTAATGCAATGGTTTGAGGCTGGTCTTATTGTATCTTGTGCTGTGTTCGGTAGATGTTCCTGGGAGGCCTGCTCTTTTCTGGGGGGAAATGAGGGTATAGATCTGGGGGAAATGGTGGGGAACTTGGAGGAGTTGGGGCAGGGAAAGCTATGGTTGGGATATATGTGTGAGGGAAAAATGAATAAAAATAAAGAAGAAAATGTTTTATTCTTTTTTGTATTGATAATATATAACTAATGAAGGTGTTGACATTCAATGAGTTGTTATCTTGAGAACCTTTGTGGTTTTTTTTTTCTGTCTGTTCTGTAGTATGGCATGCAGCTGTACCAGAATTATATGCACCCATACCAAGGTAGAAGCGCCTGCAATTCTCAGAGCATATCACCCATGGTAAGGATCAAGTTTTCGAATCTGGACTTTATAAATGCATTATTTACAGCTATATTACACTAAACATATAATGTCTTCATACTTTGCCTTGTGGTCAAATACAGTAATTCTGTAACATTCTCAAATTATGTTATAAAGAAGTTTTGGTTTTGTGTTTTGTATATGTTCAGTCCCTTTAATTAGAAATAAAACACAGAAAAATATGAAACATTCAACAAAAGCTAATAATTTTTTGTGTTAAAGTAAAACAAACTGAAAGACTTCTATAAGCCATTCCGTGCCATTATGACATTTGATAATTAGGCCATAATAAGATAGTTTGCAGAATATTTTTCTTGGCCTTGTGCATTATGACTTAACAACCATTGATTTGGATTGTAGAGTTATAGACTCTTTCAATATTAATTTAGTTTTGTTATTGCCATATAACATAGGATTATTTAGAGTTCTGAAAGTACATTATAAATATCTAGGTTTTCTCCATTCTGACTGTTTAATAATGATATTTTTTAAAGTTCTAGGCCCTGAAAAAATAGCTGCTTTCCAGAAAAATCACAAAACTGGAAGCCAAAATCTAGGCCACACATGACATCAGTAAAGAACTGCTTCTCCAACTCTATCTTGAATATTCATTTGCAGAAACACACAGACACACACACAGACACCTACAGATACACACAGACACACACACAGAAACACACACAGGCACACATATTGTGCTCTCTCTAAAACTTCAATTTCCTGTACATTCACACAAAAATATATTTCTCACATAAAGTTTGTGTTCTGCTCCTTCTGCCGCTGGACTCCCTGTTATTGAGAGCATTCAAAATTCAGACATATGCACCTGTGGTAGAAATTACTTAGTGTGAAATATGTGTTTCCACTGAGGTTAAAGTACATTCTTCATGGCTGTGCCCAAGGAAGGTACACGTGTCCTACATGTCAGGTAGCAGATGAAGTGCCCCGCTGTAGGAATGAAGCATGAAATGATGCTGACTGTGGAGCCTGATAGGACCATAGAGGAAAAGCTCTCAAACTTTGAGGTTATGTTCCTTTAAGTTGTAGAAAGATAACTTTTCATCTTTGTATCATAGTCTTATAAGCCTCAAAATAAGAGACTAAAGAACGTAATGAATTTTATAATAGCAATTTCTTTAAGGTGGCTGTTTTTACAGTTTGTCAGCTTACTTTTATCTTCCAATCCATATATATATATATATGTATATATATATATATATATATATATATATATATACATATATATATATATATATCTCATATTGAATTTTATTATCTTAATCCTTCCCTAAATCCCTGCAAATTTCTTTCAGAGTCTGAAGTTTATTAGGATGAATGTGTTAACAGCAACTAAGCATTTGGAGGCAATTATTGTCTAGTGTCCTTTCAATCATAGGAAAATGTTATAATCAAACTCCTTTCCATTTTCACTGCTGTCTTCAACATTCAAGTATGGTGGGATCACTGCTACCTTTGTCTATTGAAGTTTTGTAATATGGGAGATGCTAGCAGTCAAGGTGTGTGTGAGATTTTAGTTACAGTGTTAATTGATCACTATGTATAGGAAGACAAACTCTGTAGTTGGGCATGGAGACTAAAGAGGGAGAGAGGGTCGGATGCCTGCATGAGAAACACCTGTCCAGGAGGCAGGGGTTGTGATCAGAAAGGGCAGTGTTTATTACTTTTATCTTTGTGCTTCACAATTTCTGTGATGGAGACTTAGAAGGTGTGAGAGCATTTTGTTTCTATTTGGTGCCTGTGGTCCATCCCACTTTTCTACATTAATATGAAAACATCAGAGGCTTAGTAGATGCCAGGCCCTATCTGTCCCTTACCTTAGCTGCTTTTCAATCAGGAGCTACTGAGAGGAAGTCGCATATAAAGGATAGAATACTCAGTTACACATCTAAAGGCATGCTCTATACTTTTTTTCACATCTACATTTTGAGAAGATAAATGATGGAAAAGTTCATACACCATAATAAACATCATAGCTATAAAACTGCATATAGCTATCCCCGTTCATTGGCCCTGAGATGAGAATCAGCAGCAGCCATCTCAGGAGGTCAGATATACCTGGTTCTTTACAGGGAGAAGTTAGGATTCATGTGAAGTAGGGCTGTTGATAGGGCCCTAGCTGAAGTGAGGAGACAGGGTTAATTCACCCGTGTTCCTTCTATTCTCCACTTCTGACCCTGACCTACACATTCTAAACTAAAGTCCATCCCTGTACCTCCTACTTTGTGGCGAATAAAAGAACCCTAGACAAGACACAGCAAGTCAGTTACCCCTGTTACCATAAGCTGTCTGCATGACTTTGGCTAGCCACTGTTTTCCTACTGTGCGTGATAAAGGGATTACTGTACAGTCTTAGAGGACAATCATATCTTGACTGTCCTGTGGCTCTCTGTAGGAATGAGCTGAAATGACAAGACAGGAGAAATTCCATGATTTCTTTGTAATGAGGAGGCTACGTATGTGTCCAGCTCCTTCAAATGGGAATGGTGGACAGTGGCTGCTATGTGCCTTGGAGTTAAACACCCAGAATGACAGATGTGTTATGCAAACTGCACTAGGAGGGGGTGCATCTGATTTCAAAGTGTGAGTTGTAAAACCCAAGCTGGTCCCAGAGCCCTTCTTCTTTGGAAAGAAGAAGGCATAGCTAGTACGATCATGGACTATATTTCTTGAGGGAAAGGCTCATTCATGTCTAGAAGAATGGGTGAGAATTTGAGGCAAATATTTGCGAAATCCAACCAGTTCTGAATGTTATCAGCATCACTTTCCTGTGTGAAAGAAATTGAGCTGAAAATGACCTTTCCAGTCTGTCACTCTGCTTCACTTCTTTTTCTTTGTCCACTAAAGGTAAACTATTAATTTTTCATCCACCACCTGCCATTCAGTAGAAAACATTTGCTATATTACTGTTTTCCCACAGCATAGTTTCCATAGCAAATAAAAATGTTCTCTGTTTGTCTTATAATTTCCTTGCATTAGCCAGATAATTATGAACACGAGATCTTGTTTCACATCCTTGCCTGGCATATTTTGGGGAAGAAGAAGAAGAAAAAAAAGGTTGTGTTTGTGTCTCTTTCTTAACATCATTTTTATGTTATCAGGAACTTGAGAGTACAGGGCCTATCTTGGCATGTGGAGGTAGAGATATTATAAGGATCAAGCTATCATTAGGATCGAGACCAGTTACTCTGTGGTTGGGGCAGGTAGATGATTTTCATTAAGGTCGGCAAAGCAAAGGCATATCCGACTGGTCCACAGACCGGCACAGAAGATCACGGGGTGAGAAGGGCAAACTAAACTGTGACAGCAAATAGAGATTACAGAGACAGCATCTGCCAGGAAAGAGCAGCTGTCAGTAATAAAAACTCCTGCAACAAACAGGAGATTGCATGCGGGTCTCAGGGATAGAGGTGAGTCGTAATAAGACTGCCGCTCCTCTCTCGTGTTTTGCAGAGAAAATATCAGATGCTAATAAACAGAGGTATGTGATGCAGTGATAAAGAAACCCCAAATGTTTTTCTTGTGGATAACGTTTTGTTTGAAGTTCACATGTGACCACAGTCGGTTTGCTGAATCCTCAGAGAGGCATGGCCTGGTACTCTCTGACGGGCCCCACATGCAGTCTGGCTTGCCTTTACCACCATCATCCCATTTTGGCTTCCATTCCTTTAATAATTAGTGGAGAATAACTTAAATGTTTCCATTGTGTGCTGTTTCCTTTGTGAACATTTTTATATCGTTTTCCTGACTTATGAAGGCAGCAAGGCTCTTGACTAGAGAGTTTGACTACTATTTCTCTTTTTGAGATTCTTGATTAGGAAGGGTGACATACATTTTTTAAGAGATTTATTGTGAAATAAAAATCCTCCCAACCCCGTAAATGAAACTATGATCCAGGCATTAGTTGATTTATTTTTAGAGGATATGTTTAAAAAATATATTAGCAAAGAAACTATGACCTTTTTTCTTTAGGCTGTCCTTGTCCTGTGGTACCAGCTGGGTTGAGGCTTGTATCTGAGCTTCCCACTTTCCCACATGTCTCCCCAAAGAGGAAGCTGGTGGACCCTTGGACTCAGACACTTTAAAATTATGAACAGATCTGAACTATCATTCTACTGAATTTTGCTTTCTGAATAAAACCAGAATTTATACACTAAATCTTAGAAATCGATGTTCAAAAACAAAGACGTTCAAGTTTTTTTTCCATTATAAAACATGGGCACTTTTATTCAGCAGCAATGATACAATTTAGAATCATAACACACAGTGAAAAGAGCAAGTTTCTCAGTACTTTCAAATTCTTGACATTGTATCCTTGAGTTTCAGAGACAATAAATCACCATTTCCTGGAATTCTCAGAAACTTCAAAATTGAATATATTTTAAGGATATTTCTAATAATCTCTACACTATTATATTTGAATAGCTAAAATTCATGTTTAATGAAAGAATATGTATATTTCAAATTAAGAGTAAAAATAAGACATGAATACAAATTCTAAATAGATATATATTGATATATACCTCCTATTGCTATGAGTTTTATTTTCTTTATTCTTTGTGCGCTTCCCATCATGCACCCTAATCCCACTTATCTCCCCATCTCTGTCCTCTGCCCTTGCAACCTCCGAACTAAGAGAAAAGAGAAAAGAAAATAAGAGTAGAAAAACAAAACAGAACAAAGCATAGAAAACATCTCATCATGGAAGCTGTAGTGTGACACAGCATGATCCACAGTATATCCTTTTGTGGGCCACATATCTCCAATGGACAGTACTGCAGAGCTGATTCTGGTGGCGTGGATGTGGCTAAGCTGGCCCTGAAGGCATGAGACCAGGAGAGCTGGCCTTGCTTCTTTCCAGCTGAGCATTTGGTGGACTAGCCAGGGCAGTGCTGGAGAGCTTGCCTTGGTGGTATAGGTGTAGGAGAGCTGGCGGGCTGACCAACTCAGTTACCATACAGGCCCAGATGCAGGGCTTTGAGTTGACCCATTCCAAAATCTACCTCATCTTTGAACTGAAATGTAACCTCCTGCGGTTACACATGAACGGGTTATTGGGTTCTCTGGATGGAGAGCTGGGGAAAGAAAATGGGGTGACAAGGGAAAGACATGGACCAAGACAACATGACTGTTCAAAGTCCCTGGTTTATTGGGGGACCGAGGATTTAAGGTTTCAGGCAAGACCCTTCCCCCAAATTCCAGGGTGTGTTCCAGGGAACTGGTCTGGCTGTTCACTGGCATTGACTCCACTGCTCGGGCAGCTGGGCGGGTCACCTGCTTAATTCAGGAATTCATAGACCTGGAGGAAGAAAGACCTTCACCTTCACTCCACCCTAGGTGGAGCAGGATTGTGACTGGGAGAGGAACTTCACCTTGGTCAATGTCAAGTTCCTACCAGGTGACATGATACCCCAATATGACTCTCTACACTGAAAGAGCATGTGAAAGGGCCAATCTTTTTCAGATCCAACGTTGTAAGACCTACATGAGACAGGGCAACAACAGGATAACTGACAGGAGTCCTGGTGAGGACCCAATTTTGATAGTAAAGAAGCCAGAGGCCTCAAATCAGACCAATGACTCATTGTAATGAACAGATTTGCACATAAACATGGGTGGACTAACAGGTACACTTTGGGTTAGCTATGAGATTTAAAATAAGCTTTTCCAGGCTGGAGAGATGGTTCAGCTGTTAAGCATACTAGCTGCTTTTCCATAGGATCCGGGTTTGATTCTTAGCACCCACATCATGATTCACAAACCCTCTGTAACACCAGTTCTGGGGAATCCAATCTCCTCTTTTGACCTTCCCAGGCACTACACATGTATTGCACAGACATACATGCAGATAAAACACGTAAAATAAGCTGGGATGGTGGTGGTACACGCCTTTAATCCCAGCACTTGGGAGGCAGAGGCAGGCGGATTTCTGAGTTTGAGGCCAGCCTGGTCTACAGAGTGAGTTCCAGGACAGCCAGGGCTACACAGAGAAACCCTGTTTTGAAAAAAACAAAAAACAAAAAAAAACCAAAAATAACCCAAATATTTCATAAGTAGTTGCACTTGACTTTTAATTGGCAAATTTTAATGCTTAGAAAGATGAAGTAATGTATCAATAGACACTTTGCTGACTTCCTAGGAAATACAAAGAGCTAGCTCCTTTCCAAGACCATGCATTCAGCATCGCCTTTGGTTGTCTTGACAGATAACCACTGGACTAGTGAATGGATGTGAGATCACCATTTTACCTCTTCTGTATATTTTAACTTTTAAATTTTAGATTGGTCACATCTGGAATCCTATAAGAGGCCCAGCTTGGAGAAAGTATTGGAGAAAGCAGACTTGTTAAACACACAGACCTATTTTCTCCAAAGGAGACAATGACTGATGCCTGACCACCCAAGGCTGGACTGGGTGTTGACTAGAAACCTGTTATCATTTTGCTGTTCTATGGAGCTAGCTTTCCCGAATCCCCCAATATCCTGAGCTTAGGTCCTAGACGACTGGAACCCGAGAAAGGGTACCATGTATTTTGCATCCTCTAGCAATAGAATCTATCCTTATGCTTCCTCTTTTTTTTATTAGATATATTCTTTATTTACATTTCAAATGATTTCCCCTTTCCTGGTTTCCCCCTCCCCGAAAGTCCCATAAGCCTTCTTCCCTCCCCCTGTTTCCCAATCAAACCCCTCCCGCTTCCCTGTCCTGGCATTCCCCAACACTGCTGCATCGAGCCTTTCCAAGACCAGGGGCCTTTCCTTCCTTCTTCTTGGGCGTCATTTGATATGTGAATTATGTCTTGGGTATTTCGAACTTCTGGGCTAATATCCACTTATCAGTGACTGCACACCATGTGTGTTCTTTTGTGATTGGGTTACCTCACTTAGGATGATATTGTCCAGTTCCACCCATTTGCCTAAGAATTTCATGAATCCATTGTTTTTAATAGCTGAGTAGTATTCCATAGTGTAAATATACCACATTTTCTGTATCCATTCCTCCATTGAGGGACATCTGGGTTCTTTCCAGCTTCTGGCTATTATAAATAAGGCTGCTATGAACATAGTGGAGCATGTGTCCTTATTGCATGCTAGGGAATCCTTTGGGTATATGTCCAGGAGTGGTATAATGGGGTCCTCTGGGAGTGTCATGCCCAGTTTTCTGAGGAACCACTAGACTGCTTTCCAGAGTGATTGTACCAGCTTGCAATCCTACCAGCAGTGAAGGAGTGTTCCTCTTTCTCTATATCCTCCCCAACAACTGCTGTCTCCTGAATTTTAGATCTTAGCCATTCTAACTGGTGTGAGGTGAAATCTCAGGGTTTTTTTGATTTGCATTTCCCTAATGACTAAGGATGTCAAACATTTCTTTAGGTGCTTCTCAGCCATTCGATATTCCTCAGGTGAAAATTCTTTGTTTAGCTCTGTACCTCATTTTTTAATAGGATTATTTGGCTCTCTTATGCTTCCTTTTTAGGCCCTTACCCTGAGAACTGTTTGTCAGTCAACAGAACTGACCCTTGTTGTACGGGTCTCAGATGCTTTGCTACTTCGCATGGGGGTTTCCACATAGTTATACCTAGAGTTTTGTTGTGATGAGTTCCGCATGGAAAACTCTTTCCAAAGTTCTACTGTGCTTAAATGTGTAAGAGAATAAAACCATTAAGTCAGATTCTTAGCAGTTTGCCCCAGTGCCTGCTAAAGTGATGCTGACTAGAGTTTTATTCTTCACCTAGTGCAGATCATTTCCCTGCCATTACCATGACACTTACAGGGTCCCTGACAGCATCCCAGTCCAGAATGGACACATATGGTCAAGTTCACCATTGAAGTTTAATGATGCAATATATATCGATAGTTCAAATGTTTATGTTCGATTGTTTGTATTTTTCAGAGAAGCATATCAGAGAATTCCCTAGTAGCAATGGACTTCTCAGGTCAGAAGAGCAGAGTCATAGACAACCCCACTGAGGCACTTTCAGTTGCTGTTGAGGAAGGACTCGCTTGGAGGGTACCTGTAGCTTCATTTTTTTTTTCTCAAATGTTCACGATTTGAGTCATTTTATCTGAGAAAATGAGTTTTACTTTTGTTCCTTTTCTTGCTCAGAAAAAAGGATGTTTACGCCTAGGGAATCACGGGAGCCCCACTGCCCCCTCCCAGAGCTCTGCTGTGAACATGGGTATGTCTGCTCTCAGTCAGATCAATGTTCCTTTAGATACGGTCACATGGGATAATATGGGGATGGCATGCAGTGAAATAATGATTACGTCAGACAAGCCTTTGTCTTCCTCCAGCTATCCATCAGTCCCAGCCATGGTTTCACCATAGAATTTCTAGAGATGAGGCTCAGCAGCTGATTCTTCGGCAGGGGCCTGTGGATGGGTAAGTCTGATATTTGCAGCCTGAGTGATCACGTTTGGGTTTTTTTTCTCCCTATGAATGATAATTACTTAGCACCTGCTGTGAAATTATAACTGTGCCTTATCACAAAGCAGAAGCACCTTGTCACTGTATTCTATCAGTGTTTAATATTTGTGCATAAATGACCAAATAACAGGATACTTTATCCTCGACAAGTTAGCATTAATATTCACTTTATTTGTGTGAATTCTCTCATCTCAGACACAAATGTATGAGTGGGGACAGCCAAGTCTGTTTGAGATGTCAACGTTGTGGTTTGTACGTTTAATAGACATGATGTCAAATAGATTTCATAGCTTGAGGTTGTCCTGAATTGGGTTTCTTGGGTATGACGCAAAATACATTAATTGAAATGATTTTTCTTAAATATTTTGAATTCTTGCCTCATTTATTTCTCTTTTAATACCTTTATTGCAATTTTGTTAAAATAGTATGCAACTATAAAATTACTTTTTGGTGATATCTCATTATTTTTAATGGGTATTATAGAGTATAAGAGAGGAGGATAAAATGAGTCATGAAGCATTCAAAGTATTTTCTGTTTTGTTTAATATATTTCATCCACTTTGTATAATTTTGCCAGATTTCTTTCATTACTGCAGAGCAAATGAGGTGGTTGTGTTGGTGTTTGAAGAAGGGAGGAAGCAGGATCCGTTTAAACAATCAATGGTGATGGGATCTCATTGAGCTGTTTGATGCTGATGTTCAGATAAAGATGCATATTTGCACATTTCACTAGACTCTAAGAAGAGATGTGACTATGACTCTCTACATGAAGCACATCTTTTGTGACTATAAATTTAATGGACTGTAGTCTTAGAGAGAACAGACCAAGAGAAAAAAAAGTATTTATATAATAGAAGATTACAATTTCCTTAATTTCAGAGTCAATTATTTGTTGATTAAAGAAGATAACTGACCTACCAGTGTCCCCAGAGCTCCCAGGAACTAAACCACCAACCAAAGAGTACACATGAAGGGACTCATGGCTCCAGCCACATATGTAGCAGGGGATGGCCTTGTCGGACATCAATGAGAGGAGAGGCCTTTGGTTCTATGAAGGCTTGATGCTCCAGTGTAGGGAAATGCCAGGACAGGGAAGGGGGGGGGGTTGGTAAGCAGGGGGAGGAGGGGTGGGATAGGTGGTTTTCGTAGGTGAAACAAGGAAAGGGGATAACATTTGAAATGTAAATAAAGAAAATATCTAATTAAAAAAGAAAATAATTGAATAAAGAATAACATGAGTATGTTTCTTTAAACATTTTTTCTTTTTTATTTCTTGAAAGATGTGATGGTGCCAAGTAGTCCACTAGGTGGTAGTGCTGATCTTCTTGGGAAGGGAAGAGAATTACAGCTTTCTTTACCACTGAAGTGCCCTTTTGTCCTGTCCTCCAGTGATGTAATCTCTGAGCTTCACACAGTATGCATGAAATGGATGCTTTCCTCAGACATTGGCTGCCTCTTTGCCCAGGCACAGTGAGATTAGTATTGGAGTCAGCATAGGGACATTTACACAGTGTGCTTGCCAATAATTAATACAAAATGGGTTTTGCACAGCACTGCCAGTAAATACGAATCCCTGCCTGGTAGTCTTTTTTCCCCTAGGCCATTAGGCCACATCTTGCTTGTCTAGCCTGACATTATAAAGGTTTTCTACTGGACTCTTCAAGGTTAAAGTGCATATTGTTTGGGTATTTCTTTTACTTAAAACATTGTTACCTAAACATTTCACAAACAATTTCAAGATTAATTTGTTAGAATATATTCATTTCTTACTAATGAGTCCATAGTGGTAAAAATAAGAGGATCCACTGCAGAAGAAGGGTAAAACCTATTTAATTCCAAATAATTTCCTCCTTTCAGGGGCCTGTCATGCCCTGTCAGTTAAAATAGCAATGTCCATTCTTTGTGATGAATGGTTATGAGAGAGTACCTAGTTTCTCAGTGAGAAAAGGACATAACAGTAATTACTGATGCCACTTTAACATTATATTGACAGTCGTGATCACACAATCTGAGGAAAGGTTTGTGTATTTACCCTGCTATATTCCATTTGTATAATGATAGTTTTACAGTGTAAGTTTATTACCTGTTGTTTGCTAAGTTGGATAATCTTACCCATTGACCACCTGGTAAAGGAGGCCCAGGTAGATGTATGCTTTCCTGCATTTCTACATAAAAATATTTCTATGAAATCTGACTGTGCAGAGAGATATAATGGAATTCCTTTTCTCTCTTTAGAGTTTTCTTGGTGCGGGATAGTCAGAGTAACCCCAGAACTTTTGTACTGTCAATGAGTCACGGACAGAAGATAAAACACTTTCAAATTATACCCGTAAGTAATTGTGACTTCAGGTTCTTGTATTGGAGATGTTCTTAATGCATATGCTTTGGGAAACTTGGGTTTTCTTTTGTTCCTTTTATTAAATATAATTTGGTAGCTTGTGCTTTGACCGAAGTTAAGTTTGGCAGAAATGGTTTTATGAGCCTGAATTAATATAAGAAATACAGGAATTGCAAAAAAATTAAATTTCCCCCGTTTCCACGAAATATGATTTAGCCATATTGTATAGACCTCATGCCACCTATTGTTAAAAGGCCACTAAGAAGTCCTTCCATGAATGTCACTAACAGATTTTTGAAAAGCAGTGCTTGAAAGCCGCTTTTGCCTCCTTCCTCTTCTCAAAAATATATGCTTTTGCTGATGTTTCCTGCTAACTTCTTTTTAACTAGATGAAATCATAGGTGCTATATAGCTGGTGCGCATTTACATTATTCTTAGAACACTAAGAAACATCTTTGGCATAGCCCTCCTTCCTGTTTCTCTTGCATTACTGCTGCATGTCCCTCTCTCTCTCTCTGTCTCTCTGTCTCTCTCTGTCTCTCTGTCTCTCTCTGTCTCTCTGTCTCTCTGTCTCTCTCTCTCTGTCTCTCTGTCTCTCTCTCTTTCTGTCTCTCTCTGTCTCTCTCTGACTCTCTCTCTGTCTCTCTGTCTCTCTCTGTCTCTCTCTGTCTCTCTGTCTCTCTCTCTCTGTCTCTCTCTCTGTCTCTCTGTCTGTCTCTTTCTGTCTCTGTCTCTCTGTCTCTCTCTGTCTCTCTCTCTCTCTCTCTGTGTGTGTGTGTGTGTGTGTGTAGTTCATACTAGTAGCTCTTGGAGCTGCAGAGTTTGTTTTGTAAGACTGCTAGAATGCTGGCAATTCCTCTCGAGATGCCTCTTTCTGGATTTTTCCAATAGTTGTTTAAAGTGCCCTCCCTGATTCTTTGATTTTTTTTTTAAATTATATGTTCAGCAACCCTAGCAAATATGTATGAAGTGATTCATGCCAAAAGAACATGACAAAAAAGATAAATAAAATTTAAAAATAATTTAAAAGGAGAAAAGAACCTCAAGTGAAATCATTTGCAGCCTTCTGCTTAGTAAAGAGTACAGAATCCTCTCCGAGCACAGGCCATAGTGGTGCTATCCTAACTATACAGAGCAGTGCAAGAATTGAGAAGAGAAATAGACTGCCTGGGGCTGGAGAGAGGGCTCAGTGGTCAAGAGCACTGACTGCTCTTCCAGAGGTCCTGAGTTCAATTCCCAGTAACCACATGGTGGCTCACAACCATCTGTAATGGGATCTGATGCCATCTTCTGGTGTGTTTGAAGAAAGTGGCAGTGTACTCATAAAATAAATAAATAAATCTTCGGGGGTGGGGGTGGGGGGAAGAAGATGAAGAAGAAAGAAGCAGACTGCTTACCCAAAGAGCAGACGCTGCTTTGGAATGCAAGTGATGCCAGGAAAGCAGGCATAATGCTGTTCTCCTCGTCCTTAGTTTTATATACTTGTTGATTTAGGCTTACGAACACATAGTATCACAGAGGACTATACTTGCTCTTCTGGGTACTTGATGCCCTTCATTGTTTGATTTTAACGTTTTGGTTTATTTGTTCACTGGGGTTTCCTTTTGCTTCTTCTCTTGAAGGTGGAAGATGATGGTGAGCTGTTCCATACCCTGGATGATGGCCATACAAAGTTCACAGATCTCATCCAGCTGGTGGAGTTCTACCAGCTCAACAAGGGGGTCCTTCCTTGCAAGCTGAAGCATTACTGTGCTAGGATGGCTGTTTAGCCAAACTGTATGTGACTCATTAAACTATGGAAGGAGAAGGATGCAAAGAAGAATGACGAGAGAGAGAGAGAGAGAGAGAGAGAGAGAGAGAGAGAGAGAGAGAGAGGCAGAGACAGAGATCACAAGGCTGAAAACAAATCATGGTGAAAAGAAGATTTCACCTGTGGGTTACAAAAAAAATAGGTCACACATTGCAAATTAGTGAAGACTTGGATTCGTATTACACTCATGACTTTCAATTTACTAGTTAAAATTAAACCTTATTAAAAAATAGACTTGTGTTCTTGTGTGATTTTACCCGACTACGGGGTTTTGTTAAATGTAAAACTTCCCCCACCCCTTTTTTTAATTAGATAAATTCTTTATTTACAATTCAAATGTTGTCCCCTTTCCTGGAAATGTGAAACTTTAAGCACTTACTAACTTTAGTCTCACCATGAATTACAAAAGGATGCTGAGGATGGATATGCAGGGTTAGGCGCACATACTTATAGCTTCAGTGCTGATGAGACCAAGTCCAGACTGTGCCATGGAGCGAGACCCTAACTCAAAGAAAAGTCATTCTGTCTGCTTGAAATCCTGGGTTTGATCCTCAGCACAGCCAAAAGTGAAAGGCAAAAACCGGTTCAGAAAGATCCTTTAAACACTGGATTTCTGCGACGCTACTTAAATATATTAATAATTATGACATACAACCTATGGTTCTATGTCTGGTCAGTATTTCACATTGATCTTGTGTTCTAGTTTGTAGGATACTCTAGATCCTTTTACTAGTACACAATTATCTCAATCGGAGCAGGTAAAATCAAGGATTTCAAATCTGTAAGGACCCAAACAGCTAACTCTATTTCATCCTCTTTATGTCTTCTTTTAGCTTCACACTTTGGTAGCTAATCAGTTGGCAAACTTAAGGAACTGAGACACTAGCCTTCCTCATCATCTTGAGAACCTTCTGGAAAGAAGCCTCCTCTTCCTCCTCCCTTTCCTCTTCTTCCTCTTCCTTGCCCTTTCTCCTTCTTCCTCTCCCACTCTCCCCCTCCTTCTACTTTGTTTCTTTCTGTTTCTATAAATTTTGTTCCCTTTTTGTGGGAATGATAATAGTTATTCTTAAAGAAATGATGAGAAACAAAACACCAGCAAACATTAATATATCTTTTTTTTTCTAACTGACCTTTGTAACAACATCGTGGGAAAGTTAAGGATTTCTTTAAAAATATTTCAGAAGTACATAATTTAATCTTAGATAACAGTGGTGTATTTTGGTAAAGGAGCATGGAATATATTCCCAAGATGCTAATAAAATCTGTCATCCCTAAGAAATAATTATTGGTTGGATTTTAAAATGTCCAACTTACTTTAACATTACAAGCTTAACTCAAGTACCTAAAACATAGGCCATTCTTCTGTTAAAGAATACTGCCAAGTCTTTATGAAGACTTAAAGATGTAGGCTCTTCAAGTATATCAGTCCCTCTTTACCTTCCAAAACAGGTCTGAGTAGATCTGATTTATTTCCAATTTATAAAAACTCTTTGTGTTTTGAGTTAGAACATGTTTGTTCATTTTGAACACAAATAGATAATATAAAGTGTGCTGCTCACAATGCTAAACTCGAATCAATTGACCAATTTGCATTTTTCTTTGTTATTTATGTTTCTGACTGTACTCATAATCTTCAGATATTATAAGTCAAAGAAAATTACCGAGGAAAGATTGGTGAAGAGAAGTCATTAGTTTTTATTCCTTCTGAAAGTGTGTGTGTGTGTGTGTGTGTGTGTGTGTGTGTGTGTGTGTGTGTGAGAGAGAGAGAGAGAGAGAGAGAGAGAGAGAGAGAGAGAATGGGGTATGAATTTAATGTGATGTTAAATCTGATGATACCAGACATATCCACTTGTCAGGTAATTTCAATATATTCCCTAGAAAATATGATTTACTTCTGGATTACCTTGCACTTCGATTTGGCTCTGTTCATTTAATTTGTACAGTTTTGGATAAGAATGAGGACAAATCAGTTCCATTCTTCTCTGTCTGTTCACTTGCTGCAGAGTGTTCCACTCTCTCAGAAAGGAAGGGATGGGGTGGACCATCTGTTCTCTGTTCTTTCGTATCCCCTGACACTGAAGGATAAGGACATTATTATGACATATTCAAATATCCAAGATAATAAGTTAAAAATTATTAGGAGTGTTTTGTTTAAAATTAATTGCTTGTTTGTGTTAGAGTATAGGCCTTAGCTCTTGTGACTAGACTAGATGGGTGTTTTGGTTTAGCTCTCTTTCGTGGTGCTTACTATTTGTTAATCAGAGTACTCTATGGCCTCTGACTTTTGAACACCAACAATAACAACTTCAGACATTTTATTTGTATGTTTAGTCCTCAGATTATAGTATTCTTGTGGTGGAAGGATGTTACTGGTCAAGTTACAGAAGAGTTCTCAGAGCTGGCCTCACTATTTCAAAATCTGTTGTCCCTATTGCTAGTCATTTCTAAGCTTCAAGGTGTTATGGATCCAGTCAGCATCCAGGTGAAGCTCTTGGAAAACTTTCATAGAATGCCATGAAATGTGTAAATTAAATAGATATTGAGCTGATTACGCAGAGATATCATTCTGTCTACTTCTCCATCTAGATGACTCTACTGCAAACCCTAATATATGGTTTCTTGCTTTGTCTACTTCTGGAATACTGTCTATTTCTTATGTAAGTTCTCTGGGTTTCTATCTTGTGTTCCCTGGGTGCTCAGTGGATGATTCACACTTCTTAAACTACCAGTGGCATAGAATAGCTTTCTTTAAGAGGAAGAACCCTATAACATTTGCTGAATTCATCGACAGCTCCCTGCCTACTCTTTGGGATGCATCATCTTTTCCAGTCTTGGCTCCCACTTTCACCATCTGTGACGTTTAGGTGTGCACATAACTGGAGTATTGCTAGTAATGTCTCCAACTGAATGTTCCTTGGTCTACAAGTTTGGTATTTGCATAAAAGAAAGGCCAAAATCTTGGCTGAGCATGTCACAATAATCACCTTAAAATATATTGCAGAAATTCCCTAAGTGTGTTTTTCACCAGCATAAATGCACATTTGGGTAGTTGTAACACCATATTGATCAGTTTTTTTTGCAAAGAACTAAGTTTACAGAATTCTCAACTTTCTAATTCAGCCCCTCTCAATGTTCAAGGTAGTAGGAACCAGGGTTAAGATGATAGTACAGGTTTCACATTTTGTAGGTTTGAATTCCAAACTATTTCTAGTAGCTATGAAGCCTTAGCCAAGTGATATTTGTCAACTCTGTAGAGTGTACTATCTCCACTATGAGCTCCGTCACCCTTATCCCCACCACCACCAAAGTTGTCTTGACTGCTAATTAAAATCACTCTTGTAAAATTCTTAGCCAATTATTTGGACTCTCAACACATAGAATTTGTACTGCATTATTAGCTGTATAGTGGCATTCCTGTGCTTACTTCTCTTTATCCCTTCATGTCAGGAGTGATACACTGCACTTTGTATGGTGTTCCTCAACATTTGGTCTATGCCTACACCAAGACTGTATCTTAGAAGTAGCCATGAGCACTGCTGCTAGTCCCACCTTTCTGTAGGGCTAGGGAGGACAGGTAGTCTGTGTCCATTTGTATCAGATCCTACAGAAATCCATAACTGCTTTCACCTACTGAACTGGATTTGGCATTCTCAATAGTTGAATCCTATTTCCAAGACATAGTTACTGACACAGGGGAAAGACAGAACGAAAATGTACTGCATGGGTGGTGTAAAGATGGAGGGAACACCAGGCTAGGTGGGGAAGTTGGAAAAGCTCTTCTCAGCGGCTTTGTTCAATGCTCAGAAATTTGAAAACTGCAAAACTGCATACAAGTACCCTTCCTGTGTCTGGTTCTATGCTCATATTGCACTTGCCACCCGCAGAAGCTCATTGCAGCTCATGCAATTAGGAGCAGAAGATGCTGCAACTGCCTTACGTGCTCACTACATACACTCCTGGATACTCTGAGTGCCTGTTATGTGAGAGTTACTTTTAGACATGCAATGGTGAGTATTGAGTTATAAGTGTCTGTCCTAAAAAGCAGACTAATTGCTGTACTTTAAATAACAGTGCTATTGGAAGTCCCGTAGGAGTTGGGTATACAAAGCCTCTGGTAAAGAACTCAATGATGTCATCAGAGGGCTCAAGCAGAGTGCCTGGCAGCATAGACGTGCTATAGAGAGAAGTTAAGAGTTTTTCAGCAAAAGCTTCCTTGTAACTTTGGTGCACATGCTATGACAACACATAAACAGACTTAATGGAAAACAGAACTTGAAAGCCAGTTCCTTCTGTCTTAGGGCATTTCACTGTGAGGCAAAGCAAGTTTTTGCCTCAGTTAGGTAAAACCATAGTAAGATGTTTCAAGTTTTGGTTTTATTTTTACCTATTGGACACCATAAATATGATCTATTCCTTTATTTATCTTAATATTTACTTTATGCATTTCCAAAATTAAATGAATGGTTGAATTCATTCTATCTTGAACTATCTATCTTCAAGTTGAATTAATGGGCCAGAGTTAGAAAAGGAGTTGTTGACAAGGTGACCAAAGATGGAGAAGAGAATGGGGAGGATGATGGAAGATAGAAGCCGTTGAAATGTATTTTATGATATATTGCATATAAGATAGGTGTATAATGAGAAAAGCCCACTCAAGAGACAGGACATGAAAAGAGAGTTATATGGAGGGGACAAGGAGAGAGTCAATGAGTGAGGTGAGAGATGAAGAAAGAACTAAGGACACCAGGAGAATAATTGTTGATGGTGATGAAAAATAAGTGATTTTAACAGATGACATCAAAATTCTTGGAACAAAATTGATTTCCTAAAGATCTCTTCACATAGGAAGGTGACATCTTAGGGCCTTGGGGCAGATGCTTATGGGAATAGTGACATGTAGACCTTCCTTGTTTCTCACGGGAAGGTTAGAATTGGAGCACAAAATGAAGAAAGGAGACAGGTATAAAAGAGTTGGGGCACAATGGTGGAGAAGTTGGACCATAAGGAGAAAGAGAGCTGTTGAGAAAGTAGAGCTCTGTAGGTGAAGAGCTAAGCAGTGGAGAGTGGTGGGTGTTCTAGGATTGTAGGGGGAGGTCTATGGCAAAAGACAAGAAAATATATTTGAGGAAGAAATTAAGGCCAGCATCAATAGCTATGGCATGTGAGGGAACCACAAGAATGACAAAGGTGAAGTTGCAGGTGATGTTAGAGCACATAGATTCTTACAGACCATGGAATGTGATTTGTGCTTCATTCTGAGGGAAGCACAAAGGCTATGTATTGGAATTTAAAGAACCAAGATTAGATTTATGTTGGGTTAGGGCCCCTCTTAATGTGTCACAAAGCATGCACAGGAAGCAGGCAAGAGTGGATACCTTTAACAGCACCATTCATAGTAGTGAAAAAATTAAACCATGCGAATGGGACTGTCCATAATCATAATGGACAATCCTGTGTATGCTTATGCTGCTGTGAAAAAATTTCTTCAACCCTTGCTGAAAGACTTGTCTCTGAATGTGGGTCAGCATGTTCATGAACATGGTATCAGAAACAACTGAACCTGATACCCCTGTAACAGAAAAGCCGTGAGATGGTAAGGTATCTTTATATTTTGTTTTGTCATTTTTTATAGTTTAAAAATGAATGATTATACTTTTAGTAATCTAGATTATTCTTCATATTAGGTAAATAAGTTATTCAGGAAAATATTATTCAAGTAACATTTTATTTATTTACTCATTTATTCATTTATTTATTTATTATAAGTACACTGTAGCTGTCTTCAGACACACCAGAATTGGGCATCAGATCTCATTACAGATGGTTATGAGACACCCTGTGGTTGCTGGGATTTGAACTCATGACCTCTGGAAGAGCAGTCAGTGCTCTTAACCACTGAGTCATCTCTCCAGTCCTTTAAATAACATTCTTGATACCTTTCTAAATTCGATCATATTTTATATTTGTCATTACTAGATTTGACCTTGTACTGTTTTCTCTAAAGCACACATTTCGAGTATTCTTTCACCAAGTCTAGTTTTTCAATCTGGACTCTTATGAAACATGTAGATTCATTAATTCCCAATAATTGTCATGACTGCTGAACATGTATGATATGCTCCTCAAGGAAAGAAATGAAGTTGAAATTTACCTTCTCTCCTTAGGCTGTAGTCTTTATCACTGAGAGGAGCTAGAGAATTTTCATTATAAGGACTTACTTTTAACTCCTGAGTTCAGTTTAGCTTCCAGCTTTTCATCATCTGGTAAAGACTACAAAGTGCTTCAACAGGAAGCTCCCCAGGCTTCCTTCACCTGTGGCATCCTGAGCACAGAAGAATGAGATCCAGGGAGTCTGAAGGTTGTTTGAGCACATCTTCTGAAAGGACATTAATACCTTGTTGATGCACATCACACTGCTAGAAAGTTTCATGGTATGCAGTCACTGATAAGTGGATATTAACCCAGAAGCTCAGAATACCCAAGACACAATTCACATATCAATTGATTTCCAAAAAGAAAGAAGGAGAGACTCCTGGTCCTGGAAAGACTGGATATAGCAGTGTAGGGGAATACCAGGATAGAGAAGAGGGAGGGGGTTGACTGGGGAACAGGGGGAGGGAAGAGGGCTTATGGGACTTTCGGGGATGGGGGAACCAGGAAAGGGGAAATCATTGGGAATGTAAATAAAAAATATAGAAATTAAAAAAAAAGAAAATTTCAGTCATCATAAAGGAAAATAACTCATCTGGAGTTGTAATCTATGGGGCTAATATTCAGTTCCTTTAGAGAAAACAATGTAGTCTTCTCTGCTCATATTGCAATCCTGTTCTTCTAATACCTTTCCTTAGTGTGTCTTATTTTCCTGGTACCTTTCAAAGTTGTCCTTTTCTCCATGCTATAAGTATGAACTTAAATTCATGACTTCAGTGCTTTCGTGTAAGTTCAGCAATCCTGCACGTTAGCCAAAATCATCTGTGAGGTGTCTGAAGAACTGGGAGCTTAGTTGCTAGATTTATAGAGAGAATGCTGCTACGACTCATTAGTTAACTATTATTAAGACTGTTGAATGTCCCACCAAGGGCTCCTCAATACCCATCAGCTCCCTGGAAGCTGGAAGGTGTGTACTTAAAACAATTTACACAACAAGAAATATCTTCATGAGTAAAAAAATAGGTAACAGTAGCAAAAACAAAACAAAACAAAATCCACCTAGACTTTTATAATTACAGACTCAAGACTGCAAATACTGGTATTTACAATGAGAATGCCCCAGGCACTGTGGCCTAAAGATTTCCTGTTAGTTTCCCCTCACCTAACTAAGCTAAATTCATTTATAGCCCTTGTTCTGTTTTCACAAGCTGTCATAAATGATTCTTGTCTTATATGTGATTTATGCATTGCCTGGAAGATTTGGAAATAGTTTTAGAAGATTATGTATGTGTGTATGTCTGTGGGTTTTATGTGGGCACATGTTCATGTATGTGCAGGTGCACATGTGTGTGCCTACCAGTGGAAGGTTGAGGTCACTGTTAAGCTCTCTCCCTCAGTAGCTGTCCGTCTCATGTGTAGACAAGGTTTCCCACCGAACCTGGAGTTCACTGATTTCCCTAGATTAGCTGGTTATTGAACTTCTGGTCTCAACTCTCCCCTGCTCTCTGCTCTTCAAGTGCTATTGCAGACACAGACCACAACACTGGCTTTTTAATGTGGGTCCTGGGGATCGGGGCTCAGGTTCCCATGTTTCTGCAGCAATAAGTTTATCTACTAGGCCATCTCCTCAATCCCTTTAATAAGTTTTGATTGATATGGTGATGAAGTTTTAGGAAATTGCACAATATAAAGTATGTCACTATGGAAGAATCTGGTCTCATGGATGAAGTAACATCTCTGTTCTATGCTGTTTTTAATGGGGGAATTTGTGTTCTGATCTCTGTATGATGTTAGTCTTGGAGCAGTGATGGCAGAAGTGTCAATGTTGATGCAGTGCTCCCTGAGGTGTGCTTTGTGAACTAAATAGATGAGAAATTCTTTCAGCATTTCTGCTATACTTCTGTAGGGGTGCTCTCAAATTTACAGAGGCATAAAGCCTTCCAGATCATTTGGATTCACTCAAGAATCAAATTAAATTCTAGAACCATTTCTTAACTTCACGAATCTTAATTTACCTGATGTTTGTTGGCACATCGGTCTTTTTTCTTTCCCCCAAATTATATCACAAGGAAATCCACCCAGTTCTCAGCAGTGTAAGAGGACAATATCGAAGTTCATTGTGCAGCTCTGAAAATACTTTCTCTGCTCACTGGAGCTGTCTTCTTTCAAATTCAGAACAGTAAGAAATTTTATCAGATCCACTTTATACAGAACAGTTTGTATAGGTGGTAAAAATATGGTTAACATCAAGGAAAGACATAAAAATACAGCACATAAAACCTACCAGTTCTCTTTTAAGAATCCATGTAGAAAACCTCCACCGAAGAATTCAGGTGATGCTAGTGGACAGCCAGTGGATGTCACCAGCGCGCCATGGATTTGTGGAATCAACTGTTGTTTTCCATGTTACCTCTCAGGATTAACTGGCTGGTGGTCTTGTACCTCATAACATCCAATATGTTTTTCCCTTTCCTTATAAATTATTGACTGATTCTGCGCCAATTAGTCCTACCAGTTGGTAGGTTTGTTATCAAGTTAAGCTTCAAGACAAGAACCTGGACCCAGATGATTAAAAATTTAGAAGCGGTTGATTAAATATGCAGCTGGTCTGTGAAGTTACTTCTTGAAACTATTATGTTGTCTTTTAATACTAATAATTTGTCTAATTAATAAAAAAGCTGGAAAGCATGTAAGAAAGCTTGAGTCTTTCGAGAGAATCAGGGTAAATGTCAAGAAATAAGAATAGTGTTAGGATACATATACTGTGTGAGATAGCTATAGGTATTTTAAGAAATTATTTCTTTCTCAGAAAATTGTGTATTTTTGAATGCCACAATGGTTATGGAAACTTCATGTTCAGCCACTGAATGATCTGAAGGCTAATTAAGTATATTTTGTAAATAATATCTACTTGCTTTAATTAAAAATCTCAGTTACTGCAGTATATTTTGCAAATCAGAGGTCTGATGTGCTGTTAGCAGTAAGACATGACTGTCCCCATCACATTGAGCTCACTGTTGAGAACCCATACCCCTGGCTTACAATGCAGCTATATTTTAGCTGACAATGGAGTTAAGACATCTCCCTAAGAAACTCTCAATGTCAGCTTTTAGATTTTAAAATGTATGTATCTCCAGATCACGACTGCCTCTCCTCTATAGGAAGGCGTTAAAATTCTACCCCTGTCTTGCCACTGTCCCTAGTTTACAAGTCATTTAAACTGCTGGTGCTCGTTTCGTTCCCTGTCTTACTGTGCAAATAAAACAAGAGCAAGGATAACTAGCCATGGATTTCTCAGCTACGTTTTCAGTCATATCACTGGTTCTTTGATTAGGTAATTTTTATTGAAGAAAAAAGTTCTGTAAGTGTGGTTGTGCTGTTCAGACACCATAAGGAAGAAAACAGAAGAGCTCAAGCTCCTTTCAAGTCTTGGGGTGTCTGATTCATCAACCTTAGATTTCAAAAGAGCTCAGTTTAGTAGGTAATACTGTTGCCATGATTTTTAAGGCCCAGGTATTGCACTGAATACACTCCATGGGTAGTCCATCCACTAGGGGCTGGCAGTGTGTGTGGACATCGTTGCTATCCAAGTTTGATATTATGGGACAGAAAGTATCTGTTAAGCCTCTTCCAGAGCCTTTTGATATGGGCCTGTTCTGTGCTGATCCATAAGATTTAACCTAATTACCACAATGGATGGAACATTAATGTTTGTTGGTTAATCTTTGAAGCACAATTAGAAGGCAGGTAGAAATGTTCTCAATCTTAAATATGAACAAAACAACAACAGCAAATGAATATGATTAATACCTTCCTAACTTTGGGCCAATCTGAACTTAGCTCTAGGGTTGATCAATTATTCTCCTGCTAATCTATGGATGCAACATGTATGCAGTTGTATATTAACCTCACTTCTGTTACAGAAAGAAATGTGCTGTTGCAGTCAATATCAAGGAAGGACAGACTGTTTTTAAGCTAAAGGGTTTGTTAGGTCATTAGTAGCTATGTGTTCTAATGTCATAACATGATTAGATTTGTGGAAAAGCCACTATGGGTAAACCACATGGTAACTATTAAATGATTTTAAATCTACAGAATGAAAATTCTATATTTACAAAAAAAATGTTGGTAGCAAGGTTCATTTTCTTTTCTTTAATAATTTAGGATTTATTTGTATATTGGAAGGATTTTTTAGACTTATTTATTTATTTTATTATGTGAGTACTCTATCTGTATGTACACCTGCGTGCCAGAAGTGGACATCAGGCCCCAACTTGTTGGTTGTGAGCCAACAAGTGATTGCTGGGAATTGAACTCAGGACCTCTGGAAGAGTAGACGTACTCTTAACCACTGAGCCATCTCTCCAGTCCAGAAGGATTGTTTTTAAAGCTATCATTTTGTAGTTGCTCAAATGTGCTGATTTTCAGTGGCCCGATGGAGATTATCTTTATCTATTTATCTTTTCTTTTAAACCTGGCTGATAAAGCCTTTCAATAGAGGAATCTTGTCTCTAGGTACTTTAGCTGGATAGAATTTGGGAGGGGGATTCAATATGTATTGGGGCGAGGGATAAGAAGACCTTACATCTCAAGCACAGAAAGATTGTGAACCCAAACCTGCTTACTAACTCTCTGACTTGAGATGAATAACTTCTCTGCACTTCATTTTACATTTACAAAAAGAATTGTCACATGAATCCAGATAATATACACAAATCAGAAGACCTCAACTGTTGAATAAACTCAACAAGTATTACTTTCTATGTAATTTGCTTTGTCCTTTCTCCTTGTGAATATAACAACCATCTCATAATTGTTGGTTAAAAGGATAAAATGGTCACTGCTGTAACCACACAGCTTTTAAACCCATGTCAGGATTATTGTGTCTATTCTAACTGAACTTTGCAGTGTCTTGCATCCTAATTTTTTTCTCTCTGGTTCTTTTTAAAGGCAGCTGTAGTAGGAGAATTCTTGCCTTGCATGCATGAGCCTTGGTTCTTAGTCAGTACCAATATTACACGCAAACTAGAATACAGAAACATAAATAGCCTGAGCTCTCTGCAACACTTCTGGGCTACGCTTTTGCTGCTCCTTGTGTTTGTTCTGGGTTGGTTCCTCTGCCCTCTTTATGTATCTATTCTCCCATAAGTAGACTTTTTTTTTCCACCCAGCATTTCTTTTGCTATTCATAGTCTGACTGTACTTCAGTGAGCAACATAAAAATATACCTCTCCTTTGAAACCATCCAAGAAAAAAAAAGTTAGATTTATACAGCAAATTGTTCTTTCAAAAGTTTGCATTTATGAGTACACATTGACAAATGTACCTTGTCCAGTTAGCATGTTTGGCACAGACTGTGAGGTTCTCTTGAACAAAGGCAGCACTTCATATGCTACTGTCTAGTCTCTCCAACCTGTCTGCCAAGATAAGCAGGCAAATATGGTCTGATTTGAATAACAGATAAATCTCCTACCATAGCACACAAAAACAGAACATAATCCTTCCTCAGCATTTAAAAAATAATTTTCATGGCTGGAATGTTGGCTCTGTGGTTAAGAGCATTGGTTGCTCTTGCACAGGACCTGGTTTCAATTCCCAGCACCTCTATGGTATTCATAACTCCAGTTCCAGACGATCTGTCATCCTATTTGTTCTCTACACATGACATATATGTGGTGCACATATATACATTCTGGCAAAACACTCATACATATAAAATAAATATAAGTAATATCAAATTTAATTTGAATATTTATTTTCTCCTTTGGTAGCATTTTTGCAATATATGAAAATAATATTGTGTTTGTATATAAGGTGGTTTCTGAAATTGGTTATGACTACTTTTTTCTTCCTGTAATATATCTATTTAACATTTACTGATCATTTCTTATACCTCAGGGACTATCGTGTGTGCTAAGGAACCGAACTATAAAGAGACAAGATCTTTGTCCTTAAAGAACTCATAAAAAAGGAAGAGATAAAGATATGAATATGTAATTATGAAAATATGCTATGCATATAGATAAATAGATCACAAATGTAATGACTTCAAATGGGTAACTTCACCTCCAAAAGGGTAACTGCACTCTGCATGTGCTGCTATTATTTTTAAAATGACATGTTCTTATCTTGTACCTTGTCTATGCAGATTTTAATGGGAGTGGTCTAAACCTTTTAACTTCATTCATACTATTGCTTTCATTAGTTCATAGAATCTTAACTTTCATATTCTACAATACAGAATTTACCATATATATATATATATATATGCATTATATACAAACATACATACTTTTGTACTTATGAATTGTATTGATAAACCTCCATCCTATATGTATGAAGTTACCTTCAAGTTTCTATTATAAGATAATATTTGTAATACATTTCTATGGCATGCACTTACTGTTTTACAAGAATAAGAATTTGGACAAGGCCTTTGAATATCCATGCAGACTACAGCATTTTCTACGCCCATATCACTTGATACTTTGCACAATATATTTTTAAAGGTCTGCTTCTGAGAAATCAGGTTTCCCAGAAGAGAGAGACATGTTTGTTACTGCAAGGAGCAGAGAGAGGATAGTACTACCTCCTCAACACAAAGACAATTCAAAATGTTTCCGTGATCCTTGACTTGTCAAAGACTGCAAATGCACTTCAGATATGGTTGGCTGATTCTATAAATGAGTTTTTCCACTTTTATAGTTATATCAACAGACATTTCATTAAATTATACTTAAAGATTTGATGAGATAGGTGCTGTGGAAAGCAAGTCAGCTCAAATTTCATCGTCATGTTGTGATTAGTCTGGGTGTGGTGAGCCTGAAAGGGTGGTCTTAACCAGCAGGGTCATTTGCAGGAAGTAATGAAACTTAATAATAAATAATTTCAAGGGACCTCTTTAAGCTGGAACATTATTATCAGCCTGAATATATGCGTTGATCGCTGTACCAATAAATTTGAGAGCTATGAACACTTAACCACATGAAATAATGAAGGTCAGCTAGGAGTACCACTACTCCTGTTCTAGAAGAAAGGGTGCTCCTTCCTCTGTTTCTTGCTCTGTCAAAAAAGGGGTGAGGAAGAAGGGGTTCTTTCAATTTTGCATCAAGATATGTCTGAAACATTCACAAAATCTTTATGAACTGTATGAAACAAAAATTCCTAAAGAGTTATATTGGATCTCTGCTATCAAAGATAAGGTAGAAAAGTTTTGGGGTCTAATAATTATGTTCTGGATTTCAGCCATGAATAGCAAAGTAAGATTACTTAATCCAGAGAGCTTCATTTTGAACACAGAATTTAAGACACACTCATTATAGCTGCTGTATTGAACTTAATACAGTTAAAGCCAACAGGTAAATATTCTTGAGAACGGGTTAATTTTACAGTTCCCAGTAGCTTAAAAAAATCTTTCCTTTGACATAAGATAAAGAAACAGACATGCTTGGTTACATTTGCTTGTTTCAGAACACATGTACACATTGGCATTAAATTGCCTTTGATTTAAAAATAACTGGCATGAAACTTCACATAGGAAATTGCCAGCACAGATGACTATAGTTTAGCTGGGCCAGGACAGAATCAAATCCATTACAGAAGGCAGGGGATTAATGAATTTTGTAAAGAGACTCATCCTAATGAGATTAATTTTAGATTTAATTGCACAAGCCTAGGCGTCAATGAAGATAAACAACATAAAATCCCCTTAAAAGATTAAAAAAAAATATCTGTATAAAGTATCCTTAGAATTTGAACAAATTTTCATTCCTTATACTGAGTCCAATAAAGAGAAGGAATAAGAAGGAATTATCTTTATTTGATTTTTGTATTTTCATTTAAGCATAAGAAATTAGGAAAGACCTGCTACCTGCTTGCTGATGGCAGCCCTGGATTGAAATTGTTTGAGAAAAATAGTTCTAAGAATCTGTGAGCTGTTTTTGTGTTGGGGCACCTTGCACATTTCCACTAATGTTCTACACTAACAACTGCAGTCACACTATTCTTTCCTTAATTCCTGCCCCCTAGTCAAATGCTGGTTCTATGAATACATATTTTAGAAAGAGATTTGGTACCTTGCTCTCTCTGTGCTTTCTGTCCTCTTTTTCACCTTTATACACACTGTCCTCTCTGAGGACATTAAATTTCTTCTTCTGCCAGGTTCATGGAAGATTGGTCCACAGTCCTTGGATTAAAGGTGTGTGCCACCACACCCTGCTCAGAAGCCATTTCTGAAGTAGTTTGTAAACATCACAGTTAGGTGCCTTCTTCACCATTTCCCAATTTGCAATCCCTGATTCTGTTTTCGGGTTCTCATTTGTGTCCCTGATTCAACTTGTCTTTTGTAGTCTACAAACACATGATGTAAAATAACCAAACTATATAAAAAAGTTTTTTGTTTTTGTTTTTTCTGGTGAAACAAGATCTGCTTGTACCTTGCTCTTCTTCCAGAATTGACTAGTCTTGAAACTTTATACGCTTTGATGGAATTAAGAATCAGTTTATAAGAATACTGAGGGCTGGAGAGACGGTTCAGTGATTAAGGGTACGGGATGCTCTTCCAGAAGATCCGTGTTAGAGTCCCAGAACACAAACAGCTGCTCACAACTATCTGTATCTCCAGTCTCAAGGGATCTGATGCCCTCTTCTGTCCTCCATAGGCACTGTTTGCATGTGTGTGCAGACATACATGCGGGCACAATGCCCACTTTCATAAAAAAGAAATAATTTAAAAAGAAGAATAAGTTCGCCAATATATAGAAATCCCGCAGTGTGCTTTTCATTCCACCTCCACTGAGTACAGGTGCCCATGGAAACTTCATGTGTCTGCATTCCATTAACATATTTGACAAAAGAATCAGTACCTTTAACGCTAAGCAACAACTGGCATGTATGCATCACTTTCAAACCTAATGGGACTCTCAAGAAATGTGAACCTGTGTTGGAGGTATGTTAGCAAGAAGAGCAGGTGGTGTTTAAAAATGGGAAAGAATTTGGAGAGGATTCAATTTTAAAAACAGAAATAGAGAATGAGCAAAGAAAAAAATCATAACCATGGCAGAGAATGAAATGAAATGTTATCAGGTATGTGGACGGTGGGAGGGGGCGTTAGGAGGCTCTCACAGGAGAGAGAATGCCAGTTGCATTGTTTGACTGCAGGGCTCTGAAATTGGAAACTTTTGAGTGTGTTTCAAAGTGGCAACCTTTTCCCGCAAATAACAAATAAATTAGTTTCACAAGACATTGCCAAGTTCGAGCTGGAGAATCCGCCTGTTTAAATGGTCTGTGCCAATGCATTCTTGTATACCGCACTTTCCTCTGCCAACTTCACTGCTGATTGGATACTGATGGATGGCATTATTCTGTTCCAGTGTGGCACTTTATAAATAACATAATGTGCCATCTACAGCACAATGGCAATTCCTATGTTTGCAGAGATTGGACCTTCTGGAAATAAATGATTTCCCTAAGAGCCAGTCTTTGAATGAATAGAGGGAATTTGATCTATCTCTAATAAATGTGTCAATGTGGAATTAAAACAAGATATATATGAATTTAGATTGGGTATGAATGTTTTGGGTGTGGAGCAAATTTGCTATTTAAATGCAGTTGTGCAGCCATAAGTGAACAAAACTAAATAAAAATAAATTGATATCAGAGAAAATGTTAAACGCGTTTTGCATGTTTGTTAGGTAAACATTGCTATTTGGCATTAACCAGTGTTTGTATTTTATTTCCCAAATGTACCTCTTTACCACTGTTTCTGAAGGATACTTATGGTCCACCTGCAAGTGTGATTATATACTGCTATTGCAAAAATGTCAGTATTGTGGTGAGAAAAAATTTGATGAGCAGAAATTTGACCAAAATGAAGAAAGTGGCTTAGGGTAAAGCTCACAACTTCAAGGTTATCTTCTAGGTGATATAAGAACTTGATGACTTGTGAAGTCAACTATTTACATTAGCTAATTAAGAGTTCTATAATAAAACTGCCAGTGGCCAGCTAGATTGAAAAAAGACTCAAAGAAATCTTACAGTGTCACTTTCTAGCAGAGTACAGGAAGTACAGTTTTTGGTAATTATGAGAGCTGAAAAGAGTGACATATCCTGCCACTGTGTTGAGGGCACCACCCAGTACAAATTCTTTTTTAATGTGACAATTACTTATGAGATCATTTTGATGTCATGGTACTATCTTTCTCTACTTCATCATGGAACAGCACCTCCTGCCTCACCACAGGAAACCCCTAAAATGACTACATATGCAATTTCTCAAGATCCTTTTCTTTGTCACACCCTTTCCATTGTTGGCCTTTGGAAATGTCCCTCACTTTAGAGTGCCATTTTCCCTCCTACCTCATCTACACCAATAACTTCCTATACTTTCTTGGTTGAAAACTTAGAACTAGTGAAACTTGTTGTATGTTTGTTGCATGCCAAGCAGTGACCTAGGTGTATGGCAGGACTCAACTCATGAAGTCCCCAGGCTGACCTGGTAAAGTGCACTTTACAATCTTATTTATTAGGTGGGAAATGCAAAATGATGGGACAATAAGTAGATTTTCCAAGATGACAATATGATATTAAAGCTCAGATGGATATCTGTGGAACACCATGAACTCTGTGTTACGTTGATAGCACAGGATCAGCAGGTGCACCTTTTCTGAGCATGTACCAAGTCACTAGACATAGCCTGTTCTGTAGCAAATATTGAATCCACTTTATGTCTTCCCCATGAAGACCTAAAGAGTCATGAGACTCTTAAAGGTAACAAAAAGTACTATATAGAACTCACAATTTTGACTTGGGATTAGACAGGTCTGCATATAAAATCCCAAGTCTTACAGATATTTAAAACCTCACTATGACAAATTACTTCATAAGCTCAGTTTAAGTTATCCATAAAATGGAAATAATAATAGTTTCTTTATCATCATGTCATTTGAGAAGCATTAGACACATTACTTAATACAAATTAACTGTGATAAAATTATCATTTGTATCCTCTAAGTTTCGTGTTGGTCTAGTGGTAAATACATATTTGTTGCAGAAAACAGGAGATGAAGGGACAGAGATGAGCAGATTGTACTGTAAACTGTCAAGCTAGTGGCACATTTGTTTCATGAGCCTTGAAACTTTAGCCTCTGGTACAGAGAAGTAACCCTTCTTTAATTGTGCTGTCCTGAGCATAGGGTCCTCCTGTATCCTCCAACGATACCTTTGTCATCTTATCTGACACATTAAATCAAGCTGCCAAGGATATTATTTAGGGCACAGGGAGTAGATTTTTTTTTTGTACTGGCGTTTTCTGAACTGAAGGAGGGACGGACATTGGGAGAATTGAGTCCTTTAAATAGATCTTCAAGCAGATGGAAGGCACTATTGTAGATGAGTGATCTGAGCCATAGGGTTGCTGTGTGACCTTCAAGGTTTCATTCTAGTTGCCCTTCAAAAAAAAAGGAAAACAAAACTATAAAACTCTTGGTTTCCTTCATCACTATCCCGAGTGTGTATGTGCTATGTTCGTGTGTACACAAGTGCAGCCCCACATCATTTTTGTCAATAAGAATTGGTAGAATCAGCTGAGCTCTACAGAGAGAGGTAGGAAACAGCATATCTGAAGTTTTAGCCTTCAAACATATGACTTGACAGCTAAAAATCTAAAACTTAGCTAAACAAATAAAATATAAATGTGAAGCAAGGGAACAAAAAGAGAAATGAGCTCTTTTCCAAAGGATAAAGAACTCCATGATGTTCATCTTGCATCCAGTGTCTGAGCAGGAGGGATTCATCAAAGTCCCCAGCATCAATGTGCCTGTGCATCACTTAGATGTGATGATGAGCCTAAAGGATGGTGTCATCATACACTCAGATATTTGAGGAATCCCCGTGGAGTTTACTGAGAGAGTTGGGGGAGGTTAGTGAGTGGCTGAAGGACACCTAAGAATCTCCATCCTCAAATATTCTCTACATACAGAGCCAGAACCTCTGCAGATGACAGTGACTCGCTCTAACATTTCTTCACCACCCTTCAAGTACCAAAAAAGGCTAATGTCTTTCTTATACCCCAGAGCCTAAAATAGACAAAACTCCAAAAGCATTACCTACTTGATTTCTCCATGGACTGAGTCCTTAGTTTCTTCAGCAATAAGGTCACAACCAAAGTTGTGGTGGATAACCAGGAGTAATGGCAATAGCCTGTATTGTCTGGGGAGTCTCTAGGACACTCCTGAAAACCAATCATGGAGGGTGTCCCACATTTATACTACCATCTATTACACTGTGAGTTCAACTGGAAGTCACCACTGTGACCTGCAAGGCTCTCCTGGATCCAGGGTCTACTTTCCTTTCCATTCCATTTCAGATATGCTTATTTTGTGAGGCAGAGTTCCCTCATTGAACCTAGAACTCATTGAGTCAGCTGGGTCTGCTGGCCTTCATGCTCTCTGCATCTTCCTATCTCTGTATCCCTAAGCTGGGGTCACAGATGCATGCTGGTGTGCCTGGCTTTTATGTGAGGTATAAGGATACAAACTCAAGTCCTCACGATCATGTGAAATATACTTTACTGACTGAGCCATCTCCCCACGCCTTTAAATTAATTTATAGTTGACATATTATAATGATACCATCAGTGGCATGATGGAGGCAAGATGGAGATCTTAAGGGAAGATTTATAGTAGAACATAGGTGATACTAAGAGGAAAAGGAAAATACTGGGAAAGAGGGGGGTTTATGCAGAGAGAAGGATGGAGGATAGGGATAGGTGGGAGGAGGGATAGCTAACACTAAGAATGATTGTTATATCTATATGAAAACCTGCTATATATTTGCAACCATAGATACAGGTATGTATTTATATCAAAAGCATTTAATCAAAGTCATATGTGCAGGGGTAACTGCTTTTCCTAGAAGCCATAGGTTGCCAGATATGGACACCCTCCTTGATTTGTTTGCCAGGACTGTCCTGGAAAATCCCAAACAATACAGGCCATTGTCATTGCTCCTAGCTCCCTATGAAAACTTTGTGGTAAGACCTTATTGCTGAAGAAACTCTGGACCCAGTCCATGGAGAAACCAAGTTGGTACTGCTATGGAATTTCCTCTATTTTAGGGCTCCTGGGTATGAGAAGGACCTTAGCATCTTTTCATGCTCCGTATAGCTAGCACTTACCTTACTATCTAGAACTTACAGTGTGGGTAAGTGCTCAGCAGCCGCTGACAGATGAAGAATGAGTGGATGAACTGATGCTGCTCTCCTGGAGTTCTATTAGGAGAATCAGTCACTTGGATTGGAGCCCCAAGCCAATAGCTTTGTGTGTTTATGAGGGTCATCCATTAATGGCTCAGTTAATGGTGAATGTGAAGCCAATTTAGAAAAGGGCCGCAAATGACAGTGTGTCTGAATTCTGCTGAAGGTGAGGACTAATTGAATATTTAATGTGCTTTTGTTATGTGTAAGGGACTCTGGGGGATCCAAATTTGAGCATGATGTGACATCTTTCCTAGTAAATCTTGCAATTTAGGCGTGGGAGTAGTCCTGTAAACAGGTAAGTATAAATGAATGTGATAGATCAATCTATACCATATATTAACTACTATTTTGCTACTGTGTGTGTAATTTTGATGTGGAGACAAAGATGCTTCCCCCTTTTTCAAATAACATTGGGGAGTCTGTGCTTTCATTGTCTCTCATTTACTCTGTTCTACAAACAATGGACTCTATGTACTTATCAGATCTATTACCAAAATCTCACCTAGAACTTGTAAATTTGCCTTTCGTTTATTCATTAAGCCAGGAAAACATTTCTGATTTTCTCCAAGGGGTCAAGAGCTGGGCCAGCTCTGCTTGGCAGAGGAGTTGGCTGTGAAGGAGACAGGAGGGATCTGCTTTCACTATGCTATTATGTCTGTGAGGGGACGGTCAGTCATGGAAAAGGACAGTGTCCGAGTATGGAAAGTGGGGAGAGAGAGGCACTGGAGTGGGAGTCACTTTAGGTGGACAGGAGAGGCTTCCTGGAGAAAGGTAGCAGGGGTCAAAACTTTGTTGTTAAAGGATTACTAACATTAATAGGGAGATGTCATTCTACAGTCTGAAAATGTCCCTGGTGGTCTTAAGGACTAGGTCCTTTTGAGAAGTGGTTAAGTGAGGGAGACTCTGTCCTCTTGGATGGATAAGTGCCTGAGAACTAGCAGGAGGGAACTTTCATAGATCTCCTTTTGCCCTTTGCTCTTCAGCTGTAGGGTATCCACAATGTGTGAAAAAGACATCACACTTGCAAGATTTCCCAGCCTTCCCCACACCCCTGAACTGAGAAAGAGACTTCGGGCCTTTAACTCACCTCATACCGTCCTAACCACATTTGGGATTGTTACTGGACGCGACTTTCCCTTTATATGACAAATTTCAGCCAAAAAAGAAACAACAACAACAAAAAGAAACCGTGCCCAGTGATGGTGTGGGGCAAACCGTGTGCGGGAGCAAGACCAAGCTGGAGCTGTCGGGTTTCACCAACAACGCTCCTGGGTTCTCCAAATGGATGGAACTGCCATATTTTTCGAAATTGATTTCTTCATTCATTTTCAATTTCCTTCTCAGGATTAGCTAAATCAAAATCAAATGTTTGGGGTCCTTTTAACCTGCTCACCTCAAACCCACTTTCTCTTTTTTGAACAGATCTGTAATTTCCCAAAGTAGTACGTGGCTGCTGCGGCAGATCACACTTATCCGGAAAGAAGCAGGTTGGGCTGGGGGTTCATGCTGGAGTCCATTTTTCTTATCTTTCTCAAATGGCCCAAGTTAACTGATTTGAGAGGGCCTCATTTTAAATTACATTCATTCAGTGAAAACAGAAATTAACACTTGGAGACATCTATATGCTAATGATTGTAGCTCAGGGAATTCACTTCTAACCTTTTGAAAAGGCACTGGTAAGGAGCCATCTCACTTGAAAGCAACTTAGGAAAACTGCTAGATTAATTAAATACCATAAAATTCCTTTCTTTCTTTTTTTTTTCTTTTTTAAAAAAATCTTTATTTCATTTATCATTTATGCCATTACTTTTTTTTCTTTTTCTTTTCAAACGTGAGCTTCCGTGTTTCAGATTGGACCCTAAACCCTGTTATTTAGCAGGACTGTTTGGCATGAATAATACAGAATCCAGGGTGAGAGGGACAGGTCAGGATTTCAGAAAAACAGGAAGAACAGAAAACAAAGGGAGTAGATTCCTCCTGGCTACTCCTAGCTTCTGGGTAACTTGGTGCAGGTGTTTAGAATGTCTGCCCTGTTTTGGGGAAACCTTCCTTGGGCCAGGGCCTTAGTATGGAAGTGGCATCTAGAGTTAGGGCACAAACACTCATTTGTCTCTCAACTGGAAGCTTCTGTACCGTGAAAATACCAGACTGTCACTCAAACAAGTCAATGCCCAGTGGCCTGTGACCCACTTCCCTCTTTCTCACCTCTGTATTTAGTAACCTCCACCTGTTTTTATTTACACATTCACAGATGCTTACATTATGTTATCAGGGAGAAGCAAGTTGTCTAAATTAGCTCGCTGAAGAGGGAAGTTCTTATTAGAGTTCTGGATCAGAAAACATTTTATTGAGAGTTCTAGGCCCTATCTTTGAGCGGCACAGTTCATTCAGGTGATAGATTCATGAAGTCCAAACAGCTCTATGCTGTCTTTATACATACATAGTAGGTTTCTCCTATCTTCTGAACAAGTCAGCCAGTCCAGCACATCTGGGGCCACAGAGTTCTATGCTATGACCTACTTTGGAATCTGGCTTCACCGGACACATATTAGTTATGATAGCAGTTGTTCTACTTAATTTTTCACAGTCCCAGTTTTCCCACCTGTACAATGGGTACAGGAACACTTGGGAAGATTAGTCACAGAGTAAATGCTCGGTAGTAAGTAGTGTCTGAAAAGATGAGAAAAAGTCGAAGAAGTGAACGACCTTTCTGCATATTTGATTTTTCCTTCACCTACAACCTCACAAAGTGGCAAGTTGTCACCAGGGCACCCTGTCAGTAAAGGAGTCATGATATGCTCATTTTTATTTCTCTCCTAGTTTTTTAATAACTGTGAAATCTGATGTATTTAACACATGTGTACCCCCAAGCCTTTTACCACAGTCAAATTAGGCACTTATCCATCACTCGGGAAGGGTTCCTGGTGTCTTTAGCCCTTCTTTCTTCCTGTGTCCCCATTTCTATTACCCCATCCCCAGTCAACTAGGAATCTGCTTTCTACCTCTATAACGAGTTTGCATTTTCTCGGATTTGGTATAAAGGAAGCCACGCATGTGCACGATTTTATTTATTGTTGGCTCAGTCTACTTTGTTTCACTTGTTATGATTATTGGAAATGTGGTTTTAAGGAAAATATTTTGACCCCAGTAAAAATTTTTTTTCGTTCTAGTAATTTATTTCTATTTCTTGCTAGCTAGCAGTTAGTTTATAAAAATATCACTTATGTTTTTTCTTGATTGAAATACCAATTGTCCGATTGATTGATTTTTGCATTATTTTCTCTTTTTGGAAAATATCTTTACTATAAGCGTTCAAATGCAAGCTTTTGTAACGATAATTTTTATTTGTGTTGGGGAAATATCTAAGTAGAATATTAGGATCATATGGGAGTGGGCGTTTAAATTGATAATTTTTTTCCCAAGACCTGTTTCCCAACTGTTTGGTTTTCAGCTTTACAAAGAGTGGAGCAGAGACTGAAGGAAGGGCCATCTAGAAGAGACTGCCTCACCTGGGGATCCATCCCATCTGCAGACACCAAAACCAGACATCATTGCTGATGCCAAGAAGTGTTTGTTGTCAGCAGCCTGATACAGCTGTCTCCTGAGAGGTTCTGCCTGATCCTGACTAATAAAGATTTGGACACTTGCATCCAAAAATCAGACTGAGCACAGGGACCCCAATGGAGGAGTTGGAGAAAAGACTGAAGAAGCTGAAGGGGTTTGCAGCCCCACAGGAAGAAAAACAATATCAACCAACCAGACCCTCCCCCGCCCCCCCTAGAGCTCTCAGGGATTAAACTACCAACCAAAGAGTACACATGGAGGGATCCCATGGCTCCAGCCTTGGGCAGCCTTGTCCCATCAATGGGAGGAGAGGCCCTTGGTCCTGTGAAGCAAGGGGGAGGGAAGATGGGATAGGAGATTTGTGGAAAGGAAACTGGGAAGAGAGTAACATTTGAAATTTAAATAAATAAAAGAACCAATAAAAAAAGAGAGAGAAAAAGAATGTTCTGAAATGGCATCTTGTTTTCCTTTTTCCTTTGCCTAAATCTGACCACACCCTTCTTCCCTATTGTCACATCCTGTCTGGTGGTCTGCCTATGCAAATATTTAGCTCCCTCCTTTTAATTTGAAATACTTGTCTTACAATTATAGAAGTTGCTTTACTAGTATTACTGAAATTGCTTGTATTATCACAAGAGAGTATGTAAGATTTACTCATGTTTGGGCTGAAAAAAAATCTTTTATCGGAAATGTGATTTGTAAATATTTTCACCCCATCTGTGTCTGTATTTCCATTCTTTTTATGGTATGTATCTTTTGAGCAGACATGCTTAGCTAGGAGAAGTTTCAATTCAATTTTATCTTTCATGGGTCTTTCTCTAAATCAATCATAAATGGTCTTCTATTTTGGTGGGTTTTGGGGGGGTGTCTTATGGGTTTTCATTTTACCTATAGATTTGTGATCTATTCTGATTATGGATATTCAATTGTAGTAGTACTATGTTATGAAATCCTATTTTGTTTGCATTTTCTGAATTTCCTTTGCATCTGACCCAGCCCAGATTCACTTTTATTCACGGGCAGATCTATTTCTAGACTTTTCTCCAATCTGTTTTGTTATTGGATCTGCTTATTTTTATAACCAGGCCTAACTTGAAATAAAACATTAATTTTGAGACAATTTGTTGAGCTCTGTTCTATCATTTTTCCCCCATTTCTTCATGTAGCTCAACCAGAGAATTCAGTATAACATTATCTTTTCACTGATCAGACAAAGTGAAGTTATTCAATGATTGCAACCACATTATAGGATATTTCTTCCTTTCTCTAGTTCTGAGTTTTCACTTTCCCTGGTTTGTATTTTTTCTGAGAGGAATTTGGGTGCATCACAAATGTCCTTTTATGAACTGTTCTCTGCTGTGTGCAAAGCTACATAGATCAGTATACTTTATCATCACGGAGTGGTAGGGAAAACTGCCTACCAGCAAAGAAACCAAACACCAATCAATGCTCTCCGAAGGAATCTTGCTAATAAGTGTGTCAATTTTCAAATGATGCCCAGTTTTTCTCTCTCCTTTGCTGGATACACAGAGGGAAATGTTCACGTTTGCCTCAGACATGACATCAGGGGTTCTCAAAAGTGGCAGCAGGTCACAAATCCCAGGGCAAGATCCAGTTGAGCCTGCTTGAGAGCAGAGCTTTCTCAGGCAGGATTCTACTTGTAAATCCCAGCTGTCAAACTGATTGACATAGACAGCTCGGACAAGGAAAGAACTAGCCTGAGGGAGGAGTCCAGAGAGAGTGTGCGTGGCAAACTAGAAGGCTGGAAAGTGGTTATCAGCCCTTCAATAGGTCTAAGCTGATTGGTGAGCTCCTTGTTGGTTCTAATGAGGCTATTTTTATACTGATAACTATATTATTCCCAGTAATTGTCATGGTTACACAGACAAAAGGAGATGAGGAATGGTAAACTTTCTGAATAAAAGAGATGGCATGAATTGGAATCATTTAATCCCTTATTCTAACAACAAAAGCAAGCCCTGTCTGTGCTTAGCTAACAAACTCTGGTTTGTGCCTGGGCTCTACCCCTCTACTGACATCAGTCTCCTCATTTTTAAAAATGAGGGAGTGGACAAAGTCAATGCTCTCCTGGGTCTCCTTTATGTTGAAGCTTCCACGATTCTTGTGATTATTCACTCTATTTCTTAATCTTGAAAAGGTTTCCCATCTATTTTTATGTGAAAAGGGAACAAAGGGAGCTGTACTTGGAAATTTTGAAATCTAGTATTATTGAGTCGCAAGCTTGATTTCAAGACAGGCAAAGAGAACGATGTTTAAACCGAAGAGATTAGTATTGATTTGGATTTTTAATTGGTGTTTTGAGGGAGGTGGTCTACCCTGTTGTTGGATCCCCCGATGGCTGTGTCCCCAACACTGGCAAGTGAAGGCAAGCATAGCCTAAGAGCTCACTGACTAGCCAGCAACTTAGAAATAGCAAACCTCTATTTCAGTGAGAGACCCTGTATCAAAGCCGGAAGGTGGCAAGTCATACAGTGCACCTGTCTGCCATCTACATGTTTGCTCATAGGCAATCATATCTTCACATTCACATGCATGCACCACATACATGTACCACACATTCCCCCAAATAAAACAACAGGAAATCAAACTCTAAGTCAGGGGACTAAAATGCATATCCAACAAGCTTTTGATCGGGACTTTGGATCCTCCTGAGTCTGATAATCAATACCTGTACCACTTCCTTTCCACCAGAGATGGCAGCAGACTTCATCAGTCTGACAATGCAAGGCATTGAGTAAGTTTCCCAGAGTTCCTCTGGCATCAGAGGAAGTACCTCTCACCATTTGTAGACTAGCGAGGTGGCTTTTCACTGTTCTCACAGTTGCCCTAGCATCTGACAGCTGAGTGATTGGCAAATCACTCAGAAGTGATGGAATTATTCTGAAAGGAAAGGGAAGGACAGCTCAGTAGAAACTGCATTGTTTGGGAAATACTCCTCAGAGAAATTTGGGGTTGAGCCAGCCTTAGTAGACACAACTTGGACAAGTTGGCCGAATGCAAAGCAGTGGTTAGAACTGAGTATAAGATCTGAAGGCAACAGAAGTGCAAAGCTTTAAGGCAAAGATAGTGAATTTTTTAGGGGGCTTGGGCACTTGCCTATTTCATGCCATGTTTGACAATGGGGCGATGGGGTAGGAGTAGATCGTTTAAGCTGGTTCAAAGCCCTTTTGCATTTACACTGCTTGAACAATCTCTCTGTGTTTCATTACTTGCCAATAAGTTATCTCTTTGTTTCTGAGTTCAGTTTTATGAATTCCATTGTCGTACTGACAAGAGCGCAGGGAAACCATGTAATGACAGAGAGAAGCACTCACTGGGGGAAAGAAAACACTTTGAAGCTGTGGAGGCACCCAGGCTGCATCTGGGCACGACGCCAGCTCCTGTGCAGCCGAAGAACTCGCCACAGAAACAGCTGGCGATAGCTACAATTCACCTGCATTAAAGACAACGGATACAGGACCACTCAGCACACTAATCAATGATTTAATAATTGTGTCAATGAAACAGATTATTCAATTGGCTCAGGGGCATAGGAGTCTCCTCTGCTGTACAGGCTACAGAATAGCCTATCCTTTCCCACTAGACCTTCGACTTTCCCTCCAGTACTTTTATTTTTAAGACCCTTCTGGTTACAACTTTTATATGAAAATATATTGGGACATCCTATGGCCCCTAGATCAGTGTTTATTGACATTTATGGAAGTGCTAGAATTTTTCCCCACTCTGTCCTGGTTTGTGGAATCTCTCCCTGGTCACAGCATGATCCTCTTGGGAGCCATAGAGTGTCTTCTCTGTAAAGGAGAAGGCACTGTTTTCTGAGAGTCATCACACTGTGATATGACTGAAGTGGATTTGTCAGAAAGAGCATATACTAGGCTCCATTGTATTTTGGATTTTAAACACATTTTCTTTTCTTTAAAGTATTGAAAGTTGGTTTAAAACATCTAGTGTCTTCTCTAATCTTAAGAAAAAACATTCTCATTGAGATTTTGGGGTAACCCTCCCCCATCCCCTTACTAGTGGTCAAATTACCACATGTAAAAGGACAAAACAATTTCTGTTCTCTGACATTTTGCACCAATGGCTGCTTTAATCCCTCAGTCCTCTTTAGGTTCCTTGCATGAGACCCTTAAATTACAGTTGTGAAGCCTGAATCAGGCATGCTGGAATAAGCTCTACGAAGGGGATGTGGACATGGGTTCCCATTCCCAAACAAGGAGCTATCTGCAATTCATACCTGCTGGGAGACAAAAAATAAAAATATTTTTTTTTCAAATGAAATCTCACTGAGTATGTACTTCAGGGTAAGCACCTTGCCTAAAGAGAGTTGGTTGATCTCTGCCCCCTCCACCCTCCTGAAAAAAAGGAAATTTTTTTGTAGACTTTTTGTCTCTTATTTTGTTTTATTTGGGCATTGCTTCTCTCTCTCTCTCTCTCTCTCTCTCTCTCTCTCTCTCTCTCTCTCTCTCTCTGTGTGTGTGCGTGTGTGTTGGGTTTTTTTTGTTTGTTTGTATATAGGTCTCTGTTTTTATATGGGTTTTGGTGTGTGTTTCTTGTTCTTTTTTATTTTTATGTTTGTTTTGTTTGGTCATTCATTTGTTTTTTTAAAGAGAGAAAGAGAGAGGGTGTGGAGTTTGGTAGGGAGGTAGGGAGGATCTGGGAGAGGAGAAAAAGTGTGATCAAAATATATTGAACTAAAAGAATTTTTTCAATTAGAAAACATAAATGCAAAGAGATGGCAGGGCAGTGGGAGGTGTCAGTTGTCACTGCCCTTCCCAGAATTGTGATGCCATGCTGTCTCCACCTCAACAACCTTTCCCTCCTAGTATGTCCTTTTCTGCCTTACTATCTTATTGTCACACTAAATGTTTTGACCTCTCTTGGACTCACACATTATACCTAACAGATTTTAGGAACGTATTCACTGTATTGATTTGGCTAGAGTTAGGTCTTCCCAGTTGATGAACTCTTTGGGATATTAGATTATCCCGAAGCCTATTGCCCAGTTATGATATGGAACAATCATCAAGAGGTGAATGGATAAATAAAAAGTAATATATACACATGGAATTTTATTCAGAAACAAATACATTTTGCTCCAATGAGAAAAAGCAAGGCATATGTAATTGCATAGTTGGCACTTAAAGCTTACTGGTAGATATGTAGGAATTCAAACAGGGACTCAGGTCAGTTAAAAAATTGTTGAGCCTTCCTCCTATTCAAAAGGGTAGACTAGATTAGCATTTTTATGATGGATATATTCTGCATCCTTTCTAGAACCAGACTCTAGTCATCCGTCAAGGCTGCCATGCTTCCACAGTCCTGGGACCAGCCTGCCTTGTCTGGTGTGATGTTCTTTGGAATTTGGCATGTTTTTGTCAGTTATTTTCAAATACAGTCCCTGCTCATTTGGAAACAACTGGAAAAGGCCCAGTCAACATTCTGATATGTATGATGGACATAAGAAAATATTTTATGTACAGAAATATATTTGTTTATTTTATATAATGTTTAAAGCATCCCTTTGTTTACTTTCCATGATCACAAGTCATTTTGGGGACAAATTATTAAGAGCCTGAGAGAAGATGTGCATCTTCTAAAGGTGTGTGTATTTTAATAGGCTTGACTAAGACCTAGAAAATGACTCAAAGGACTGAATCAATAATGGGATGATTTCAGGCAATGTGACAGGTTTTGAGGGGCCCTGCCTCACTCCCTTCAATTTTCACAGAATAGATAGTTGTCTACTCCATAAGTAAATGGACAATATCATTTTCTACTTTTTTTCCCTCCATAATTTTGACACAAGCTATGCAGTGGCAAGCAGGTACTGACTGGTAGTATCCATTATGTATGGGGGCCAATTTTATTAAGGATCTGGGAAATCCCTCCCTTGGTGGCATATTTAGAAAGTACTATTGGCATCCCGTCCCTCCGTGTTACCCGTGAATGACATGTCAATGTCTTGATGCCTGATCTTAATTATTCACTCTCTGCCATTTCCAGAGCCCTGAGATGGCTTTTTGTCTCTGCTGACACATGGAATATAGCAAAGAGCATTCATGGATTCCAAATATAAATACAAGAACAAAGAGGAAAAGTTAGATATCTAAAATCACACATATACATATAAATACTTACATAGGTAAAAGTGAGTCGCCACACTAGCTTTCTGGTTTCCAGTAGAGGTGGTATCTCAGTCACATGTGTAAGAAACCTCTGTGACTTTTTATCTTGAGCACCCTCCAGGGAGATGCTGGATTATTTAAATGCTACCATTAATATTTATGCAATGTTTCCTATCATACAATTTGCAGAGTACTCTTCTGAGGATAGAATAAGGTGGCACATATGAAGATAAAGTCTATAACTTAGTGGTGGGAGGATGATTGTCTTCATGCCATGGTTTGGAGTCAAGATTTAGATCATATCTTCCTGGGAAGTAGGGGCTGACATGAGTTGGATTTTCAGCATTACTACCAACATGGCAGCCATGAGCAAGGTGCATAGCATTGTGAAGAAGGGAAATGACTTGTTATTAAGGAATGTGGGTTTTATTGCCAACTCTGTTGTTAACAAATCACATACACTGGGCAAATCCTCCATCTCAGAAGATCTTTGACATCTTATCTATAAAATGAAGGTAAGTTAGCAAATCTATCACAATGTTTAGAAATTTGTACATTTTAATATACACTAAATCTTTCTTTGGGAATTTTTCTATAACTAGAATATTTCTTTCAAATACACACACACAGACACACACACACACACACACAGAGAGAGAGAGAGAGAGAGAGAGAGAGAGAGAGAGAGAGAGAGAGAGAGAGAGAGAGCTTTAGTTTAAACCCCATAATATGGTACTTTATAAGGAATTGGGGAAACTGAAATATTTTCTAGGAATGAGTTCAGTTTCAGTAGACTGCTGTCAGTCCTACTGCTGACAGGGCATAACAAAGACTGGGTTGAACTAGAAAAAAGTCAGGATGGAAATAAAATCAGAAACCGAGGGAAAACATTTTCAGTTTGATGATGGTTTCATTCATTCTGAGTTGCACAGTCATGAATGTGTAAATAAATGCATAAATTCATAAATACAAGTTTTCTTTTCTTTTAATTTCCCCCTTCCCTCCCTCCCTTTCTGGCTCCCTCCTTCTGTTCCTCTCTTCCTTTCTCAATGTCTCCCCCTCTTCCTTCCATTTTTCCTAGCCCAATTCCTTACAGGAAAATAGAAAAATCAAACAATCCCAGAATCTAATTTAGAATGGCAAACTGTATCAATTGCTAGCAACTTCCCAAGAACCTGTCTTATGTGCTATCAGAAATAGATGATGAAAAAGATGAAAGGAAAATAAAATGGACTGAGATTTGTTCTGTTGCTGTGTATTGTAATGTTGAACACTAAACCTAGCCTAGTCCTGGCCTACCAGTGACTTCTCATGATTATAAGTTGGACAAAGCTTGTTCTTTGATTTATAACTATTGGTTAAAAAAATGGTTTGGAACCAATTACTGGAGGGATTAGAGGTAGGTGGGTGAGGAGGGACCTGGTTGGAGGAGGAGAGACTGGCAAGAAAGGGAAAGAAAGAGGAGGAGGAAGTCACCTTGAGGGGAGAGGAAACAGGAACACATGGCCTGGAGAAAGAGCACTGGGGAGAACTATGGAGAACACCACTGGGGAGGGAGCCAGGCCTGCAGTTAGAAGAGTAGATTAGTGGTGATTCCCCAGGAATTGTCAAAGCCAAATAAAATAACCATAGTCTGAGTCTCATTTATTTGTAAGCTAGTCAAGGATAAACTTAAATTGCATGCACTACAAAAATATAATGTATTTTCATTTTCTTCAAGGAAGCCATAGTATTCTGAAATTATGTGCCCATAGTTAGCACCCAAATTATATTGACCCTTGGATTTTTCTTTCACATAGTGTTGTTTTAACAAACAGTTTGCATTTTTATTTATTCCTCCATTTAAAAACTGCCTTTATCAATTAAATCAACCAACTAGTTGTAGGGAAAACATATAGGTATATATTATATGTCTCTGATGATTGTAATGACAAGGAGACAGTTGAACAGTTTCTAACTCCAGTGGATTAGGAACCAGTATCAGGGCTGAGGAATGAGGAGGTACAAAAGTCTTCAACACTTCTTGCATAGTACAGCACTGTTAGAAAGGCCAATGGGGAAGGGTGTGTGTGTGTGTGTGTGTGTGTGTGTGTGTGTGTGTGTATGTGTGTGTGTGTGAGGGGAGTCCTCCTGATGCAGGTAGAGTCTGTAGGACTCCACAGGTGGTTGTACTGAATGGGGAGTGGGGTCACTGGAGGGTTTTCGCAGAGGAATGACTTTGAGCATTGGTGTTGCAGTGCAGAGCTTTTAGATATTAGAGGTGTCTAATGATGAATGGGGGCAGCTGTTTAGAGACGATTAAAACTGGGCAGATAGCAGGTGACACTTCAGAAGAAGGTAATGGACATGATGAGGCCTAGTGTGTAAATGTATTTTGAACTGGGTAAGGAGAGAGAGGGAGACACACCAACCACACACACACACACACACACAGAGAGAGAGAGAGAGAGAGAGAGAGAGAGAGAGAGAGAGAGAGAGAGAGAGAGAAAGTGAGAGAGAGAGAGAGTTTGTGGCTTGAGAAACTGAAACTGCACATCAGCCATTGGCTAGGATGGGAATATGAAGAATTTATCTAAGAGAGAATTTTCCAATCCTCTATGACAAAGAACATATTTTTAAAACTTTTAGCTACTGGTGTACGTGTATTGACTAATTCCCCTCATTCTCACTTAAATTTAAGAAAGGAAATTGAAAAGCGGATAAAAGTCCAGGGTGAGGCCATTTTCTCCAGTTCATTTAGCATTCAGGTAATATATACTGTAACCTCTTATACATTAAAAGCACTCTGCTAGGTGCTGCAAAAGGTAGGGAAATGATCAAATGGGAATTATGCTATTAGCACACATATAATTTAATAGTGGCACCTGAAGTGTGATTCATTACAGTAGATGGAGTGCCATGTTGTTTGGGCATAGGAAAGTGATTATGGAGGGGTAACATGTGCTAGCCTTAAAAGCAGGTTGGCATTTTACATTCAGATAAACGGCCACATCATCAAAAGCAGGGAGGCTGTGGAAGGTGGAAGGCATCTTCTTATTTGTTAATGACTTTGTGAAATTGTTGAAAGCGATCTGAAGGAACTACAGAGAACAGCTGTGAAAAGCTGGGAGAATTACTCCCCGACACTCTTTAATGTAATGCTTTTCTTTATCTCATGTGCACGGAGAAAGAATTAACTATTTTCTTTGCTTTGAGTATGAGGGGAAAAAAATCTGTGGTTGAAAAATTACCACCAGTCAGAACAGGTCCTCAATTCAAGATCATATTTATATAGAATCTAAGTTTAAGATTATATTTAATTAGAGGAGACCCCGTTCTTGTCAAATGTCTATTCTTAATCCTGTAAACAAATGAGAGGTGGTGATGACACAGCCTGATGTCAGGCGAGCCCAATGTTAGGGGTGAGGCTATGGCTCAATGAACATAGCAAAAGCAATTGCTCTCAGTCTTGTGGGGTCCATAATCTAATCTGGAAGATAAACACAAGGACAAACACACAAGCACAGTTCCACAGCTGGATCAACACACGACCCACCCATTCTGCAGTCTCAGAATGTGGGCCAAGGGTAGCATATTGACTTGTGTTCGTGAATAATCAGCGATTGCTGGATTGAGTCAGAGAGGACAGCCTATGACACTGGCTCAGAAAAAGCACCAGTAACTCATTGATATTGGTACTCAAAGCAATGGTTTCCTGAGCTAAGAGACTGAGGCTGTATGTCTTTCCTTGGTTTCCAGCATTAATCTTCACGAACAGAAATTCTTGCTTCAGTCAAGTTTCTACATTTTCAGACTGCTGATTTTTCTATCCTAGTGGCTGACATCTGTCTAACTGCTGAGGGGCAACGGTATCTTTTTGGATAGGCTTTTCCATTGACAGTCATGAAATCTCTGTTTGGAAGCCACTGAGTGCTGCCAACACAGAACGGACACTCTCACATGACAAGAACTTGTAAGGAAATGCAGGCTCCTACACAGGCAGATCCCTACTTCCAGAGCATGGAAAGCTGGTGGTCAGTTCTCTGTAACTCTGGATGTGGACTTCCTTGAGGACTGGAGGTTCCCCCCCTTTTCTCAGTGGAAGGCTTGCGCCTTGGAATCTCTGTATGCAAGATACCCTGTGTACATGCAATACAACAAAATATGACAATGGAGTTTTCCTGTGTCCTCTTTGTAAAGCTGGCTCCTGGAAGCCACCAATTTTGCAATAGTAAACATCTGAAGTGAAATGTCACACACTATTGCTCGTAGAGGAGGGACTGCTTGACTGTCTTCTGAGGGCACACTGAGGGAGGCTGAAGAGAATAGATCAGTGGCCCATGTTACCTGAGTGCAGCACATTGAGATATCACATAAGTGATGCATAGCATTTAATGAGTCGGGACTGAAAACTTTAATTAGCTTGTAGGGCTTTTTATTATTTTATTTATTTATTTTTGTTCATTATATTTTCTGCTCAGTCTCTGTGGATGTTCTGCATTTTCATCATCAAATGACTGGCTGGCTATTTTTGTCAAACAAGAAGCCCGAAACCATCAAGTCTGAGTGTGGAGACAGTCTGGCCACTCTGTCAACAGGATGAAAGGGAGTCTCAGGCTTTTTTAATTACAAGGATAACATGTTCGCTCATCTAATAATGAAGATGGTTAGCAATTTTAAATTTTAATAATCAATTACTGAAAGTAATTCTCCATTAAACCACAAGAGAGCCATTAAATCTCAAAAGATGGAACATGCCGCATGTAACAGTAGCAAGTTTTCTATTTTTAAATATCATTAGGGAATATGTGATTGTTTCATTTCTCTGCATTTCTTTTACCTTTTCCTCATGCAGACCATCTCATTTTCTGCAGGAAGACAGCACATGATCTTATAAATAATAAAAGAAAACCCTTGCAAGACTTGATCCAGGGGTGGGAAATATGTGCTAAGAATGTAATTTATTTCAGTCTGGCATATTTTGACTGAATAATCAAGAAGGTGACTAATTAACATTATACTACACCCTGGGCAAAGCAGTGCAGTGGGGTAATCTATGCTCCTTGCACCTCTGAAGACATGTGCTCCAGCCTTTTAGGACTCGTGACCATCGAATAGAGCTTTTGGGGGAGGACAGAGGGGCTCCTCAGATGTGTTCCCCTGGATGTGAAGACTCCTGTCCACCTTCTACAGCTACTCTGCATACCAGTCCCTGTTTTCAGGTGACAAATGAAAAGATAAGTGAGTTCTAGATGATTAAGGTGATGTGGCAGACATATGTTGGAAGAGAAGCTTCGAGAATGCTTCAGCTGCACAAGCTGTAGCCTGGTTTAGCTAGTTTGCTTTCTTTTTATCTAAACACTAAGAAATACGCTGAATAAATGGATAAATGGTGTGTATCTATGCATGTTTGTGTGTGTGTGGGGGGGGGTGTATGTGTGTGTGGGAGTGTGGGTGCATGCTTCTCTCCCATTTATGTGTGTGTTTGAATCTCTCTCTCTCTCTCTCTCTCTCTCTCTCTCTCTGCGTGTGTGTGGTGTTTAGTGTTTAGGATAGATGCTGGGTGAGGTTAGCGGAAAATAACAACTGGTAATTTTAAGTCAAGTTGGCACAAGGATCCCTTAGAAGCAGCTGATTTATGTTGGAAAGGTACAATAATTTATTTCTAAAACATTTGATCGGTTGGCAGATGATGGAGAAACTTATCTGGAAGCTCATGGTACTTTACTCAGCATCTCACTCACTTGCTCCTCTTTGGGATTCAGGGTACTCAGCTGCTTCTAGTGGTACCCTAGATAGGCTCTAATCATTTTTTTCTTTGAGAGCCTGTATGATGGGAGGTATGTCTGAATTTCTGAACAATTCTGATCTTTTCAATGATCATTCCTCTGCTTCCCTTGGGAAGAATTAAAACAAGCACTAGGACCAGCCTGCCAATAGGGGTATGTGACAGCGGGAAGAGAAGTGGGTACAGATGATGTCATGGTGTGGCAAACTCAGATAGTGCTCATTTTCCCTTCTTCATAGACATTTGAAGTTTCTGGATGCCACAGGATTCCCATTTCATGCCTGATCACCAAGGAGAAACTGGATTGGTGGAGATGAAGGCCTTGCATTCACCAGTGGATAATTCTCATCTGTGACAATCTATAGAAATTACTTAGGGAGATTTAAAGAAGCTGTTTGTTAGTTTGGATCCTGAAGTAAGTTTCAAGTGCTCAGTTATGATCACTTGTCTGGTTTGTGTATGGCTGTATATAGCCGGAACTGTGTGTCAGTGTTGTACTTCTACCAGGATGGAAGAATCCAATACCCATGGTTATGTAGCAGATGTCAGAAACCTGCGAATGCTGTGAGCAGAATCCACATGATTGGGTTTGGTTTCACTTAGGTAATGTATTTGTTCCTTCCTGAATGTTCTTTCCTATTCCAACTTCATTGTTCTTCCATTATACATTCATTCACTTTACATCCTGATTTCTTCCTCCCTCCTCCCTACCTCCCAGTCCCTCCCTCAATCTCCTCTCTCCTCCTCTGACAGGGTAGAGCAACCACCCCCCCTTCCAGTATTCCTCCATACTGGTACATCAAGTCTTTGTAGGGATAGGCACATCCTCTCTGACTGAGGCCAGACAAGGCAGTCCAATTAGGAAAATAGGATCCATAGACAGGCAATAGCTTTAGGGACAATTCTGGCTTTAGTTGCTGGGAACCCACATGAAGATATATATGTGCAGTGGCCGTATGTCCTGCCTTTGTATTTGGTTGATGGTTCATTCTCTGAGATTCCTCAAAGGTCCAGGTTAGTTGACTCTGTTCATCTTCCTGGAGTTCCCATCCCCTGGGCCTTCGATCCTTCCCTCAACTCTTCCTTAAGACTCCCAGAGCTGTGCTCAATGTTTGGTTGTAGGTATCTGCATCTGTTTCAGTCAGCTGCTGGGGGAGCCTCTCAGAGGACAATTTTTCTAGGTTCCTGTCTGCAAGCATAGCAGAGTATAATTAATAGTGTCAGGCATTGGTGCTTGCCCATGGGATGGGTCTCAAGTTTGGCCAGTCATTGGTTGACCATTCCCTCAGTCTCTGCTCCATCATTGTCCCTGCATTTCATGTGGATAGGACAAATTTTTGGTCATAAGTTTTGTGGGTGGGTTGGTGTCCTTATACCTCTACTGGGGTCATGCCTGGCTACAGAGGTAGCCATTTCAGATTCGATATCCCCAGTTCTAAGAGTCTCAACTAAGGTCATTCCCATAGACTCATGGGAACCCCCAATCCCAGGTCTCTAAAACATCCAAGAGATGGGCCCTATCCCCTCCAACTGCTGATTTCCATTCATTCTTCCAGCCCTCTGGCCCTCTCTCCTGACTCTCCCCATACCTGCTCCTGAACATTCCCCTCCATTCCCCTCCCCATACCCTTTCCTATCCAGTTCCCTCCCTTCATCTGCCTCCTATGACTGTTTTATTTCCCCTTGTAAGTGAGATTCAAGCATCCTTTCTTTGGCCTTCCTTCTTATTTGGCTTCTTTGGGTCTGTCAAGTACTACATGGTTATTCAATACTTTATGGCTAACATACACTTATAAGTGATTATATACCATGCACATCCTTTTGGGTCTGGGTTACCTCACTCAAGATGATATTTTCTAGTTCCATCTATTTGCCTTCAAAATTCATGATGTTCTTGTTTTTGATAGCTGAGTATTATTGTGTAATTGAACCACATTTTCTGTATCCATTATTTGATTGAGGAGCATCTGGGTTGTTTACATCTCCTGGCTATTATTAATAAGGCTGCTATGAACATAGTGGAGCATGTGTCCATGTTGTATGGTGGATCATTTTTGAGTATATGTCCAGGAGAAGTATATATGAGTCTTGAGGTAGAACTATTCTCAATTTTCTGAGAAACTGGGAAATTTATTTTCAAAGTGGTTTACAAGTTTTCACTCCCACCAGCCATGGAGGAGTGTTCCCTTGCTCCACATCTTTGCCAACATGTGCTATTCCTTGAGTTTTTGATCTTAGCCATTCTGACAGGTGTAAGATGGAATTTCAGGGTTGTTTTGATTTGCATTTCCCTGATGACTAAAGACGTTGAACATTTCTTCAAGTGCTTCTTGGCTATTTGAGATTCCTATGTTGAAAATTATCTGTTTATCCCTGTACCCCATTTTTATTTGGGTTATTTGCATAGTTGGTGTCTAATTTTTTGAGTTCTTTATGAATTTTGGATATTAGCCCTTTTTCAGATGTAGGGTTGGTGAAGTTCCTTTCCCAATCTGTAGACTGTAATTTTGTCCTACTTATCTTTTGCCTTACAGAAGCTTTTCAATTTCAAGAGGTCCTATTATCAATTGTTGATTTTAGAGCCTCAACCATTGGTGTTCTGTTCAGGAAGTTGTCTCCTGTACCAATGAGTTCAAGGTTTTTACACACTTTCAGGAATCTGGCTGTGATATCTATCACCCCATTGGTCACCAGGATTGATTTAGATGGTCTGGTTGGCTAGGCAGGTGTCCTTGTCCAGCCTAACTGCTTCCTGTGCATCCCTCTGGAAACTCCCTGCTTGTCCAAAGAGGAAGACCTTTCCCGAATAGAGAAGGAGCAGTCTTCAGTCAAAAGTATATGAGTAGTTGTTAGCCCCTGTGATAGAATCTCCAAACATCTCAAGGTCTCTTCTAACTTTTCAGGAATAAAGACTCAAAGAGATGCAGAAGAGGAAATCTACACTTAGAGACACATTCTAGACACTAATGCTATAGCTTAACAAAGCAGTCAGTTTGGAGATATGTTTGTTAGTTCTGTAATAGGTATAAAACTAAAGTGACTCAGAGTGCAGAGAATCTTTTATCAAGTTGATTGCTGTCTTTATTCAGGCTGCTTTATATTATTCTCTGGGGTTCATGTAGGAAATAAAGCAATGTTCATTGGGCCTTTAGCCATTGTCTTAGACAGTTAGGTTGTAGATCTCCTTCTCTTGAAACCTTCATTATCACAGAGTGGGAAAGTCAACTCTTAGAGGCTCTCCTGTGGAATGTCTGATACTATACAGACACTGGCAGAGAAAGAACAGAGTGCAAAGTCCTTGTGTTTCTTGGAAGGTACTTGGGACATTCAGAATCCCATCCTATGGAGAAGACAAGGAAAACCAACAGGGGGTGCTCCAGGGAATTCACTGTTGCTTGTTGAGAAGTAAAAACAGAATAAGAGAAAATATCCTAGCAAAGCAAACTCTAACCAGGAGAAAGGGAGTGGGGACACAGCCGGTAGCCTTTCTGGAATGCTAGTGGTGAGAATCATAGATACTTGTGAGACACTTGCTGGTAAGAATCTGAATTACCCACAATAATAAATAAGGTAGAAGTCAGCTCCAACACTAGATTGAGGAAGTCTGAATAAAAGTTTTGTGATTGCTGCATTGTACGATGATAAATAGGGGAGACAATGAGTTTAACAGAGAGGTGACAAACAGCAAGTCCGATAGAATCAAGTTGGTGTTATGGAGCTGTACGGTGCTGAGTTTGAGTCTCAGATCAGTCACTTGTTTCTAGTGAGAACTGGGGCGGGATACTTCAACTTCAAACCTCACACTTCTTGTCTGTTAAGTGAGGATGACAATTGGATAAATCTTTGTTTGGGACTGATATGCACTGAGGATTTTTAGCATTGCCCTTGGAATATATCTCTTATATAGGAATAGTACCATGTCTCCATCCCATGTTCTGACAATCTCACATGTTTCCTGGAGATGAAGGTTCTAGTTGAAGACGACAGTGATGTTCTGGAAGGAATGATGAAGCTCCTCACAAAATACTTAGGATTGTATCTCCCATGTAATGGTTCTCAGTAAATAGTTGCATACTTATACCACTGGTAAAAATCTGAGCACTATTATTAGATATTAAATAGGGTTGACTCTAGCTTCTATCGATCACCACCAATGCGTGAACATTCCTAGTTCAGGTTTTCAGCTAGTCTTGCTCTGTTTCGATTTGAAGAAGAAATAGGTTTTGAGGAAAACCTTCATTGTTGTTTTTTCATTTATTCTCTGTCTCAGATTTGGAGCACTATGAGTGTATATTCATAGCACACCTTGTAGAGGCTTTGCATAACAGCATATTCATGATTAATTGATTAAACACGGCAGTGTTCATAGCATATTCTTTGAGAACAATCACAACTTCCCTCCATCTAATGCTAATGCTGACTAGGAATGTCCACAACATTCTCCTCTTAGGAAAAAAAAAATCATGGCATATCCATGCAGGCTTCCACTAACAACTCTTTTATACTGATTTTGAATAACAATGTTTATCTATTTTATTGACATTATCTAAATAGATATGATGGTTTTCATTTCTGTGACTCACACATGCATTAATATTTTATCTAGTTTGCAACTATTCAGCTGTATGAACAACGTAATCACTTGGAAGGCATTTCTAGCATCTCCTTCAATCCAGTAATTAAAATTCAAACTGTACAACCCAATGTACTGAGTTTGGCTTTCCATCAAATTCCTACAAATTCTTCAGCAAAGTCACACTTCAAGATACTAATGAGAACAGGCAGGGCTAACCAAGGTAATTTCTTCCTGCATTAATCGCAAACTCTTCAGCAGTCATCGAAGCTCTATTTTCTTTTCTTTTTTTCTTTCTTTTTGCTTCAAATAGAACTGTTGCATTTTGCAAAACAAAACAAAAAAGCAATGAAAACTGTTGCACAAGGAAGATTAAATTTTAATATAAGACCCAACTTGCCACTATGTGACATTAAAATGACTGAAGGAATACATTTGTATTGCATACTTTAAAAATCTAAAGATGCATTCATATATGTGTGCATATAAGTATATGTATTTCTATTTTACATTTTTTTTTTGGTTAGGAAACTTTCAACGTACACTAGAAACATCTGACATCATCATCCCAAGTGGCACAACTTCATCTAGACTATATTTGTGTATGCATTCATATATATTTTCACACACATATATATTATGTATAATTCTGGGTAAATGAAAACTGTTATGATTCCATATGTATGTATGTATAAGTATATGGAGCTTCTTGGGATTCTCCTGTCTCTGCCTTCATATTCCTGGAGGAATGCTGGGATTACAGATGCTCATGCTATGCTTCTGGCTTTTCTGTGGGTGTTGGCGGTTTGAACTTGCACATATCTACACACACACACACACACACACACACACATGCACAACCATATATCTATGTTTACAAATATGTGTTTGTGTGTGTGTATATGTGTAAGGGTGCACCATTTTGGGTGTTAGTTCTTAGATTCTACCTTGTTCGAGGACCTCTTTGTTTTGTTTGTTTGTTTGTTTCATTTCTTTTCTGATGTGTATACCAGACTCGTAGACCAGGAGCTTTCTGGGATTCTCCTGTCTCTGCTTCCATCTTCCTGGAGGAATGCTGGGATTACAGATCCTCATGCTGTGGATCTGTTTTTTTCTGTGGGTGCTGGAGATTTGAACTGAGTTTCTCGCTCTTATGTAGCAAGTTCTTCCACTCCCCAGCTCTTGTTGCTTTCTTGATGTTGTCTACATCACTCTTTCTTTCCTAGCACCGCATATTGTTTATGGTTTTCTTCTACAACCTCTCATTAAATGATTTATTCTTGTACTGGTCTATATACTTAACATTTCAATGATGAGTTTTAAAAATCTTTCCAAGGAGATTGTTGTTTCATGGTCATCATAGACTGTCTCTGACTTTTATTATCTTTGAGCTTCCTACTAAGGGTTTTTGACTGTATAACAAGTATCTGTGTGACCACTTAATGTTTATGATATTCAAATATTTAAGAACAAGGCTTTATGAAGGATTCTTTTTTTTAGTTTTAAAAACTATATGATGGTCCACGTAGTAACAGATACCGCTACCAGAAATGCTACTAGTATAGAATGGTGCATTTGTTTAGTCCAGAGCCATTTTGCACACAGGAAACTAAATGCATAAGTGTTGCACTTGGCATAACCTCAATGACCAAGCCAGGGCAGTATTTGATACCCTTTCCACAGGTAGTTAAGGTATTGCCAATAAGATATACAGTCTAAATACACAGAAACTAGGTTACCTTAGATTCTTGTGAAGCCGCCACATAGACTACACTCATTCCCAAAGGACCAGGAAGTATTAGAGCAGCAAGAGATAGCATTCTAGGCTGAAGATCATACTGAGAGGCATGTCCTTGGGGATCAAGGTCTAATTGCCACGCTGTAACTGGGAAAATTCAGATGAAGCATGAATTCTAAGCTTCATTTATTCATATCGAAAAATGGTCTAGTTATTTTAGCTATGTCAAGAGACTTAACAGATCAGATATACTTTGCATGGCATAGAAAAAAATCTTACCAAATGTTGTCTGCCATTACTATCATGCTACAACCTACCAGGTGAAAAAGCATTCTTAATTATTTAACTCAATATAATTTAGAGATTATATGTAGATAGCAACCTACATATTTGAAAGGGTATTTTTAGAATGTATCTTTCTACTCTATTTTGTCAAAGTCCACAGGAAAATTTAATTTTATTTCTGCAAATTACTTAGAGAATACAATTCTTCTGAGCTTTTAGATGATTTCAATGCTACAGATTCTTTTGTCTTCATTTTTGAGCACTCTCATGACCTTCATTTAAAAATAGCTGTCCGTGTCCCTAAAATTACCTTATAATTTTAGTAATATATCTGCTCAAAGGCTTTTTATTTTAGAAAGTAAAATGATGCAAAATAATACTGAAGACAACTGCATATTTTTATTATTGTATTGCACAGTATTTTTATAGCTATCTTAATCTACAGAGTGAACAGAATATAAAATGCAGATTGTTATAGATTTCTTTCTATTAATGTCTTATCTTATTTGGTTTAATTTCAACTTATACTCCTTTTGTCTAGTGACTGAAGAAACTGTGTTTCTGGAAAATGACTTACATAAATTTAAAGAACATTTTCCTTTATCTGAAATCAAGCTAGCACAAATGCTTCTCCTTTGATCATGAGCAGATTTGAAGTGTGTCTCTGGCAGGGCAAACTCCAAGTACCTACTCTACATAAATTAATCTCTGAAAGGAAAATGCATTATGCTTATAATTGAAGTTATCATTGCTAATACCACCATTAATGCTGATTGAATCTTAAATTTGTGTTGGGATCATTTATTTGAGGACACTATTTCTCTTAAAAATTTATGTCAAGTACACCCAACACAGGTTAATCTACAGTCTTGAAGCTATTTCTTAGACATTGGCAACCTGGAAAAGGTCAGATTATGAATCTAGACAAAAAAAAAGCTTGTATTTTATGAGTAGAAGGGGAAATCTACTTTACAGAAAAGCCAGAATTCACAATTTAGCTTCAGTGTTTGGTATTATTATTATTATTATTATTATTATTATTATTACTATTTAATTTTTTACAGTCCAGTTGTTGGCTCCTTCCTGGTCCACCCTCCTACCATTACTCATTGCATACCTCCTCCCCCCTGTTTCCAAAAGAATGCCTCCCCCTGCTAGGTTTCCCTATTTCCTGGGGCCTCAAGGGTCTCCAGGGTTAGGTGCATCTTCTTCCACTGAGGCCAGACCAGGCAGTCCTCTGCTGTATTTGTGTTGGGGGCCTCAGACAAGCTCATGTATGGTGCCTGGTTGGTGGCTCAGGAGTCCGGGTTAGTTAAGACTGCTGGTCTTCTTATGGGGTCACCCTCCTCCTCAGTTTCTTCCAACCTTTCCCTAATTCAACCACAGGAGTTCCCAACTTCAGTCCAATGATTGGGTGTAAGTATCTGTGTCTGTCTCAGCCAGCTGCTTCTTGGGCCTCTCAAGCTAGGCTCCTGTTTGTAAGCACACCATAGCATCACTAATCTTGTCAGGCCTTGGAGCCCTTGAGATGGATCCCAAGTTTGGCTGTTCATTGGACTGCCTTTTCCTCAGTCTCTTCTCCATTTTTGTCCTTGCAGTTCTTTTAGACAGGAACAATTCTGTGTCAGAGTTTTTGACTGTGGGATGGCAACCCCATCTCTCTTTTTTCTACTGGAGTGGACTCTATGAGTACCCTCTCCCCACTGTGGGACATTTAATCTAAGGTCCCTCCCTTTGAGTCCTGAGAGTCTATCACCTCCCATGTCTCTGGTACTTTCTAGAGGGTCTCCCCACCTTGTTCCCTCTACCACCCAGGTGCCTCCCTCTGCCTTCCTTGATTGTTTTCTTCTCCCTTCCAAGTGGGATTGAAGCATGCTCATGTGGGCGATTCTGCTTGGTAACCTTGAGTTCCCTGGATTGTATCCTAGGTATTCTTTACTGTTTTGGCTAACATCCACTTATTAGTGAGTACATACCATGCATGTCCTTTTGGGTCTGAGTTACCTTACTCAGGATTATATTTTCTAGTTCCATCCATTTGCCTACAAAACTCAGTATGTTCTCATTCTCAATGGCTGAATAGTATTCCATTGCGTCAATGAACAACATTTTCTGGGTCCATTCTTCTGTTGTGGGACATCTGGGTTGTTTCCAGCTTCTGGCTATCACAAACAAGGCTTCTATGAACATAGTGGAATACGTGCCCCTGTGGTATGGTCAGGCACCTTTTGGGTATATGCCCAAGAGAGGTATAGCTGGGTCTTCTGGTAGATCTATTTCCAATTTTCTGAGGAAACTCCAGATTGATTTCCAGAGTGGTTTTTACCAGTTTGCAATCCTATCAGCAATGGAAGAGTGTTCCTCTTTCTCCACATCCTTGGTAACATATGCTGTCACCTGAGTATTTGACCTTAGCCATTCTGATTGGTATAAGATGAAATCTCATGGTCGTTTTGATTTGCATTTCCCTGATGATTAAGGGCTTTGAACATTTCTTTAAGTGCTTTTCCACCATTTGAGATTCCTCTGATGTGAATTCTGTTTAGCTCTATATCCCATTTTTTGATTTGGTTGTTTGGCTTTCTGGAGGTTAGCTTCTTGAGTTCTTCACATATTTTGGATATTAACCCTCTATTAGATGTAGGATTAGTGAAAATTTTTTCCCAATCTGTAGGTTGCCAATTTGTCCTATTGACTATGTCCTTTGCCTTACAGAAGTTTTCAGCTTCATGAGGTCCCTTTTATCAATTTTTGATCTTAGAGTCTGAGCCATTGGAGTTCTGTTTAGGAAATTTTCCCCTGTGCAAATGAGTTCAAGGCTATTTCCCACTTTCTCTTCTATTAGATTTAGTGTATCTGGTTTTATGTCGAGGTCCTTAATCCACTTGGACTTGAGCTTTTTTGCAATGTGACAAATATGGATCTATTTTCATTTTTCTACATACAGACTGTCAGTTTGACCAGCACCATTTGTTGAAGATGTTTTCTTTTTTCCTTTGTATATTTTTGGCTTCTTTGTTAAAGGTCAAGTGTCCATAAGTGTGTAGGTTTAGTTCTGGGTCTTCAATTCTATTTCATTGATCAACCTGTCTCTGTACCAATACCAAGCAGTTTTTATTACTATTGCTCTGTAGTATAGCTTGTAGTCAGGGATGATGATTCTTCCAGAAATTCTTTTGTTCGTAAGGATTGTTTTCACTGTCCTTGGTTTTTTTATTTGTTTTTTCCATATGAAATTGAGAAATGCTTTTTCCATGTCTGTGAATAATTGTGTTAGAATTTTGATGGCGATTGTGCTGAATCTGCAGATTGCTTTTTTTAAATACGAAGAGTTGTTAGACCTTTAAAAATATTATCAGCTTGTTAAATCAGAATTCTCATTTTAAACCATTTTCTCAATTCACTTTCTGTGATAAATCATTGAGCAACATAACCCTTTGTGATTTACTCTTGTCTTCACCTTCTTTTCTCTGTTTCTTTTGAGTTTTGACGTTGGCATGGATCCAATTCCTCTTTTTTTAAACAAAGAGAGGCCTTCTTCAAGTCTATCCTTCTTTCCTTTAGTTATATCCAGTTATTCTCTAGGTATTTTCTCCACATAACCTACCAAAGGCATAGACAGCATCCTCTTTCTGTTGATTTAATGGCAACAACAGTGTTAACAGCTGAAGCAGAACTATGTATAACTGGCACTTCTTATAGATAAAGATGTAGATACTGATCTTTTAGTAAAACCTAAATTATTTCCTTTTTAAATTGCTACAAATTGAAGTTAGAATAATATGAATATAATTATATTTTGATCTTGTTAACTGTCTTTAATGTTTTTTTCCAAACCTAAGATAATATACAAATTCCTTTTGAAAGTTTCTCCATTGAACTTTTTAGTATCTCTCTTTTTTTTTTTTTTTGCAATTATTAACCTTGTAACTTTGCTTGTCTTCTTGCCATTTTTGTGTGTTATTTTCTGAACAAGAATTTTCCCCACTGCCTCTTTGTTTGGTTGCTTCCAATCTACCTTTTAGATTTCTCTAGCAACTTACCTCCAGGTACTCTGTAGCTCATTTAATACAATCTAATTGCCGCTTTTTCAGATCTTGTATTCATTATGTTCCATAATGGTAAGGACTATGTACTTCTGGTTAAATCTCTGACTTCCAGTGGGAAAGTGTGGGGTATGCTCAATATGTGTTTGGGCAAGTTACACAATTTTTCTAGTTAATTTCTGTTTGCACACAACAAAGATGTGTATGAGAGGATGTGGTAAGCATCACACAATACTTTTGCAAGGACTTTCTGACAGCCTAGTCTTGTTTATACCAAACATCCCTCAATCTTTGTTTCCTTTCACATGGTAACTTCACTGTTTTGCCCTAGTGCAGAACTTTACTTAGATGATACATGGGGGGCAAGAATGAAAGGAGAATCAAGCACAGCGATCCTTCCAACCATCTATCTAATTCACATGTCTAGGACTAGAGTGAAATGCAGAAGGTGCTGGCACTTCAGCAAGGGATTGTCCCTGGACAAGAAAGGCAGCACAAAGTTTGAAAGGAGATTTCCTTGCCCTCTTTCTAGTAGTCCATATTTTATTTCCCTCAGCAGATTGGGACCTTGAGTTTGCAATGCTCAATTTATAGGGATTTATTGTTAAGGCTACAACTGGCAGTTAGAGAGGCAACAATTGTCTCATGGGAATACAAAAGTAGTAAATGGAACATGCCAGTTTTGCAGAGACAAGAACTACCTTTGAAGATGTTTAAGGGACTTTTATGGCTGTACATTTCTTTTTTGTGTTCTGTTAATGGCACTCAAAGGTATCAAAGTTTCTTGTCTTATTTCATCTGTTCCACTTTGTTCTGACCAACCCACTTGATTATTCTGTACTCTCTATTTCCTTTTTAAAATCATGTAAAGTGTTTACTTATTCAAAACATCTAGAGTGAAAATTATCCATAAAATGCATAGACATATTGTCTTGAGAATTCTTTGAAAGGCCCATGCTCTCCATTTCTTCATTTACCCATTGATTGTCCAGAATCTTCTTTCTCATACCTGAAGGTGCACTGATATCCTCTGCTTTGGTTCCCAATAAGAACTCCTCTCTCCTTCAACCCTTCCTCATCAAGAACCACCTGGTCATTACAGCTCAGTAATATTTTCTCTGGGAAGTGAACTACAAAGAGAGAGGGCATGCAGTAATGTCCACACAGAAGTGCTTGTTTTCAGTTGAGGATTCCTATCACACTAATCAATCTCACTACAAAACACCTCTATTGATAATTTCAACTCTGTGTTTCAGGGTAATGGAGAAGTCTTTTGGTCATCGGACATTTTTAAATTAGTTCTTAAATTCTAACAACTACAAAGTCATTAAGGAATACTTTATTGAAACTCCAACCAAAAAGCAAGCAATCTAAAATCATGTCTGTTTTTATTCTGACTGATGTTTTTATCCTTTCTTATATTTAAAGAGAAAGTACCTCAAATCTTAAAGAATTTGAGATAATTTTCCAAACTGTGGCCATGAATAACTTAAAGAACTGTACAAGACTTTGTTTTGCTTGACAACATTAAAAACACAGTCTTTACACCAGAGAGGATGACTCAATGGATAAAGTATTCCCTGTGCAAAATATTCAGACAGATGCTCAATCCTCTAGAATTGAAGGAAAACAAAGGTAGATATAGTATCTGCTTGCAATTCCAGCACCAGGAGGCAGATACAGAAGATCCTCAGGGTAAGCTGACTAGATAGACTAACTAGAACTAGTTAACTCTGTGTGCAGGGAGAGAAAGGTAATCGAAGAAAGACTGAGGAAGACACTTGATGCTAACCTCACTCCTCCATATCCAACGCGCGCGCATGCACACACACACACACACTCCCCTACATACACAAACATGCATGTACTAATACATACATCCATAACCCTCCCTACCCCCCCACACACATAGGTAAAATAAAAAGTAATCTTGCGTAAGACCTTCTTGTAAAACAGGACCTATCATAAGTAGATAGCTGCTTGCAAAGGGGAGCCATCCAATTAGGTACGATGTTACTTATCATCAGGTTGTTACTGCCTTCCCTTTAGCACTGTTTCACCTTCAATATCAGGACACTGATTGCCTGGGACTCCAAGATTCACCACTGTGGGAATTATTGGTTATGGTAGGGCAGAGATGCCTGTACAAACAATGGAAGCCTTAAACCTTAGTATTTCCTAGCTGTCATTCTCCTGTCACTGCCCTATTTAAAAGGGTTTGGGGTTCTCCTTTCATTACATATGCATAAGTTCCATTAGTGTTAATCACATGCTCCATTTTAGAGCTGTTTTGGCCCCTCCGGTTAAATGGGCGTTTAAGCAGTTTTTAATGCATTATATGTACTTATTTTTTAAACGAGTATTATATGCCCAATTGACTGGAATGAATACAAAGTCCATCAGGTGAATACAGATTTATAATTGTTTTTTAAAGCATGTATTATTTACTCAACCAACCATGACAGCCCTTTTGGAGTCATTCCAGCTGAGAGGGAAATACATGTATATGTCAATAGCAAATAAACCCCGGTGGAACCTTCTAGCAAGCTTCTCCCTGCTAAGCTTCAAGCTTATCTGGCTAATGATTTTCTTTCAACCATGCTCTCTTTTTCACAAACAAATTCTCAAAATCTTGCTCACTGTTTTCAGCTTGCATGATCACTGCATAGAAACCAGATGAAAGTTACAGAGTGCCTCATTGGATTCAAATGTGTTCAACAAGATCATCAGTAATAGTTTATACATATACATATACATACACACACACACACACACACACACACACACACACACACACACACACATATATATATATGTCATTAAGCTGTAATACTGAAGAACAGGGGCCTACTTCTTTCAAGCTTTATATAACCAACCTACATAAATAGTAGATAAAAGTAAATGATTGGATATTAGAAATTATCTGAATTGTCTAAATATAATAAAACTAAGAAGACCCAAAACAAGTTAGTATGTAATTTTCTTTTCAGGGGCAAGTTCTGTTTTGCTCTTTCTTTCATAGATATAATTCCATTAGGTTTCTCTTCTTCTCTGTGTGCTTATAGTGTTATTCTAAATGTATTTTCTGAAACTTCTGTATTTGTAGCACCTTTATTTTTTAAATATATCAACTATGCATTGGTACCTAGGAATTTATTTCATTTTGTTTTAAAGTTGAAAGATGCATCATGTAATATTTGTCAATTTGTTCATTCCCACACCAAATGAAAGATGGCTGCCATAGGCTCTAACTGAACTCAGAGGTTGTCTGGTAGTATTGAGTCCAGAGTAGCTTTGAGAAGAAAATATGCTGCTTACTGTCACAATAGTAAGTATAGCATATCAAACTTCAGTCTCTGAATGAAATTTAAGTGTGCTCAAATTTTGAAAGCACTTCATATAAATGCTACCATTTTTAGCATTTCAGAGAGAAAAATGATAGTTTTCTGTGAAGTGGTCAAGGAGACATCCTTCCAATGGTGTGCGCATGTGCTGATTATTCTGTGCACCCGCTGTTAGTAGACACAGGTTGTGTTTTACACTTCTCCTGTAGGGTGAGCATTCAGCCCGAGGTTCTTGCATGAGGAGTCTTCCCATGTGAAAGGGTCCTGCTGATGTGGCAGGGTTTTACCCATGTCGAAGGGCTCTGAGCTCAACTGTAATCAATTGGATGCTACTGCAATCCTATGCATCCTACTCAGTGGCTCATCATTGCTATGAAAGGAGGCTCTGAGGGCATAGGTCAGAAGCTAAGCAGTGGAAGGTGGAACACAGTTTCTTCATGTGAATGAAAACAGATGCTCACCTTCATAAAATGTGTCATAGGACTACTTGGTAAACTTTTTTATGAACCTGGAGACTAGTGATTGGCACATGACAGGCAAGGCCTCTACCCCTCCATGCAGAAATTCTTGATACTGGAAAAGTTGTCATCCTGGACACTAATTCACATACATATATGAAAATACTTCAATGTGATAAAAGCAGTTGGGTTTTGGCAGTGGTTTGAATTTGTAAAACTTTGTTTGATGTGGTCATTTCTACATATGTGTTAACCTTTAGCTTGGATTTTTCTTTAATTGAAGGAAGAAATTTCCTGGTAGAATCAAAGCTATACAATTAAAACTATTATAATTCTTTAGTGCCATTCTCAGTGAGCAGATGGATTAATATGTACATTTATAGTTAATAAATTACATACAATAAAAATATTAGGTGCACAGACTCTCTCTCTCTCTCTCTCTCTCTCTCTCTCTCTTTCACACATACACACACACATACACACACACACAGAGAGAGAGAGAGAGAGAGAGAAAGAGAGAGAGAGAGAGAGAGAGTAGTAATAGCCTCACTCACTTCAAGCTGGAAAGTACTGTTCAAAGCATTGCAAAATCTAACCAACCAAAACTATAATTTACAAAAGAATATGATGTTGCCAAAAAGACTATAAAAGTGTTTGCATAGCATTTCTGCCTCATTTTCATTTTCAGAGCTTTTCAGAATTAATCAGAAGCAGATCTCTGGATGAACAGAGCACACCATCCATTTTCAACTCTATACCAGCTGCATGTTTTAGTTTTCCAACCAGAATGCTTTCTCTACTATTTTATAAACAACTTAATTCCATTTCTAGCCTGTGTCCCATAGTGTAATGTCCTTTGTGAATAGGCATAGATACAGATTTCAGCAGAGGAATCACACAGAATAACTGACCTAGGTCATTAATTAACACACTGGAAGAACTCAAAAAAGTTTACAGGAGAGGCGAGTAGTGTGACATTGACCGTGACATTTTCTTTTCTGTTGTTTTTTTTTTTTCTTGTAGTTTAAAATTTGTTTTCTATCCCCTGGTTATTTACTTCCTTGAACAGCAATATTACTGAAATGTTGTATTAGGCAAAACCTACTTCTGTATTCAGTGATCTCTCAAAATACACAAGCATGTCACTAATTGGAATGATCGTTAGGCTTTACTGATTCTTGCATTAGGAAGGCGGCAGGCAGATGAGGACCCTCCTCCTGATGCCTTCCATGCAGCTATTAACATGAAAATAATTAAGTAAAAAGCACTAACATTTAACCGTGTGGTGGTTGCATTTCAGAAAAAAATAGAGAAGATCATTTTTTTTTAATGTTTATTGCTAGTAACATTTTGGGCTTCTATTCTCTTTGATGCCAACTGAGCAGGAATTTCATAATGCCTTGGTTGCAACAGACAAGAACACACAAATAAGACCTTACTACCGATCAGATACTTTGCAAAAAGCATGAAAATAAACAACAACAAACCCAAATCAGTGATATGTGCACGTTCCTCCCATCCTGCTTTTTAAAGTGTGTGTATTTGTGACACACACACACACACACACACACACACACACACATCATTCTATATTGCTTTTCATTAAAGATAAGGATAGAACTTAAAAACTTTGTTTTTAAATATTTCTCAATGCCTATTTTGTTAAAATATTTCAAACCCTATCAATTTAATTAACATAATTAAGAAAACACATTCTGCTAGTGGCAGAGATACATCCCTCCGCTCCCCAAAAATCTTTTTTGCTCCAAGAAGGCAGAACATTCATCCTTGTTTTTAAGAAAGAGGGATAGCAGATGCTCTTAGGTAACATTCTGCCTTGCTCTGGCTCTCAGAATCCCTGTCATCCACACTGCAGCTGGGCTGATGTTGTGGCAGAAAGCTGCCCTAAATGCACACTGGCGAAGGGACATAGGGCTGTCTGCTTTCCCTCATGCTACCACATACACTCCCAGGTTCTGCATTGTTAAGACCCTGCAAGAGTTCTTTGAGCTAGTGCTTAAACAGAGACTCATGGGCTGACCAGCCTGCATGTATTCAGAGTGGAAACAATTAATCTGTTATTTAGTTTCATGTGTGTTAGAGAAATTAGAAACACTCTTTGCAAACAGGGCAACAAATAGGATTCTAAAGAGGAACTATTGCTGTCTTAACTTGCACAGCACATTTGGCAGGTGCTTTCATGGTATCTCTGGAAGACACAATGAAATGCTGGGAGGAATCTCCTGTGATATAAAGACAGAGGGTTCTGCATATGTTTATTGACTGTGACACAGTCTAATCAAAGAATGAACATAATTAAGTGCTGTAGCTCAAAGCATCTTTGAAGTCAGAATTCTGCTGAATTTTTTTATTTTATGTGATTGCTTACAGATTAGTTCTCTATTTGCTCCTAAAGAATATCCTTAAACACTCAATCAATGAATAACCTACAGCAGTTTGTTGTAGATTCAATAATGGGGAATGGTGTATTGTACCAGGATAGTCAGATATACCCATAGGGAGTGTCAGTGGTCAAAATGCTTCCATTGCCAGAAGGTAGTCTGAAAATGGTCTGGAAATTCAATACAGCATTGACCCTACATTGTAGACAGGATCCACAATCAGTTTCTCAACTGTGTGGGAAGTTTTAAAAGGAATGATTAAAAATATACATATTTTAAGAAGACATTTCAAACTTGGTTTTGGTTTGAAATAATTTTGTGTTAGTTCAAATGAACTACATCACAAAATGCAATTATTTTCTTATAGGTGAAGTGTTTTTAAAAATTTTTTAATTTTCAAAATAATTGTATAAATTATGTAAAGGTACTAAATAATTAAAATTAAAGTTAACTAATATTTATATTTGTATAAATATAGATGAATGTTATCTATATTACTTCCCAAAGCTCTTATTACAAAATAAACATTGAATTATAAGCACATAACTAGGGATAAAATTTTTTATTATGCTGATTTTTAAAAATAGTTGTCAGTGGATTAGAAACGATAAAGGGTAAGATTTCCAAGTAAACAGATTATAGCAGTTTACCAAAGGCCATGTAAGTGTGTTTGCTTTGTATTTTATTCCGAGAACTGCCAGCTTATTTTAGTTAAAACACACATCAATTTCACACTGCATAGCTCTGAGGCCCTGTCATTTGTATCTTTATTCCAAATCACCTGAAGAGGACAACTTTATTAGCCCACGGTTGGAATAAGGCTAAAAATTAGAATTTCCAGCAATAAAAAGCAACACAAATTGGAATACTCTTAGCTTGGGGAAGTAGACATTTCTTGTGACTTTTGTCCTTACAGTCTCATAAATTACAAACACATGTTAAAATGGTTTCATAGCTGATAAACTGTGGCCCTGACTTTGTGCATGTTAGATCTCCTGCTTGTAAAATGATTTCATTTGAAGAATAACTTGTATCATATTACTGTAGTAAGTGTTACACATATGTACATAATTCCTGTGTAGACATGCAGGCACACTGAAAGGTGTAATTTCACTGTTTCCTTTGAAACACGAGACATGAACTGGCTCTGTTTTGAGAAGCCAAATGCTAAGATATTGGTTTGACATTTATGATAATTTGGTCTAATAATGTGGAAAAATCATAGAACCATTCTGCAGTGATGCTGAGGTCTCTGGTGGGCTTTACACACAGCAGCTTGCTGGCTTTTATTTATCTATTTTAATCGATTAATTAGTTTTCAGACAAGTTCTTCTCAACTCATGCTTCTCAGCACCAGATATCTGATGACGTTTTTTAAGAGCAATTTCTGTATATTAGGTTTCACCAGTGCCTGGGAATGGTAATAAATGATAAAATTTTCCATACTGGCTGACAGGTTTGCTCTTTTGTGATTTTCATGTAGGAGCTACTTCTTAGAGAAACTGCACTAAGCATCATAGCTTATTAATTATTATATAAATCTATTAAGACCTATTCATAAGATCTACATGAGAAAATAGTGCTTATCTATCTGTGGTAGGATATATTCTGGTACAATAAGAGTTAACTAATAGACCCAGAAAAGCTGTAACTTCAAAGACCCATTGGGTCTCTCCCACCTTGGACACTCTTCTATTTTAAGATAGACTATGCTATGCTATAAAATAATTTATCTGATATGAATCTGCTCAGGGACATTGTGGATATTAGCAGTAAACACAATGATGCTTGCATATACTGAACTCGTTTGTGTTGGACATATGCAAAGTGCCAGGAACTGGGCTAGGCTCCTCATTAGATTTGTGAAAGCTGCTAAGTCTATTCTGTATTCTACATTCATCACAAGGATTCTAGTATTTTGTGCCTTTTCATGAACGAAGACTCCATTTTCTAATTTGGCCAAACCAACTGGGAAATTAGAATGTACCTTAAAAATAACACAAGGTACAGAACAAAATTTGCATAAGGACTGAGCTCACAAGGGTTTAAGGACTAAAAGTATGAGCGGAAAAAAAATTGCTTGTTGACTAGCTCGTAATTGTAACCTGGTAGTAATTGTCCTAAAGCTGAATTTTCAGTTAAAATTGTACTGGCTCCAAGAGGAGAGGGCGTGACTCTATCTTGTTTAGGGTTGTTTATCCAGCTTCAAGCACACAATAGGTGCCTGCCCTGCAAATATGTGCTACATTCGTGCATAAAGAGGTATATTCTTCTTCGTTTCCAACTCTTTACAATGGTGTTAGTTAATTAAGCATTAATCTAAATGCCTTTTAATTGCCATTTTTTAGTGCTGGATATCGTATCTAGGGTCTTGTTCATGTAAGTCATGCACTGTAGCAAAGAGCTACACCCTTAGAGTTTTCAAAAGGCTTTGCTTACAGACACTTAATTACTTAGGTAGTGTTGGAGGCAATCCTTCTGCCTCAGCTTCATGAGGAGCCTGGGAGTACAGGCTTGCACCACTCAGTATGGCTATGGTATAATTTAAATATCAGAGCATTCAGTTTCAAGTAGACAAAAATGAATGAATTCTTTGATGACTCCCCCTCCTCTATAACCAAAAATAAAGATTTAGGTTCCTTAGATTGAAGACCCTCTAATCTGTACTCTCTCCAATCTATTCAACCTTGCAGGCTGGTTTCATTCCTAGCTCAATACTCATACCTTAATACTCATACAAACTTAAGGTTTTAATTTATAGACATTCATTTTAAATTCTATTGCTTTGAAACACCATTTTTTTTTAAATTCAAAAAGGTATTTGGGTAAGACAGCAGAAAACACCTTCTCACCTAGAAATTACTCATTTTTCTGCTTTTACTGATTGTAAATATTTGCTAAAATAAAAAAAAATAGAAGGAAAAAGAAAATAACCTTTTTCCTCCCAATACACTTTCTTCCCTTTTCTGAAAGCTGAAAGCATTTTGTTTTCTAGAGCTTTATAAAGTTCAACACATAAAAGGTTAGGAGCCTGCCTTTTTTTTCTGTCGTATACATCTTTGAAAAATTGGTTTATGAAGAGTCATACATCATGTAGCCAGACGTATGGGAATAGTTAAAGATTAAGGTAAATAGACAAATTGGACTGCTTTAAATCATTTTCCTGGTTTCAGTGTTATGAAAGAGCTTATGAACAAAAGCTGACATTAAGCAATCACAATGGGCTCTTCTATATGTTGTAGACACTGGTAAAGACTTTACTGTCAGGGAGTGCTGCATCACCAATACGTGCATCAATTTGACCGGTGTCCAGATCTCAAAAATGTTACCTTGTCAAACCATAACCTTTCCCAAGTCTCTCATTTGTCATTGTTTTGTAGATTATATCATTTATTTTACATTACCTGTATCGGAAAGCATGAATCATGGATTATAAGATTTTTTTTATTACATATTGGTTTGTTTTTGTTTTTCAAAATAAAATTAATAGTGAGGCATTTATGTTCAAAAAGGGATAATCGAATATTTTGGAAGCAAGTTGGATTTCATATAACTTTACCTAAAGAGACCTTTTGTTTGCTTTTTTTTGTCTTAAAAAGATCTTTTCAGAACCATCAGTAGAACATTTTTAAAATAAATTCAGTAAATATATTGAACTTTTCAGGCTATCTGAAGCACTAAGCAGCCTGTGGAGAGACGCTGCCTGCTAGACTTGAAGGTAGGTCCCAGAAACAGGCACAGCAGCATGGTCGTAAAACCTTGCTCTTCTGGAAATGGTTCAGGCATCTTTAATGTCCACACAGAAGGGGAACCATTTGCCATTTTGTGGTCTCATTTGAAAGACCCCTACATGGTAACTGCATGGAACTCACTTTATCTACTCGGAGAGGAGAAGGCTTTGTAGCGCCTGTACTCGTAAATCTAAGAAATTCTGTGAATATATGCCTTCATATTCATGCAGCACAAATCCCTTCCTTAAAAATAATAAAAAAATAACAAAGTCTATGATCATCAGGTTGATGTAGGTAAGGCTCCATTAACATTTCATCGTTATCACAGCGGGTGTATCAAAGTGCAAATGTCCATGGGGTGAGCTCGCTTCCCCTGGCGTCGGTGCCAAGGCAGATGAAGATCTTTTACATACCCCTTTGTTGGTTTGCCTTTTTTAGTGTTTGTGCTTGATTTCAGAACCACTGATGGTATAAAAATGTAATTTAAGATGACTGTAAGTATTGGCTCACTGATACGCGTGCTAACTTATCAGACATCCAGCTCACAGCTTGTCTGTCTTTCGCGGAGAGTGATAGGAAAAAGAGAAACCCCTAGGAAATATTGACCAATGCCTTTTCAATGCTTGATCTAATTCTGTGTGAGACAATGCAGAATTGTTGACTTTCCTAGAGAATGGCCACTTATAAATGCATAATTTTTATTATTTTTTGTTTTTTTTTTGGCTAGAAAGATATATAAGAAATAATCTAGTAAACTTTGGGGAACACCTCAGGATGCAGAGATAGGGACTGATTTTTTTTTCTTGAGGAAATATGGGTGTAAACTAGGAAAATGTATTTTGATGAAATCCTAGCATTTTGGTGGACAGCATCTCTCTCCTGGATTGGGTGGGTACCTGTAGCCACTTGGTTTTTATTATTTCCTTTTTATGTCTCTAAGCACAAGATTTCCTGAGTCTGACAACTTTGCTTCACTTGAAGACTGATTTTTCTTTCTCCTTAGGCCAGATGAGCTAAATAGCGTTTCAATTATGCACATAGTTTATAGCTGTATAAAGTCTTAGTATAAATTTGTGGTTTCTGATTCCTTCATTGCACAATTAGCCCACCAACCCAGGAAGATACACTCCTCATTTAAAATGGAATGCACGCCTTCTCTGTGCCTGCTGCTCTCTTCTTTAGGATCCTCCATCAAAATTCAACCAAACCCATTGCATTGTGTATTTCCTTTCTTATTCTCTTATTTTTTTTCCCCTTGCGGTCAGGCTTATTTTAGTCAAGTGGGGGGGGTGGTTGTCTTTATTTGTGAAATAAGAGAATCAAGTGAAATCAAAAGTGATAAATGCATCATTTGATGGGCTGCTCTTTGGTTGTCTTTAAAATTGGTTCTTTATTAAGTAGTATGATATTCATTAAACATTTGGATGCAAGATAAAGGTTTTTTTTTCTTCCACTGTTACTGGAAACGATGTGAATTCCACACTCCTTGTACATTAAGGTACCAAATGGGCAATGACCTTCTTCCTTAAGATGCTGTCATTGGTTAATATTTCCCTAGGTATTCCAGATATTCAGACAATGAAAATATATCCCGAAATATCCATAAAATTTGACAATGTGCCATTGTAGTAATACTGTAATAAAATTAATGCTCTATTATAACTTTAAAAAAATGTAGATCACTTAACAATTTTCTGGTATGGTTGGTCACAGGATGATATTAAAGCATTTCTAAGTTTAAGAGCACATTTAGGTCATTTGCAATGATAGATATACGTTTTAAAGTTCCTTAATGTTGGCTCTAAAGCAAGTGTCAATGAACTTGAACTGCGCACAAACGGCTCATCCTCCTGTCCACGATGTTGTAAAGCAGTTGGCACTAGAGGGCGCTCTTAGCACTGATACTAGCAAAAAGGTAGCTAAACTTGTTCTTTTAAATCAGTACTATCAAGATTCAAAAAGGCTTCGAGTGAAACACTATATTGTTATTAGTTTGTGACATTGGTCTCTATGATTGTCATTAGCACAACTTCCATAACAAATCTCCAAAACAGTAATTCAAGCCAAGGCTTCACAGCCTGACAATTTGTTGGTATGATCAAGCCCCTCCCCGCCCCACCCCAAACACACACCTTTTAATACCCGTCCCCTCTGCCTATGTACATTGGGGATGCCTTTTTGCAGGTGGTAAGAAAAATGGGTGCATCTGACAATTAACTTCCTTGTTTGAATTTAAAGCCACATGATCATAGATGTTTTTGGTTTTTTTTCCATTATTATTATTTAAATGTGCGTCCAGGCTGTGGTGTTTGAGAGCCAAAGGAACGTTCAAAGATACTTGTAAAGGATTCTTGTGTTGAAAAACGTTGTTTTCTATGAAAATGGAAGAATCTGGTCCAGTCCGCCAGCCCCCCGTAGTTATTTATAAAGGCATCATTGGTAGTTGCCTTTCGTAGACCTTCCCTGCAGGCATGATCAGACTCAAGCAGGCGGCTATTTCCCTTAATTTTCCACAGCAAGCCAGTAATGCTTATGATTATTGTGAAGTCAGGAAAAGTTTAGTTTCATCAAGTGACATGTAGTGATACAATTAGTTACTTAAGCGCTTCTCATGAAACCTTCCACCGTGGAACCTGGTTTGTCAGCTGCAGCTAAATATTAGCATCTCATATTAAACACCAGGGTAAAGCCGCCTCTTAGAAAGCACAGCTGACAGCTCTCAACACGGGCTGAGTGATCACTCTCAATTGTAATCGATTGTGTAAGTACTGAACACAAACCCCCAGGCAATTGAAGAAAATAGGATGATGAAGGACTGCAAACTAATATGTTACACATCTTCATTGATTAGACATTGATTAACCATTATTTTCCTCAATGACAAACAGCCAGTGGTGAAGTAACTGAGGCCTGTGATTTATTTACACCTCAGACACAGATGAGTTCTTTATTCAGCTGATTGTGAGCTAATGCTGAAGCAGGAGGGAGCGACAGTTTGACAAACCAGGCTGCTCTCTCTCTCTCTCTCTCTCTCTCTCTCTCTCTCTCTCTCTCTCTCTCTCTCTCTCTCTCTCTCTCTCTCTCTCTCTCCTCTGTCCTCCCTGGCAGTCTTCCTGGCAGTTTCTGGATTATTCCTATTAGAAATAAATTTAACTTGATTTCAAAATGATTGGCCCAATTTCCAAAACACGGAATGTGTTCATGCGATAGAATTGCATCTAAAGGGAAGATCATTTTATAGACTTGGTATTTACAAGCATATTGATCAGTGTTTATTGAACTTTTAATTTAATTCTCTCTTCTCTTCAGTGCCTTATTGGCAATTACATACAATTTTAGAATGAAAGGAATTAGAGTCTCTGTGGCTTATTTTTCCTCTATGAACCCCATTGCTTTAGAACTAGGTAGGTGTATTGGCATGTGATGTATGGGGGGGAGGGCAACAATTTTATAACTTGAATAATCGAAGTTTATGTCAAACTGAGATATTATGGATAATCCTGAATTTATGTGAGAAAGTCTTGCGGCAGAACAGTGTAAAGTTTTTAAATTCATTTTAGTAGATCCCATGGGAAGACTTGATCTTGACTTTTGGCACAGTTACCAAAGCAAACAGGACACACATTAGATTATTACAAGGAAAGTCAAATTATAATGAGACTGGCATTCTGTTTCTAGAGTTTTCTGTGTGTTTTGAAGATTTGTGGGAAATATTATTTATAGGCAGGTAATTAAGATGTATTGGCATTCTGCAACAAAATGGACAAGATAAGGGCTTTCAGTGCTCAAGAAAGCATAATTTGCTTCTACATTGGTTTTGATTGTAAGTTGGCATTAATCAGTGTTCATTTAAATGTTACAGATGTGTGATATAGCTAGTCTATTAACAAAGGAGTCGCTATGTAAGACTTGTTCTGAGAAAGTAAAGTGTGTGAACTAAGATTAATAACAACAGTGCCTGTTTAAAAGGAGAAGAGAAATTCCTAACAGTTTCCAGGATTATGAGTCATTTTTAACATTTATGTGACTTAGGCAAATATAAATTAGTAAGCCAGATCATTTAAATTAATATAGACAGTCAACACTACTCCAACTAATGACTTATTAGAAACGTAATTGTGAAATTTCATTGTCTTTTCCCTTTTAATGTAATTTTAACACTAGGAAAATAATTGCGATCTGTTCTATGTGGACATGAACAACTAACAACATAAATACCCGAATATGGTTTTCTTCAAGTAACTTCTGTTTGTTTCACAGTAGTATGTGGGCCTTTGTGCACATGGATATTTATGCAAACCTCTCAATTAAATACCTGCCGTATGGTTGAGGACTTTAATGATGGGATGAGCAGGAAATGTGTGTATTCCACTTCTTCCTTTAAAATTTTTGCCACCTGGATGGACACCTGATTTACTTATTCAAGAAACCCAGCTGGACTTTAAAGAAAATTGGTGTCTGTGTTAGCTGAGGAAGACCATCCGGAGAGCACATGTGGCTCTAACCTTTCCAAAGACACCCACCATCAGCCGGGCTCACTGAGTCACCCTTAGTTGAAAGCAAATCAGTGGGCAGACGCTAATGATAAATCACCTGCTTGGCTTTACTTTTGAGGGTTGATATAAGTTCCCCCTTAGCTCTACACAGTGCTCAGAACTGAAGGAAGGGAGTGTTGATTGGCCAGTGGAGCATGAAGAAAGAACAAATGAAAAACCGTTCAACAGCCCTGTCCCAGAGGGAGACTAGAACCCCAGAAAGAAGCCTAATAGTGCGCTGTTCCCTTGCCCTCAGCATGCAGGTGAGAGAGAGCAGCTCAGCTGGGGACTGTGTGCAAATGTAAAAATCCGAAACCTGTAGTGTTACAGAGGCTCGGAGAATGTGAGGGTTTCTAGAGCAACTTCCTTCTTTGGAAATAAAAGGCATCTCCTTGGCGTTAGCTCTATCTCTGTATGTGTGTGTGGTTTGTATCTATGTGTTTGCGTGTGTATGAGTATGTGTGTTCACGTATGTGCACGCGTGCACGAGAGTGTGTACACAGGCGACACACGCACTTCTCTGCCCAGCTTCTTCAAGCGTATTTAATATCTTCAAATTTTTTTTAAATGAAAATGGAGCTGTCAATTTTAAACTAATTTGGATGGACAGCAATAAAATGCAAAGCTCACTTCAAATTAGAATTTTCAGTGAGGATTTCTAATGGAAAGTAATTGCTGACAATAGGAAATGACAAATTACTAATTACTTAGTTCAATTAGACTTTTGTGCCTTTGGTCCTAAGTGGCAAGCATACAGCAAATCTTGCACTTTTATAACAATTAATGACACTAAAACTATTTAAACTGCCAACAGATGTGAGTAAGAAGACATGAATAGAAACTTACTTAATTTACATACTATCCCTATTCTATCTCAAGTAAATGATGTTTGAATTTTTATGCTACAATTAAATATTACCAGTACAGTGCAGTTTTCACAGAATTTCACAGGGCAAAATACAGCTGTGCAGAAGCTGTCCAGCACTAAGGCACCTCCTTCTTCATCCTGGCGACATTTCTCTTCAACAAATTCTTGAAGTATAGGTTTCTGCCTTCACCGTTTTGGAGCTGGGGCTTCCTTTTTAGACAGCAGGGCTTCTGTAGTTTTTCTCTGTTTCTTTATTGTCTGTTCTGTTCATCTTTCACTGCCCTGTGTTCTAATTTGAATTCACCTATTTTCTGTATCCTTCCTTTCTGGTAAGACTAATTCGTGTGGTTTACTGAAAGTACTTGTCTGAAAAGTTTGGTTCCCTTCACAGGGTCTCTGTACTGATGACTCCTGGCTAGAGCAAGCAGGCTACTCCTCCTCTTCTTCTTCTTCTTCTTCTTCTTCTTCTTCTTCTTCTTCTTCTTCTTCGTTTTCTTCTTCTTCATTTTGATTTTGCAAATATCAGACTAAAAACATTCCCAGTTATTATCAGGAATATTTTTTTTGTTTCCTCTGCAGGTCAGAAGATGAGTAGAATATTACAGATGCATTTGGAATTCAGAAGGGAGGTGGGATCCAATTAAGTTTGTGATGGTCAATTTCCCTATTACGGTTTGAATATATTCATGCTGCTTTCATGAAGAAATTAATTTTCTGTGCAATGGAAGCAACAATGCTGATCAGTATTGAGGCAAAGTTACCTGACATCTTGTGTTTGCAGTGTAAAGAAAATGCTTCTACGCAACTAACTCAGCCATAAAAATAAACATAAAAGATGTAATAGGAACACAAAACACATAACAACAATCAAAACTGGAACAATTAAGATTTTCAGATTGCTGACAATCGAAGAAAGGAGTGGGTCAAATGTAGAAATCCAAACTGGCTCTTCTGTTGCAGACTTCTCCTCTGGGAATACCTTGTTTGTAAGTCTCTGCAAGTCACTATGCTTAAACAGTAGGCATTTGAGTACCTTTCCCCATGTCTAGAGACGACTACAAACATCTCAAATGAAATACACTTCTTTCTCCTAATTACAACTCACAGTTTGAAATGGGATGGGATGAACTTGGAATTGTATCTTTATTGTGAGTTAGGTGCAACCAGTTAGTTCTCCAGCAGACAAGGGAAAAATCTAAATATGTCTTGTTTTATCATACGGATGCTGTAAATTGGGGAAGGCCCCTGAGATTTAAGAGGAAGCAGATTACAAGTGCTTTCTTGAGGAATTTTGCTTGAGGTTTAGAGGGCTTTTTCCCTGACTTCTGAGCTACTAAGCTGTTCTCTAGAAGCAACACAGTAAACTAGATACAAATAACCAGGACTGGTTTTTGGGCAAACTTCTGTTGTTTCTACACAGCTGTAGCTTTCCTTTCTTAGGAGCCCTGTGAACTTTAAGGGCTAGAAATATAACAGAGAGCATACTAGATAATAGAGGAGAAAGGAAAGCTTAGGCAGGGGGTAGGAGGCCTGGGCAGGGACAGAGGAAAGAAAGACTTTCACAAATCACAAGAAAAGCAGAGCTGGCATTGTGCCTAAAAAAAGATAAGGTAGAAGAGAGGCGTTAGCAGCCAGGTAGACTAAGCTGATCTATTTAGAACAAGAATGGATGGAAGAAAGACCCAGCCTAATTAGAAGAGAGGTAAAGGAAGAAGAAAGGGGAGGGGAAGAGGCGTGTGGAGGGGGGAAGATTGGGGGGAGGGGACAGGTGCAAAAGAAATGTCAGGGAACCCAGAAAGGCTGGAGAAATCGGTGAGATGTACAGGGAGCCATGGCACACCTCAGTATGGGGTGTGTTTTGTTGAGCTAACATGTCCAAGGAATGGATGGCTGCTTTCCTCCTTTGCATCGTCGTTATTGAGACAACAAATGAGAAACATTATGATTTAGATTTCTTTTCCTCATTTACTTAACAAGATGTATGCCATCCTCATTCCGTATTTCTGGAGTCAAATGAAATTGCCGTGCGCCGTCTTTAAGATTTGTGTTGCACGTTTGATGTATTCATGTTCTGAGATTAGTAGAAAATCTGAGAAACGTTTTAAGCTCAGGGAGTTTTGAATGTGGTTATATTTTATGTAGGCAAGCATATTAAGTCACTCAAAATTTAGAGAAAATTGTGCTTTATATACTGTGCTAACTTGATACATTAATAATATAAATATGCAAAAGTAGTACTGTTCTTCAGCTATAATGACTAAATAAATGTATGAACAAAAAGGTGATATTTAGAAACAAATGTAGGTTCTCAAATATAAACATGGTTTGATTATGAAATTATTTAGGTTACTTGAGCAAGGGGATTTATTGCAGACTTTGACTAACTTTCTATTTAATAATTAAATTTGAATGGCTTAAAATGCACCAGAGTCCTTAAAATCAGGAAGAGGAAAAACATCCTCATAGATGGAAATTCATGTTTGAAGGTACCTTTCTGGAGATGAGTGGCAACTGAGGAAAAATGAAAAAAGAAAGTATCAGTTGATCCTAAGAGTCAAGCCCAGAATATTTTATAAGTTATAGAAGTCTATTCTGGCACTTGGGTAAAAAGCAAACTAGAAATATTAGAATATTAGATAGACATATACAATAGATATTTTACTTAATTAAAGAAAACAAAACAGGACTTTTTGTCTTAAATATATACATGGAAATCCTGAAAAAAAAAGTACCCATATATCAAGCAACCTTTCAAAGTTAGATGTGGAAGCATTAAATGCAAGAACAATGGGCCAAAAATAAGGAAATCATATGTCTAAGCCTTCTGTAACATGCTGTATGATTGTGGACAAGATATTACTGTTTTCTACAACAAATTGCATTGTATAGAACAGAGGTAGGATGATAAATATAACTTTTGAGTCAATAGCAGATACTAGATGCTATTTAAAACAAGGAAGCCAGATGGACTATGAGAAGATGAGTATTGTCAAAACTGATCCATGGGGTTCAGGTACCCTTCAAAATTCACAGGTTAGAGCGAGGATGTGGAGCTCAGAATGAAGACTCGAGTGACTGTGTAGAGTGTAGTGACCATGTGGTAGAAATTATTTCTAGAAAGTTCAGTGAATCATAGGGTCAAAGAGATAAAGAGCATCACTCATCAAATGTGGCTGATAGATCAAAGTAAGAACTCAATGAACCATAGAGTTTTGACTACATAAAAGTTGTTTGTGATTACTATGGTTTGGATCCTTATATCTACTCCTAATTCATATTTTGAAATTCTAACCTCCAAGGTAATTGCGAATGTATGGGCATACATACATATATGTATGTGGTACCAGTGGAGGCCATGCAAGAGCACCAGATCCCATGGAACTGAAGTTCCAGGTATCAGTGAGCTGTCTGATGTAGGTGTTGGGATTCAAACTCCAGTCCTCATGATAGGGGAACAAGCACTCTTAACCACTGAACCATCTCTCCACCCAGGAAATTGAGTCTTCTAAAAGGTCATTAGGTCTTGAGGAATGTTACTGCTCTTATGAAAGACTACATAAGACTAGCTCACTCCTTTCATGGGTTAAAGACACGGCAGGCCAACAGTACTCTGTAAAGTAGGAAAGAGGACACTTGTCCTCAGCACCCGTTGACAGTGGTCTTTGATAACTAGAGTTTGTTAGAGTGACAGGAAAGGGAAGCTCAAGTAAAATGAGTTCTGAAATAAGTGTAAGAAGAAAGCTTAGGAGCCAGTGCATTAAACAGATGGTCTTTATGCTCATGAGATTTGCCACAAAAGAGGTAGGATGGTGATGTGATGTAAAAGAAGCCTTTTGATTTTTTTTTTTTGAGATGGGGAAATGTATGTAAATAAAAACAAGTCTGTTATGAATATAGGCACTCAGGTAAGAGAAGGAGAAATTCCTAAGTACAGATTTTTAGGTAGAGAGCCCTAAGGCAGATGTGCAGGTAGAGGGGTCAGCCATGTTAGGAGATAATTCTCCATATATTTCACCAATCTCTGTTTGTCTTGAGAGCCGCCACTCATTGCCCTTTTGCACTGGACTATTTTGCAGGGATGTTTGTACAGCGGAGAACATCTGATATTAGATAGTATCTGTCTCCCTTTGGAGAGAAGGCAGGTTTGCTTACTGTTCAGTATAATAAAGAAAATGTCTCCTTCTGAGGGAAGGTCAGGGGAGTTTGCTTTTACCACTCATTATAAAATATTCAGGTTCCCCGCATTCAAAATTCCTCTCATGAAAAGCAACCTACTGCAAACATTGGTGTCATTTGGTCCTCAAAACACTGTCCAATGGGAATGGGGGCTAAGGGAGACATGGGAGTGCATGAACGCTAACTGAGCAAAAGAACTGGTTATGGAGATGTCTGTGTGTTGTCTGTCATCTCTTTAATCATTCCATGACATTGATTCTCATAATTATGGAGGTTGGGAATTCTGTCCGAGTTCTACAAGTGAAAGGCTACAGAACCAAGAGCGCCAAGAGTGAAGCTGATGACTGAAGTCAGAAGACCAGGATTCTAGCTGGAAGTCAGTGAAGCAGAGGAAGAGAATGCTTTCCAATCCATCCTTTTATTCAAGCATTGAACAGACTGTCCAAGGTCCACCTGCATGGGGAGGACAGCAAGCATCAGTTAGTCCCAGACCCCAGCAGTCATCTCTCTTAGAAACACCATGATAGACCTGCCCAGAAAATATTTGAGTGCCTTGTGATCTCACCAAGTTGACACAATAAATTAACCATTCCTGGAGCCATCAGGGAAATAACCATACTCAAACTACCACTTCTAGGGCCAGTGTTCTGTTCTGCAGAACTCAGGACTCTTGCAGTGTTTGTAAGCTACCTTTTCATATTTTCCTAATTTTAAAAGATCTTATTTAGATGCTTTGGGCATGCTTCATCTGGTCATATGAGTAAATAGGGTTTATGGGCATAGGCACAGGTGGTTGGCTGTTATTAATTCAATTATCTTACTTAACCTGGAAACAAGGTTATGACAATATAGCAAAGATAGAAGAGAAATTATTCATGTCCTAAAATATGTAAAAATGTGAAGCAATGACTAAGGAGAAAGAATGTGGATCAACCTAGAAAACTGAATACCATTTTGGGTGCTATTAGGGACCACTTGCTTGTGAGTGTAAAGTGATAGATAGTAGAAGTACATTGCTGTGGGTAATTCAACTGAAGTTGGTTTTAGATTCAAGCATAGACTTGGTGTTCGAGTGTGAAAGTTGAGTAGTGGAAGTCAGGAAAAGGAGAGCAAGCCGAGCCTGGTGAGGGGATGATGGCAATGATGATGAATTGCCAGCAGCTCAAGAAGGAAGGGAAGGTACCAATTGGGTCTCAATGAATGATGGGAGAACTGGCTGATTGTGGATCTCATACCTAAAGTAGGCAAAGAACCATGGGCTGACAGTATCTGAAGTGTCTCCTGAATTTGCAACTTTCATCACATCTTGCATTTTTCTTAGGATAGAATAATATTTTCTGTGTTCTAGAAGGTGAGAAATTCATTTCAAAGATATTGAATTCGGATGTGTCATATTTTCAGGAAAGAATACTTCTTTCTGATGACCACTGCATTCTTTTTTTTATTGTATATGCATTTCTTTTCAAATGTTCAAAAATCCCTTTTAACATATTCTTGATTCTTGATATTAGTTTCATAAAATTATTATTTCAAAAATTTATACCTCGCAGATCAATGACTTGCAAATGTTTTTGATGGCGCATGACATAGAGTAAAATGCTTTTATTAGTTTACATTCTAATGTATGTAACATTATGTATAAATCATGTACTTGTATTAAAATACAAATGTAACCAACTATGACTATAATAGATATATTATGAAACTTAGCCAGTCATAGGAATCGAAATGGAATGAGGGGTTGAATAGATTTTAGTGCAATACTTTTTCTTGTTGGATTTTAATATGTATCTTGTAGACAATATTAACACCATCATGGCCTGTAGTCTTTAGGTAAAAGTGACATGACTGTTCTAGCATTGATGAAATTGTTATTGTCCTACCTCCCAAGTCTTTTGGTCCCCAAGGACAAACAGCACCAGCTCTGGCTCAGTTATACCTGCATTAAGAGAACTGCTTTCTCTATATGAGCTTTTTTTTTTTTTTTGCAAAAGTCTTTTAAATTTTCTTTTTCACAAAGGGTGAGTGAATTTCATTAAAGCCCGCAATCTGCTAAACGGCTGCACTTAAATTACAACAGTTCCAACAGGATCAAAGGCCACTTGTCTTATTGAACTGTCACTATTGCATGGGGACATCATGATGAACTAGACAGCACATGATGAGCTCACATTTGGGCTCAGGGATGACATCCATGCCAACTTGCATACTCCATGTTGGAATAGCTTCAACGCTTTATTACTTAAAGTGTAAAAGACACTAAAGGAAGTTCTAATATTTTATTTCAAACCTTAGTGAATTCTTCTTTTTCCGAGACCATGATCTTTGCTGGCCTTTTCTGTTGAGTATGTGAATGAGAATGTGGTTTTCTTGTCAGTGTGTGCTTGTCACATCTGTCCTAGGAGCTGATATGTATTCCATGCTTAGAAATTGCTTGGTTACTAAGTACATTCAAATTATTCCTTGATTTAGAAATTAGGCATCTGTATTTGCTACATCTCTGTATTTGATGATTTCATTCTATGATCACTAAAACTGTATCTCCTTATTTAGTATTGTCCTTAAGTAGAGTGTAGCTGAATCCTATCTCATGAAGAACTTACATGTCAACTTATGGCCAAAGTCCACTTTAAAATGGTATGTGATGAATGGATATACTCCTATTGACTTTTGTTCTACTTGCAATTTATACTCAGTACATGTACAAGCTTACATATTTGATAAAAATAAAATCCAACTCTGTTCACCTATCCTGATTCTGAGCTTCTGGGTACATTTTCCTTTCCTGATTTCTCCGGCCCCAGCACAGACTCTTCATACTGCTAGAGCTACAGGAGAGATGGGCAGACAGGTGTTGACAGCATCTTTCCTGGCACAATTTTCCTTCACAGGAAAGAACTGTATGTACATAAACCTGTCTGGTACGTGCTGTTGCAACCAGTACTGAAATCCTTCATGCCCCAAAACATCATTCCTCAGAATGAGTCTTAGATCACCTACAATTGCTTAAGAGGTGTCTTAGTCAGGGTTTCTATTCCTGCACAAACATCATGACCAAGAAGCAAGTTGGGGAGGAAAGGGTTTATTCAGCTTATACTTCCACATTGCTGTTCATCACTAAAGGAAGCCATGACTGGAACTCAAGCAGGTCAGGAAGCAGGAGCTGATGCAGAGGCCATGGAGGGATGTTCCTTACTGGCTTGCTTCCCCTGGCTTGCTCAGCCTGCTCTCTTATAGAACCTAAGACTACCAGCCCAGGGATGGCACCACCTACAATGGGCCCACCCCCTTGATTACTAAATTGAGAAAATGCCCCACAGCTGGATCTCATGCAGGCACTTCCCCAATGAAGCTCCTTTCTCTGTGATAACTCAAGCCTGTGTCAAGTTAACATACAAAGTCAGTCAGTACAAGAGGTGAGCCTTCCTCCTAGATCTGCATCGCTTTGCCATGGGTTTCATACTCCTGATTTGACACCTACAGTGAGTATAGATATCTTATTCTGTCTGTCTCTACAAAAATTTTATTTATAGCAGCATGTTTATTGTCCTAGATAATTTTGAAATTTGACATTAAGTGTTAAAGTCTTTAATAGGGGCAAAAGAAAATAAGGACCTGAGATGTGCCCCAACAACACCACTGTTTTTCTGTCTCTTAAGTTATTCTTCCATCCTTCATTCTTGTCCCATTAGGAAAGTGACTTCTTACCTCACTCCCTCACAGTCACCAGACAGACTTTGTACAAACAGTTTCTGTCTTGTTTGTCCTATACCTGCTGCCTTGATGACAAGTGGGAGCTTGTCTGTCAGCATGTGCATAGGGCAAGTGTAGTGGTATCTCTCCTTTACACTTTCATTGTTTACAGAAAAAATAACTTTCCTCTTACTTTGTCAGAGTTGTGAAAACTACTTAGATCTGGTAAAAATGCAACCTGGATTTCAGAAGGAGTTTGTATTTCAACACGTCTTGTCATCTGACAGTTCTACTTCTCAGTTGCTGGGAGCAGTTAAGTGATGGGCCAGGATGTGGGGACAGGCTCTTTGAACAGATTCATTTGATAGTTCCTGGAGTTCATGGTCACATACAATCCTCAAGCCTCTGGAATCTTGTTTACTTTAAAATGCTCTCAATGTATTCTCTATTCCAAAGCTAGAATACTTCTTTTAACTGACTGTGAGATAGAGTCCTTGAATGGATACAAATTTTGTTTAAAAATGGAAATAATGTATTAGCCTTTGGCTGCCATTACAGTTTGTTGGGGTAGGAGGGTTGCAAAAATCAAATTCAGAATTCATTAATAATAGTAACAGGAAAGCCGGGCAGTGGTGGCGCACGCCTTTAATCCTAGCACTTGGGAGGCAGAGGCAGGTGGATTTCTGAGTTCGAGGCCAGCCTGGTCTACAGAGTGAGTTCCAGGACAGCCAGGGCTACACAGAGAAACCCTGTCTCGAAAAAAAAAAAAAAAAAAAAGAAAGAAAAAAAAATAATAGTAACAGAAGCTGAGTTGAGATTACAGTTTTGCCAAGTAAGGTTCAGTGCTTTATTTTTTATTCTAAGAGCAAGATGTTGACCTCAATATTTGGGAAATAAAGAAAAGACGAAAATTGCCTCCTCTTACCGGTTGTCCATGGTCTCCCAAATAAAGTTTGTTGAACAAGAATTTGAGTTCAATTGTGGATCCCCTTTCTCATTTCTTTGGAGATTAATAATTTATTTACATTTTAAGGTCTTGGCTCCATATTAGTGATTAAACATACTTAGAAATCTGTTATTGAAAATTTTGTATTTATTTGTTGTGGTAACTCTACCTAACGTTTCACTTCTATTTGAAAAAATTGCCTTAATTGCATATTCATTTGTATGCAAGCAAAATCCTCAATATCTACTTTATTTTAAAATATATTATTCTCTGCTTTTAATTTATTTCTTCCTTTCATTTATGCTAAATTATATTTTATTCCTCAACCTTTCACACCTAGCTACTGAATAAAATGCTAAGTTTGTTGACTTTTTATTTTTCCTTATTACGTAATGAAGGTATTTTAGAGCTATTTATATTCTCCAACCACAGATGGTATTGGACACTTCATGCTTTGTAATATTGCTTCTCTTATGCCAGTGGTTCTCATACTGTGAGTTGTAACTGCTTTGGGGTCTAGTAATCCTGGCACAGGGGACACCTAAGGCCATTAGAAAACACAGGTATTTACAGTTCCTAACTGTAGCAAAATTACAGTTACAGAGTAGCAATGAAAATAATTTTATGGTTTGGGGTCACCATGACTTGAGGAATTGTATTAAAGGGTCACAGAATTAGGAAGGTTGAGAACCACTGTTATTTATTCACAGGAATTAAGACCGGTGCATTCTTCTGTTGTCTTGACAAGATTTCAAAGTAATAAGTGAATAGGTATTCCCCTCCTCACTACAGCCCTCCATGGTCAGGAACTCTCAGAACTAAGAGTCATAGAGGAAATACAGCCCCTTCTTCTGTGGTAGCTGCTGTCCTATGATGGTACTCTGGTGCCTCACCGTAGTGAACCCAAGTGACAACACTGTGTACTCTGATCCTATGGGTCAACTGTTAATGTTGCTTCTAATTGACATTCTTACTTCGGGAGTGCCGGGTCCAGGGCCTGCCAGATTAGCTCTGGACCTGAACAAGATAAATGTCCTGATACACTTGTGTCCTGTTTGTGGCATAACAGTTGGGGATTTCTACTTTGAGAACCAGTCAAGGCCACTTTCGCCATACTTCACATGGTCACATACTTTCCAAATCAGGCAGTGTTAGAAGTCAAGCCTTCATATTTACCACCACTTAAAAAAAAATCTGTTTAATTCTCATATAGTAAAATCCTTTCTAATGGGTGTGTTAAGTTTTTGAGATTTCATAAATTCAGAATAGGGTAGCCTCCTTCACAACTGAGAGGCAGAACATGTCTGCAGTTCATGAAATTCCCAACAATGGACTTTAGATTATTCGTATATTAACGCGGTACTCTAATGAGCTACTGTGCTGTTTTGTATACTCTTTCTGTCCACATTCTTTGGATCTTCTAGAATAGAACTACATATTATCTACCCATTGGCTTCTGGCTCCTAGTTTCACAATGCCTTTACAAGTTCATATTCCTGCAAATATGTGTATTTTGCATGTGTGTGTGTGTGTGTGTGTGTGTGTGTGTGTGTGCGCGGGCATGTGCGTGTGTATCACAGATTCACTTTCATTGAAAATGAGACTCATTGCACAAGCAGCTGAAGGGTGGCTGAGTTGTTTTAAGTGACTAAGAATAAATCTGTGCTCATGATTTCTGCACAGCACTTTGAGTGAGCATAGTTTTAATTTCTCTCAGAGAAAGACACTTAATGCGATGCTGCTGTACAATAACAATAATTTGTGTACAACCACGGACATTATGCAAATTCAAATTTCCCTGGTCTAAGCTTCATGTAAGGACCTTTAACTCGCCACTGAAGGAATAGGAATGAACAGATTCATAATCTGTACCCTCCCACCACAGTCTAATCCTTCTTCCTTTTTTTCGTGTATTGCATGAAACTACTTTTATCTAAGTCACCAATGACCCGTATGGTGTTAAATTCATGAATCTCAGTTCCATGTTTAACTTACTCTATTCTCTTGTTTACTGCTTTTTTGTTTTTTGGCTGTCTTTCTTCTATAGCCAGAATATTGTCAAATTTAGTTAGTCCAGACAATTCAGAACATAATATTACCTCCTTAAATGCTAAGTTTTGACCTATAATTTCAGACCTATAGAAAAATTAAGAATAATGAAGGGAACACTCATATATTTCTTATTCAGTTTTCAATTTTTAGTATTTGATCTCTTTTTTCTCTAAATCTACCTGAAGTTATTTTATACAATCCAACATCAATCTACATTTATATACACATGCTTTTTTTTATTATCCTATAGGTTATATATTTAGATCTACAATTCACTTTTTCTACTTCTCTATTGCTTTAATGAAACACTAACCAAATCAACTTGAGGAAGGAAGGAAGGAAGGAAGGAAGCAAAGAAAAGGTTTAATTCATATTATACTTTATAGTCCATCATCAAGAGAAATCAAGGCAGGAACCTGGAGATAGAAACTCAAGCAGAGAATGCTGCCTACTGATTTACTCATCTGACTTTCTTATATAGCCTAGGTCCACCCGCCTAGGGCTGGGAGTGTAAATAGTAAGCTGGGCCTTCCAGCTCAACTAGGAATCAAGAAAATGACCCACAAAAATGTGCTGACAGCAATCTGATGGAAACAGTGCATCAATTGAGACTGAGGATTCTTCTCAGGTTTGTCAATAACAAAGATAATCCATCCCACACTGTGAGTTAACATCAGTGAGAGATGAAGATCATAGTTCATCTCATATGCATGCATGCCCATATTTTCCATCTCTGTATGTTGGAAACATCTCTTATATTTGAATTTTTTATTATTTTTGCTTAAAATCAATTGACTATATTAGTGCATTTCTAAAACTATACTTTATATTCTTCACAACACACCAGTGCCAGTCTTAACTATTATAGCTAATAACTGCATTAACATAGAATCCCATTCCATAAATTTTCTAAACTCACTCTTAAAAAAAAATAACCTTTCTATTTCGAGCAATTTTAGATTTCTGAATTATTGAGAGCACAGTGCAGATGTTCCCATAAACTCCACACTCAGTTTTTCTTATCTTAGTCTCAGAAAATAGAGTGTGACCTTTGTTGCAGTTAATAAAATAATATTGGCATATTGTCATTAAATATGTAATTTTATTATTGAATGCACATTTATTTATTCTGATTCCTTGGCTGTTTCTCAATGTCATTTTTTTTTTATGTTGCAGGATCCCTTACAGTAAACCACATGACACTGATCTCTAACTGGCAGTTCCTCAGTCTTCCTTCTTGACCATGACCTTGACAGTGCTGCGGAGCATTCATCACGTGCAGTGTACAGTGCATCTTCACTGGGATTAGTCTAATGCTCTTCTCATGGTCAGACTGAAAGTATGTGGTTTTTAGGACATGATCACAGAGAATCTTTACCTTTTTTCATCCTTCCGTCTTCTACCCCTGCCTTCTCCCACCCTTCTCTCACATTTTGTGGTGCTGAGTATAGAACCTGGGTGCTAGTACAATGCTGGGTAAGTGCTCCACTACTGACCCGTGTGCTCTTCCTTTCTATCCTTTTTAGACCCAGAGATTTGTCACTGTGTTTATGAATTTATTGCTAACTGAAAGGCAGCAGAGTTTTCTTCTATTTCTTTTATCTGTTTTTAATTGTTTTTTTTTTCCTTACAGAATTCTACATAAGTCCAAAAACTTGGAGATTGTTTTAGTGAAAGGTGTAGGATCTGTTACTTTATTTAGACATATATACGCAATTCTTTCAGAAGTTCTAATTTTGTTTTAAATTTTTTTAAAATTTTATTTTTACATTTAGGTGTGTGTATGTGTGTGTGTGTGTGTGTGTTTGTGTGTGTGTGTGCATGCATATCTGTGTGTGTGCATTCAGGTACAGGTACCTAGAGAGTTGGTTGTGAGCCATCCTACAAGAATGGTGGCAATTGAACACACACCCTCTTTAGGAAGAGTGCATGGTACTAATCGCTGAGCAATCTGGCCAGCCCTACTTCTTCATTTTGGAACGATTACTGAGATGTTGCCTATTCTTTTACTCAATGTAAATGTTTAGATGATTTGATATTTACAAATTATATTGTTCCACAGTTTCTAACAATTTAATCATTCTGCAGTTTTTGACATTATATCTTGGGAAGTTTATATACTTCCTGGTTGGGTCTAACCTGCCTCCCACATACTTTGACAGTTTTCTTCATGTAAATCGTGTTTGAATTTTAATATATACATATATAATTATAGCAGTTAAAATATTTAGAGTTTGCATAGAAGTATAAGATAGATATTGTTGCATTGTGCCCAGTATTAGGAGAAAAGTATTTAATCTTCCATTAATGGGTACAGTGCTTACTGTGAATTTTATAGATGGTCTTTATTGACTTGCAGAAATCTATCAAGTCAAAATAGTTCTATTATCCCTTCAATTGAATTGTATAAGCAAACACAATAGTAGTCACAAGGAGAAAATGGACAGGTCCACTCCGTGAGAAGGATATAAAGAATGTGCAGCCATATTTAATCTATCATGTTTAACTTGAACCTTAAGTAGTGCTTATCCCATTCACATGGAAAATGTAAAAATATCTATAAGATTTGACACTCCCGGAGGATCCGGCTATACCACTCCTGGCCATATACCCAGAGGCTTTACCTGCATGCAATAAGGACACATGCTCCACTATGTTCATAGCAGCCTTATTTATAATAGCCAGAAGCTGGAAAGAACCCAGATGTCCCTCAACGGAGGAAAGGATTCAGAAGATGTGGTATATTTACACAATGGAATACTACTCTGCAATTAAAAACAATGAATTCACGAAATACCTAGGCAAATGGTCAGAACTGGAAAATATAATCCTTAGTGAGGTAACCCAATCACAAAAGAACACACATAGTATGCAGTCACTGATAAGGGGATATTAACCCAGAATCTTGGAATACCCTAGACACAATTTGCATATCAATATATTTCCAAGAAGATGGAAGGAGAGAGCCCTGATCCTGGAAAGAGTGGATGTAGGGGAATGCCGAGACAAAGAAGTGAGAGGTGGTTGAATGGGGAAAAGAGGGAGGGAAGGGGCCTTATGGGACTTTCGGGGAGGGAGGAAATGAGAAAGGGGAAATAATTTTGAATGTAAATAAAAATATAAAAAGTAAAAAAAAATATGTATAAGAGTCTGCATCTGGAGTCTTATACACTTGCAATGTTGCCACAAGTTCCCCTCTAATTACAGTGTGTCTGTTTTGATTTAGGTGTGTTTTGTTCCTTTACTTTACCTATGAATAGGAGCCAAGTTACCCTCCTCTATTCCTGCCTACAAAGGACAATGGTAAGAAAGTTTTGTAGCAACATTGATATACATTTATTTAAAAGAAAAAAAAGGAACAGTGTGTCAATCTCCTTTTAAAAGTTTAAATATTGTTTTTAATTTTTCCATTTAATATATTTTGATCATGATTTTCCTCCATGACTCATCTCAGATCCCTACCATGTCCATACTTGTCCAACTTCATGTTCTCATTCTCTGTCTCTGTTTCTCAAGCAAAATGTTCCAAAATTTAAAGTAAAAACAAACAAACAAACAAACAGAAAAACCAATAAAAGTAAACATGCCAAAATAAAAATCCCCAAACAAAACCAGAATGAAACAAGCTTACCAAAGAACAATGGAGTTCATTTTGTGTTGGCCAACCACACTGGGCAAGGTGGTCCATTGGTGAGTACTGTGTTTCTCTTCCCAAGCAGTATCAGTTACAGATTACATCTTGGTTAGAGGTGGGACTTGGTGTCCACTTCCTCTTCTCAGTGGGCAGATTTTGTCTGTTTTGTACTTGTGATGGTCTTGTACATACTGCCACCTTCTCTGAGAGCTCATGTGCGTTATGTTATCCTATTGTGTTGCCCTGCCCTCATCAGAGTATTCTTGGAGTAGACAGAAATTAACACAGAGACGTGCAACTGGATAATATGCAGAGAGAGAGAGAGAGAGAGAGAGAGAGAGAGAGAGAGAGAGAGAGAGACAGAGACAGAGACAGAGAGAGAGACAGAGAGAGAGAGAGAGAGAGAGAGAGACACTTTGGAGAACTCAGACCTAAATGGGATGCCTTCAGCAAACCCCTCCCCTCTGGGCTCATGGATCTATATGGAAGAGATGGTGAAAAAACTGTAAGATCCAGAAGTGGTAGGTTACTCTAAATAATTTCTGATCAATGGCAATTCTGAACTCTAGTCATGCATATTATTCTGGTTCCTTTCTGTTATGGTGAGCAAAATCTTGGGAAGGACAGGTTTATTTTAGTTTAGTTTATGACTCCAGGTCAAAGTCTCTCAATGAAGGAAGTCAAGGCTTGAATTTACAAGAACTTGAAAGCAGGCCTGCTTCCTAGCCCACTCAACATGACCTTCAAATGAGGAACTCACTGAGTAGCCAAAGAAGTGTAGCAGGAACCATAGAAGGTACTGGTTACTGGCTTATAGACATGGATTCATTCAGCTTGTTTTTTATATGGTAGGATTACCTACTTACGAAGTAGTGCTATCCAGAGTGGACTGGACTGCCCTATATCAGTCTACAATGAAGACAGTACCCCACAGATAGGCCCACAGACCAATCTGATCTAGGCAATTCCTTAACTGAAGCTCTCTTCTCATGAGTCTAGGATATGTTAAATTGACAGTTAAAGCTAACCAGGTCAAACAGGAGACTAAAAGATTGAGAGGCCAACACTGCTGCTTGGCAGTGATTCTCTAGGCCCATTTGATTTACCTTTTGAGGTCTTTGTTTTGAAATTGAACATACTTTTCATTTTGGTAACAACCAGCCCGTTATTGGAGCCAAATAATTTTTTGAGATTTAATTTTTGACTACAGGAAAAAGTTAAAAAAAAAAATCCTTAACACATCTGTCTCATTTCACAGTATGACTGCTTTCCATTCTACTTGTTTGGTTCTTTTAAAAGCTCTGTGATCTTGATGTGTATTAGTTTATAATCTATTTCTGTAGACAGCAAGCAATTCCTTCAAAATGTTTCTCCTTCACCCGGGGTACTCTGTGAACTCAGAATAATGCACTAAAAATTTCAGAAGCCAAATATTTTTAAAGAGAGGACAGGGTTTGTCTAAGAAGGTCTTTTGTCCTTAGTAGTCATTTTGTCCAGATGAAAGGACCCATGAAGCACAGACTTTGGTCTCTCTGAGGTTGTGAAAAGGGTTTTACACTTTCGCCCTCTACTTCATCTTTCCTTCTAACCCATGCGTTATGGAGCGGGCCATGAATTTGATCTTTTCTCTGAGGCTATTTCTTACAGGTAGCAGTTTTTGTTGGTTAGGAAAGACTGTCTGTCCTGAGCTCTTCCTATTTCCTCTACATTATGTTGCAGACACAGAAGGATTTCCCTCTTCTTTTGGTCTCTTATCTTTCATTTGTGTCACCAGCAGATAGAAGAATCTCTGTCTTGAAATCTCTTTACCATGATTTCAGAAACAAAGCTTTCTCTTCTAGTTCCTTGGAACTATAAACAATAGTTTTGTTAGTTGGCCTCTGTACATAATTTGATTGGCCTTTTTATTGGCCTTGAATATTTCCTTAGGCTCTTAATGCTTAACAGTCTCTGGAATTTATTCATGGATTCACACACTGGTTTGCCATCTCTGCTTATCATGTAGTCTTAACAATGCTTTGGTTTTTAGAAGCTTTGCTATCATAAACATTTACTTTCCAGTGCCAAACTCTACTCTGGTTATTTGTTACAAAAGAAATCACTCCAAAACTCAGAAGCTTAAGACTGTAGGTGACTTACTTATCTCATGAGATTCTACGGACTTAGCCAGACTGTACTTCTCTATATAATATTGAACAATGCAATTTGATAGTGAATGGAATAGATGGAAGGGTTAAGATACTTCACAAACACATCTGGTGCCTAAGCAGAGGTAACTGACTCCTTTGCCCCTTCTTAACACCTTGAATATATTACCTACATGTTAGCCTCCAGGTCTCAGAGTTGAAGGACTCAACATAAGAGCTCAAAGTTATCTGAGAGAAAAGCCATTAAAGATGAAGTCTTCCAAGGCCTTGGGCTAGAAACTGATCTGGAACCATTTCCAATATATCCTAACAGAATAGCCCGGGTTTATCCTGATGATATGAGTGCTTCACTGAGAGGAGAGGATCAAGAGAGGAATTGTTGGTCTACTTCTCAGCAAACTGAAGTAATCTGTCTCCTATCCATCAACAGAATTGTCTTACAGTAAATGGAAGCATTTCTCAGCCTGGACTTTTGGTTACCAATGAAGACTCATTTTTTTTTTTTCTTTAAAGTCTGAAACAAGCCCTAAGAAAAATCTAGCTTTATTCCTTGAGAAAATATGCCTTTAAAACCAAAGGAACTGAGGCTTCCTATTTAATATTGGGTCTATTCATTTTATAATCTCAACTAAGCATCTTGATCTCCATGGTTGTAAAAATGGGATATTATGCCTGTGGTATGCACTTAATTTAGCCTAAATTGGGATACTTAAGGATATTACTAAGAATTGAACTAGAATGTATTCCACTAAGAGCAGATCTTTCTTAAGACTTAGGACCTATGTGCCCTTCTATTTCTCAGTGTATGCATGAAGTCTGGAGGAATAATTCAGCAGGTAAGAACCCTTTCTGCTCAAACATAACGACCTGAATTCAGATTCCAGCATTCATTTAAAAGGCTGGGCCTGGTTTTATATGTGCTTGGGACTCCAGTACTGTGGAGGGATAAATGTTGGGGTCCAGATGGCATACAATTCCTTTTACAAGCACAACTCCTGATGTGACCCTGTGACCTCAGAAAACTGCAGGCATGAAATAAAAACTACTACTTTGCCCATTGGGGCCAAACTGGGCCACTAGGGTAGGAAAGTACAGAAGGAAGAACTCAGATAAAGGGGTCACAGATAATGTTTGATCAATCTCTATTTCAGTGCTATCTCTGTTAACTAGCTAAACAGTATATAAATACCAGTGGGAGAAACATTGTTCATTCTTGAAGTGAACCCAGAGTCTCATGTCTTTGTTTACCATTACTCTTTTCTCCAGGTCCCTGTGATTTCCATAACTATTGGCATTGACAAGTGAAGACAGAAGAAGCATTGGGGCTTTTTGGATGCCTGCTTCAAGATGATATTTAAAAATCTTAGCATAAATTCTTCCCTTCCTGGGTGTGGTACACCCATGTCATTAGTAATTTGATGCTATGTTAGTTTTATACCACATGGAACTTGCTTATAAGTGTTGCTTCCCTTAGATTTACAGCATACTTTTAAGCTATGGATCTCAAATGTTTTCCATCAGATAAAACAAACAAACAAAAAAATGAAAGTGAAAAATCCCAAAAATGATCAGTCATGTTTGCTTAAGGGACATCATTTGGAATGGGAGAAATGATAGTGTTTTTATAATGTAGACAAGCAACTTCTTAATGATCCTGAGAAATCTCAGTGTCACAACTTATTTAATAATAATAATATTTAATAATAATTATTTCCACACCGTGTGGTTTTGTGCCTGTATTTGTTAGTCTGTTGTTTTAAATAAATTCCTTGCCAATAATTTTAATTATAAGGATCACTTATTTTAAAGTAGTTACAATATGTAAAGCTGAACCTCACTGTTCTCATTGTTCAGAGGGTGAAATACCCTGGCATGGAAAAAGCTTTGGGAGTGGCTATCCCTACCTTTCATTTCTTTATGACTAAACCATATTTGTACCTAAAATATTCAAATTTCAGGTTGTGATGTCTGTCTGGTACAGTGATTTGTGTGGGAAATCAGATATGGAGCATAGTCCATATGAAAAACAATAAAAAAACATTGCAGGAATGAGTGATATTTTATTAAGAAATCAAGAATGTCCTGGTGTTCCCCTACATCCAGTCTTTCCAGGACCAGGGGTCTCTCCTTCCATTTTCTTAGAAATCTATTGATATGCGGATTGTGTCTAGGGTATTCCGAGATTCTGGGTCAATATCCCCTTATCAGTGACTGCATACCATGTGTGTTCTTTTGTGATAGGGTTACCTCACTAAGGATGATATTTTCAAGTTCTGAACATTTGCCTAGGAATTTCGTGAATTCATTGTTTTTAATTGCAGAGTAGTATTCCATTGTGTAGATATACCACATCTTCTGAATCCATTCCTCCGTTGAGGGACATCTGGGTTCTTTCCAGCTTCTGGCTATTATAAATAAGGCTGCTATGAATATAGTGGAGCATGTGTCCTTATTGCATGCAGGTAAAGCCTCTGGGTATATGCCCAGGAGTGGTATAGCCGGATCCTCCGGGAGTGTCATGCCCAGTTTTCTGAGGAACCGCCAGACTGCTTTCCAGAGTGGTTGTACCAGCTTGCAATTCCACCAGCAGTGGAGGAGACCCCTGGTCCTGGAAAGACTGGATGTAGGGGAACGCCAGGACAGAGAAACGAGAGGGGGTTGAATGGAGAAAAGAGGGAGGGAAGGGGGCTTATGGGACTTTTGGGGAGGGAGGAAACGGGAAAGGGGAAATGATTTGGAATGTAAATTAAAAAAAATTAAATAAAATATATAATAATAAAAAAATATCTGATATGTGGAACATCTGATATAAAAAAAAAAGAAATCAAGAATGAAACAAGATTGTAAGGAAAGTGCACTTGTAGATACAGAATCTTGAAAATGAAAGAACAGAGCGTTGTTGACACATGTTAAAGGAAAGATCCAGGGCGGGAACTGTAAGTCTTCAGCAACACTACCCAGTCATCAACAGTGTGTCTATGCTTGTCCTCTGCTTTAAAAAATATAAAAGGAAAGAAATATACCTGTGTTTAAAATTGTAGTTTAGATGGTATATTTTAATATATAGATACCCTGTCTAAAATACATAAGGGCATTGTATTGACAGAATATTTACAACTATATTTCTATACAGTAGGTGAAATAATAATATATCTAACATTATAACCTCAGAGAAACTGCATCAGTAGAAACTAAATATTAATATGTAAGAGCATACTATATACTATTTTGATTTAATTCCTTTTATTAAATTTAAATCCTAGTATTATTTCTAAGTTAGATAATCCTTTAGTTACAATTTTTTTCCATTCACTGATTAAAGTGTTTATTAGTCTTTCTGGGTTTTTAAGTTTCCTTCAAAGCAATCTAAAACATTGGGTCTTTGATCATATCAGCCTGCAAAGACTGTGGAGTAAGAAGAGAGGAGGAGACATGGCCCATGTTCATGGATAGAAGCAGCAAGGGGAGAAAATGACAATTTATAGCCAAGTAATAAGACATTCAGAGTAAGAAACTAGACCAGAATCTCCACAAAAGTAGAAATTCATCAAAGAAGAAATGAACAATGGATTGGGATGGGGGAACCTATCATGTATATAACTCAAACCATATCATCCAGGATTTATTTAATTTTGGAGGAGAACTGTAATTTACTGGGGGAAGGCAATGACCACAGCTGACATCTGCTGTCATTAAAGAAATAGCTTAGAAAATAAAGGATCAGAAGCTGAGTCAATCATGAGATGATATTATAGCTAGGGCAAGTCCTGGAGTGAAGCAACCAAATACTCCAAATAGTTGGAGAGACAAAACAAAAAGAAACACAAACAAATAAACAAAAACCAAACAAAACCCTTGTTGCTGATACAGAGCTAACGCAAAGAAGAAAATACTCAACTGTGAATTTCAACCATTGCCAATATTTAAAAGGACAGCCACACATTTCTAAGAAAGTGTACATCACAGTAAGTAAAACAAAAGTTGACTAAAATATATCTCCAGCCCTGGAAAAAAGATTTTCAGATTGAATTAGAAAGCAAAATCCCAGTGTATGCAAGTGACATAGCTTTAAGATAGTGACTCAGGTACACTAATGAGAGTTAACAGTAGATTATGTGACACAAACATGACTGTCATTGCACTACAGAAATTCTTGGCAATATATTATGTATTGAAACCTTAGTGCTCCCAGGGATTAAACCACCAACCAAAGAGTATACATGGAAGGACCCATGGCTCCAGCTGCATATGTAGTAGAAGATGGCCTTGTTGGACAGCAAAGGGATGAGAGGCCCTTGGTCCTGAGAAGGCTTGATGCCCCATTATAGGGAAATGCCAGGATAGGGAAGTGGGAGTGGGTGGGTTGGTGAGCAGGTGGAGGGGGATGGGTTAGGGTGTTTTCAGAGGGGAAACCAGGAAAGGGGATAACATTTGAAATGCAAATAAAGAAAATATCTAATAAAAAAAGAAAAAAAAAGAAAAGAAACATTAGTGCCCCACTGTTAATCATTTCTGTTCCTCTTCTGACTTCAACCACAGCTAAGGTTATTAGTGCCAAGTAAGGGATGCACCTATGTGAGCTCAGTGGTGCCTTGCATTGTGAACATGCCATTTGTCCTGCTTCTAACATGAGATCATATGTAGTTCCATGAGATAGACTACCTAAGTCAATCTGCCCAGTGATCATATACTACTATAACATATAGGGAATTAACACCTGTTAATTCTTTCTTAGAAATTACTGCTGTTAATAGGGGATAAATAATTATGAGATGCCTTTTAGAAACTATCCTAGGACATTCTGAAATTTTGTGACTCATTATGGTTGTAGCCAATCCACAAAGCCAATATAACTTGATTGTGTGGCCTTTACAACCAACCTTATGTTCAAGATTCAAATCATTAAACAAGAACTAAAAGAGATTTTATAAAACCAGAAACTACAATTTGCATGTGTAACTACTATGAATACATATGTGTTGGGTGACAAAACCTCTTCCAGTGGAGATGTTCCACATATCAATGCACCCAGAGAGCCCACAACAGACCAAAGCATGTATAACATCAAAGTACAAGTCGGTAAAACAATTAATTGTGGTTACTTGAATAAATATAGGTGAGGGGTTACGTATAGGAATATGGGTGAGGGATAACTTACAGAGATATGGGTGAGGGGTTACTTATAGGAATATGAGTGAGAGGTATTTACAGGGGTATAAATGATTCAAAGACTGCTACATTACCAAGACCCATCCCCGAAGGTGTGATAGTTCAGTAAAGTTTGGAATCTAGAACACACTGAACGCCCTGCATGTAGCTCAACAGGTTGGAGACCAGTTCTCCTGGTGCCTCTTCTAGGCAACTCAGGTGGTTTATGCTTCTTCTAGGAAGCTGGTTTGGGCTCAGTCTTCTTTAACATTTTGACTGGATCTGAGAATCTTTTTTGCAGTTTGACTTGTTTGAAAGGCATTCTTAGCAGCTTTGTTTATTCTGGGAGAGAGGGACCTAGTGAATCTGGTCAATTTCAGACATTTCCTGAAGCTGTTTTGAGTAGAATAACATTCTGTCCAAGGAGTTTCTCTATATGATGGAATCTTTCAGTCTCAGAGGGAACTGTTACATAAGAGTAGGTGCCAAATAGTACAGTTACTACAGACCACACATACAAGACTTTTAACTATAAGTGAGTTCTTAATTAAGCTATACAAAGCCATTTTAATATAAAATAAATATATATGTACAGAATTTTTAGCACAGATTATTCTACTTAATTTTTCAGTATTCTATAAGTCAAGAACCTTAAAATTAAGAAAATGTCATTTTTGTAGGTGCACATAAACTTTAACTATGCATCAAATCTGACTATATATCCCCAACAAATAAATAAACAAAATAAAGAAACTGTACGAATGTTAGTAAGTTTTATAAAACAGAAGATACATAAGGAATTCTGTGGTCAAATGAAATAAACATGCATATAAATATGCAGCTAATTACACACTTTATAACTATTGTTTGAGATTGCTAAAGCCACTGTTGAAACAATGAGTATTAGATCAAACTGAGAAATTCTTAAAAAGTGAAGATAATGGAAACACAACATGGTAGTCTTTGGGATCTTATGGAAACAGTGATAAGAATTAGACAAAAAAAAAAGGAAAACATCAGATTAAAAGTGTAAAAAAGAGAAGGGAGAATGAGCAAAGTAGGTGTTCATATCTCTCTGGGAAATTAGTCATTCTCATATGAATTTCATCATTATATTAGAATGGCTAACTTCTCAGATAGATATAAGTTATATAATTTTATTTTAATAGAATTAGAATATTTTAAAAAGTCTTTAAATAGTCAATCCATCTTCTGGGAAAAAACATCAGGCTCACACATTTGCATCTCCTTCAAACAATAATCCTAGGAAGTACTTGAAAGTATCCCAGGAAACACAAGTGGATAACGTAAAGCCAGAGCAGTGCATAGGTTTTCAAATGAAACAAGTACAATGTTGAAGCTGGAAAACCAGAAAATCACCAAAGTCCTATGTCACTGGCAACCGTGGATGCAAATACTTCAGATGAAATGGTAGCAAACAGAATCTAGAGGGCATCTAGACTAATCTAATACATTGTGACTAAGATTTATTCATAAATGCAAAACTTACTTGATGTTAAGAAATCTATACACATAGTCAACATATTACTTATCCAAGAAGGAAAATAAAACATGTTTCATGGAAATTTTGAAGCCCCTTTGCAAACTCTAATCTTTCTGATTTAGCAAGCACATCAATATTATTTTTTCTTATATACACAGTGCTGTGGCTCAGGACTTCTTAGTATTGATAGTTTGTCATGGACATTTTATTTCTGGACGTCCCCTGGGGAGTAAAATGGCAAGGGGTAGCCAGAGGCTGTGTGTTAGAGGCATCATTGTGATTTGTTCTCAAATGCTTGGCATCTGTACTAAGATGGGTCGAGGCTGGACTAACTTAGGATCATTACCAGAATACCCATGAACATCCACTGTATTGGGTTTGAGCTTCTTAGAGCCTGTTTTCAGTTTAGCAGTGTGTATACTTATGTGGCTACTATAAAGAGCTAACTCAAAGGCTCTTATTGACCCTGCTTCAGAAGTCATACCACTTTACCTTAGTCTCATTTTATTCAAGGCAGGTACAGATTTGAGGAAGAGGTGAATATCTGCTCTCCTTGAGAAACTAACCACATCATGTTACAGAAATGAAGTTTGGATAGGTGAGTGTGTTGTGACTATTATTATTATTTTTTAAATGAGAGCCATTTCAGTATTTTGTTCAATCTGTAGACATGAAAGTTCTGCCTGCCAGAGTTAAGACAAGATGTTTATTTTCTTCGTTATTCTTTAACTACAGATTGAGAATTTCTGCCAATGTAATTAAAAGGAGTAAATAATAGGTTATATAGCACATGAATCAGAAAGGATTTTCTTATGAATCTATGCAACACACATTCATACAGATATAGAAACACAAAAAGAGAAATCAGAGAGAGAGAGACTAAGACAGAGACAAAGCAACAAGGAGAGAAAAAGGGAGAGGGAAAAGGAGAGATGAAGAAAAGGAGAGAGGGAGGGGGAAAGAGAATTAGGTAAATCTGGCACAAAGATATATTATATATTAATATAGAGGGCATACAGATGTTCATGGACCTGTTTTTATTTATTAGGATTGCTAGACATGTACAACATTGCAGCAATATTCTTCTAGACATGCAGAGTATGTAATAAAAATAGGCTTAGTCTTTGCCCTACAACAGATACCTATCCTACAGTAAAATATACAAAATATACAATTGATAAAGCAATATCATAAAATCTAAAACAACCTCTTTCAAAAGAAAATATGTGAAATGTGATTAAAGACACCCCAAGGATAACAGGCTTCCGAGAAGGAGGTAGAACATGAAGGAGTTTGGAAAAACATACATTAATTTGCCAGCAGGAGAGGAAAGAGACTTGGTCATGAGCCTAAGTTTGCAAGAGGCCTATTTTATGTATGGAAGTCAGAGCTCATGCACTTGTGGAGAACCTTTTAAATGGATCCAGGATGGAATGAGAGATTGAGGTAGACTTTCAAGAAGAGTATCTATTCCCAACATCTCCAATTATTACACCATTCCAAAGTCTCAAGAGATGTGTGCCAAAAGGCATGTTAGAGAGACAATAACAGAATCGTCCTATATCAAGGCTACTGTGTGCTAAACACTGTGCTGAGTAAAAAAGAAAACTTAAAGGCTGGGCTGGATGATGTGAGTGTTTTCCCATCATGCACAGATCTCCAGATTAAATCCCCAGCACTACATGAAACCAGACATGGTGGTTTCCATCTTCTTTCACAGTTCTTTGGAGGCTGAAGCAAAGCAGTAAGATCAGAAGTTCAAGGTCATCCTTGGTTATACAGCGTTATTGTGATAGAAACTGTTATAGAAAAAAACCCAAAAAACCTAAAAACTAAAAGCTAAAATAAAATGGAAGGAAAAGAAATGTTAGGCTCACTGCCCCTATCCGTATTTGCTGAATTGCAGGCTTCTTTTTTCAAGACTCACATGAGTCCTCTATGGTCATAAAACCCAGAGCCAAGAGCATACTGTAGATTCTGGAGTAAGGAGCGCCCTGTGACCCATTTCCTGTCTGTGTCTGAAATCATGGGAGCGCAATGGGTATCACTGTACAAGTTCATTTCATTAGCATTCAGCTTTGGTCTGTTGCGTATGATGAGAGAGGACTAGCGTTTTCAGGGTGTTCTATTAAATTTCTTCCTAACGCCGGAATCTCTCCTTGATAGTGGGTAGATAAGATGTCCTTGTCCTCCGTGCCCTTCATTGTTCACTCTAACCTGGTTCTCGGGTGGCTCCGTTCACCCATTCAGAAACCTTCTTTTGCTAATCTTTGTAGATTATTTCTCCATTTTTTCTGAAGACTGGGCAGTTGGCTCTTAAATGTTTCCTGCAATCCTTTCATTTCACTGAATTTTAAATATTTCAGCCAATTTGAAGAGTTCATAATGATGAATAAGATTAAGCTTGGAGCTTAACCTTTTGAAACTGGGTGACGCGTTAACTCGGCTGGAACGCTGGTTAATTTAACAGCAGGAGTTGAATTAACTTGTCACAGCTCTGCCATTGTTAAATTTCCTGCTCCTGATCTGTGTCCCAGTCTTGCAGAGTTTGGTTGTGCTGGGACCAGAGGACAAGTCTGGGTGAAGAATAGCTGGAAATAGAAAGACAAGATGGTGTGCCTGTAAGGAGGCAAGAGGTACTCAGACAGGAAAGAGGGCATCTTAGTTGGGAAGCTTAGAAATGTGGGGAGGGGCGACTTGAAAACTGAAAGGCAAGGAAGAGGTGTGAAGGGTGAGAAACAAAGATAAAGAGGTACCAAAGAGACAAGAAGAACAGTCCTGGCATGACTTTAATTCTCAGGATGCACTACTCTTATGTTAGAAGCACTTAATGCTGGAAGACTATGACAGAAAAAAATCTGCTTTAAAATAACCTATGCAACAGTAGAAGTGAAAACATTGTGCATAGGAAAAATTCCCAAGGTGGCTTCCACCCATAAGAGAGACATTATCGAAAACTTTTTCTCAGCAGAAATATTTACCTGCCACATCACATTTGTAATTAAAAAAAAAATGGCGTGGTGCCATTTGGGAAAGGAAGAGACAGAAAAGAGAGAAAGAACTGGGAAAAGAAAGTCATTCAGGATCCATGTCATAGAGAGGCAAGGGCAAGGACACACAGCTTCCTTTTTCCCCCCCAAGGACATTTGTGTCAGGAGAGGGAAGAAGGCAAAGTAGTAAGGAATGTGCCCGAGGAGCGGTCTCACACACAAAGTAAGTAGACGCCCTCGTTGGGCTGGGCTGTTCTATGGCTGGGTTTCTTCTCTCAAATATGCATTATCTCAGGTTTGCTATTCACTCTCAAACGGGAAGCTGTGTGCAGTCAAGTAAGCTGTTTGGCCTGTGGGGCAGAGGCTTAATGACACCAGAAAGGCAGGCAAAATAACCAGTCCTTTAAGCGCCAGCCACTTTGGGGCTCATCAATAGAGATCACCCAGAGCCCGTTTCCTTTCCAACCTTAACTTAGCACCGAAAGGACATTTTCTTTTCTATTTGTATGATTTTTGTTTCAGGGCTCACGTTATCCCGCTGATACTCTAACAGGTTTTCAATTTCCAAGGTAGCTGCCAGAGAAGACAGTCGGCTGTACTGGAGCCTAACCAGTGCTCAGTGGCTGGATCTGGGGCGGATTACCAAGGATTCCAGGGCCTTTGCTTCTGTCCCAAATTACTTTAAGGTATAGAGAGGAGAGGGCTGGGTTTCTGTCTCGTGGATCAAGAGAGGGAAACAAGTAGGAGAAAGGTGAAGAGGATAAGAAGGAGAGAGGGACAAAGGCAAGACTGTCACAGGTGTAAGAAGAGGAAAGGAAGGAGGCATTTCTTTCTGTTTAGTTTAAGGATGGAAACTAAACTCCCAAGGCATCTTGCTTTGCTATTTTTATTTTGTTTTTACACGGCTGGTACTTGAACACAGGGCCTGGCACCTGTCTCTGTTAAACCACTGAGCCGAAACCCCAGCTGTTCAAAGCATTTTAAATTCACCAACTGATGCTAAAAGCCACTAAGTATTTTAGAATCCGTGGGCTAGGGGAAAAAAACAAACAAACAAACAAACAACAACAACAACAACAAAAAAAAAAAACCATGAGGAATCATTGAATTCCATGGAATGCTTTTGGAGACCATGATAACTCAGTCTCACCCACTATCCATGGAACACGTTAAAGCAGAGATTTTACTACTTAATGAACACTGGGTAGAATTTGGGAATACAGATATGCATAGTGACTTAAGCTGTGATACTCAGTTCTCTCTCTCTCTCTCTCTCTCTCTTACTCTCTCTCTCTCTCTCTTACTCTCAACAAAAATAAAATTTAAAATTAGTGTTCCACTTGTATCCCCAAAGACATGCAAGTCTTAGAATAAAAATAGTATATAGTTTGAGCTGGGCTAGCACTGTTAGCTAGTATAGGGATATAGCTTTTCAGGTTTCAGGAACTTTAAATGAGCTGTTTCATAGATTTCAAACTCTAAAGATAACCCCGGTAGAAAGTCTACTGGTGATCTTACTGCATAATAGCTCTCAGTATCACTTGGTATAGTCCAAGTTTGACTTGACTTTAGCATATTAGTTTGGCAATGCAATAGAATGGAGATAAGTTTATAAAAAAGAATAAAAATAGATGGCCCAAGAATTTTCTGAGATCCACAAGATTTACTGTCTTAGATGAACAAACACTGATTTTCAACCTATCATTTATAAGACTAGTACAAAGAAGTACATTCCAGGCATAATGGATGCCAACACTTTATTTCCTTATATGTCCCAGGGCAAAAGAGAATCCTCCAGACACATTGGTCATAGAATCATCACCCCCATAAAATCTCACCTCCTATATTTCAGAATGGAGCTAAGATAACTGCAGAAATTCTTTCCCTGATGTTTTCTGAAGGTGGTCAGAATTTACCTTGACTTTACCTATTTGAAACCAGAAAGAGGCAATTCAACACATCTAATCTCTCCTTGGAGTCTGATAGTGTAGATGTCACATGAAAGATATTCAACTATTTGCACCATGTGGTCAGGGGCATGCCCTCAAGTTGTACTGACATTTTTGGTGGACAGTGTCACAGGCATATGGTGTACCCTTGTTAAAGAGGTGCCACATAGTTGCTACAAGAAACCTAAGCCTCAAGGGCTCCCTAGCTTTGACTGCGTGTTGGGGTGCACATTGGTCATTCTAGGCCTTGTGGACTGAGGCAGAAGATGAGAGAGTTCACTCAGCCTGTACTCTACAGCATAAGTTGTTTTCAAAACAAAACAGAGAGAGGGCAAGAGTGAGAGAAAGAGAGAGAGAGAGAGAGAAGAGGAGAGAGGAAGAGGGAGAGAAACAGAGACAGAGAGGGAGAGAGACAGAGACAGACACAGAGAGACAGAGAGTGAGGAGAGAGGGAAAGAGAGAGGAAGAGGGAGAGAAAGAGACAGAGAGAGAGAGAGAGAGAGAGAGAGAGAGAGAGAGAGAGAGAGAGAAAGAGACAGACGGGGAGAGAGACAGAGACAGACACAGAGAGACAGAGAGTGAGGAGAAGAGAGGGAAAGAGAGAGGAAGAGGGAGAGAAAGAGACAGACAGGGAGAGAGAGAGACAGAGAGAGAGAGAGAGAGAGAGAGAGAGAGAGAGAGAGAGAGAGAAAGAACAAAGAAAAAGATGGAAAGGAAAGGTATATCAGGATTTTCTCCTGTAAGCTCTCAGCTCCATAGCTAAGAGGCGGAGGACCTGGACTCCGTGGCTCCTCTGGGGAGAACATCTGTGCTCTGAGTCAAATGACCATGTAGGTACTTTGCTGTTACTTTATGTGCCTGTAATTTCCATTATGACTTAAGACTCACATCTTTCAGCATATTTTCATTTATTGTTGTTGCTACAATCAGGTCCGTAATAGAAAAACAGTTCTAGGGAGTGTGCAGATAAAATATGTAGAGCCTGGCCATCCGGAGGTCTCCTTAGCCACACCTCATTTTTCAGTGAGCAGGAACGGGTATGGGGCTTGACATAAGCACTCCCTGTTGTGCCGTTGCTAATGGTTCACTAGCCCTTTGAGAAGACCTCGGGATAAAGGGCTGCAGGGGAGCCGCGCTATGGAAGGTGCTGTGGAAGCCAGCGGTGCTGGCAAGGGTGCCTGGGAGAACTAAGGGAGGGTTTCCTGTTTTCTCGAAAATACTTTATTGGTTTTACCCTTAAGTACTAACTGCATCTCTTCTCTCTCCAGCCCTTCCGGTCCAGTCTCTGTTGTATAAACTTCTTTTGGAGGCATTAGTGAACTTGAAGAAACCCAACATGATGGGAATATTGGGGCAGCTTGAGGGCCCCTGCCTCCTTCCCCAGCCAGAGGTGTCACTGAATGCCATTCACACAGTCACAGCAGGGCAATGGCAGATCAATAATTTCTAGGACTGTCAGAGGCAAACCCTAAGGAATGTCACCTACCCAGTTAGAAATAGCACCCTGACAGGAAAATTCCAGGGCAGTCAAAAGATAAATTGTAACATTTGGTTATATTACTATGTGCTAAGACTCGTTCTTGACAGGAGACATTTGGTTCCCATTTTAAGGCTGTGGAGGGCTTTAACTAAACATAGAGGCAGGAGTGTGATGAACGTGGGTTTCTAACAGCTACATTAAGAAATTGAAGTTGTCAAATCTACCCATGAGAGGAAGAACAATCATCCAGGTATATACTAAAATGTTCCATTAGAAAACTATTTTCGATGTTCTGAGCCTGGTAAAGCCACCCACCCCTGCCTTGGGAAACGGAAGCGGCACCTTTATTTTTGAACATTTTTTTTTCTCACTTCAGCCAGATAAGTTTCTTATTCAATGTAGCACAATTCTACCACTCTCAGCTTATTTAATTGTTTCATTTTAAAATTTTATTTTAGATCTATGGCTGTTTTGCCTGCATGCATGCCAGTGCACCACACGCATGCCTGGTGTCTGCAGAGGCCGAAGCTGCCATTGGGTACCCTGAAACAGGAGCTATAGATGGCAATGAACTGAACTCAGGTCTCTTTCTAAAGCAATCAGGGTTCTTAACTGCTGAGACATCTCTCCAGCTTCAGCTTAGCTTATTTTTGGGGGGGTTAGGTATTAGTAGTAATTCCAATTAGATAGTCAATTCCAAGGCTTGGGATTCCAATTCATTAATTTAAAAAAAAATCTTGGTAGTGTGATTGTTCAGAAGAAGACTAAATAGAAGCCACCATGTTGGTGTTGATATAAGAAATAAGATGCATATGCCATACCTGGAAGTCTGGTGGTGAGGAAACCCAGACTCTTCTCCCTTGTACTGGGCATAGAAACCCTAGAGGACAGGCACACTCTTACCAACACTCCCCTTCACAGAGGCAGATATTCATGACTGTAGAAAGTAATGACTGGGCTACGTGGAAAGAAAACTTGAATTTCCTGTCACTTACACAAGTTAGAACATTGAAATCCAGACGACATAAGTAGTCCTGTAGGTTATAAATGGTCAAGATAGAAGTTGAAATGAGATCTACCAGACTCTGAAGTCCCCAGACCCTGTACCCTCTTCAACACAACACTGCTTTCTGGGCAGTGATGGAAAAGTTGAAGTTCACAGATTATCATTGGTCCTTGCTTCAATTCTTTCATTCAAACTGTTGTAAAGAACAAGAATAATTTTATATAAAGAGATGACTACTGTAGAGCCAGTGGGTTGGCTTTAGTAGGAAGAGGCATTTGCTGCCACGCCCAAAGACCTGAGTCCTGGGAACCACATGTTGGGAAAGAGAGAATTGGTTCCTGTGACTTTTCCTCTAATTTCCCCAGGCATGTTGTGGTGCACACACACACACACACACACACACACACACACACACAATAATAATAATAATAATATTGTAAATAGGTAAGTGTAAAAAAGAAAATAAATTACTATAGTGGTCTCTCTACTGATCTTCTTTATCATTGCAATCATCATTATCCCCAACTAGAACTGCAGTGTGACATATGAAACTAGTCGGATTAAGGACCCTTAAGAAAAAACAAAGACAAGGAAAACACTGGCCAGCACTTTAAAAAGGTCCTACTCCATATGAGAGAGAGAAAAAGAGAGAGAGAGAGAGAGAGAGAGAGAGAGAGAGGGAGAGAGAAAGAGGAGAGAGAGAGAGAGAGAGAGAGAGAGAGAGAGAGAGAGAGAGGAGGTTCTAAGTCAGAGTCAAAGCATTTACTTTAAATTGGTTGAGACTTTTAACAGGACTCCCTAGATAGGACTGAGGGTGAGGGGTGGGGGGAGGGGAGGAGTGGACATACACAATGGTGGCCATTTACTCAACAAACATTTAATTAGTGCCACTTTATGCCAAGCAAGGTAGAAGGTGTTGGATTGATAAGATTTATAAACCATGCTTCCTGCACTCAGGGAGCTCACGGTTAATGAGGCATCACATAATGTACCAATGCTCTTTGGATGGCAGCCCGTTGTAAAATAGAGCTGTGTGCTAGGGACAGTGGTGGTGGTGAGCAAGGAGCTCAGTTTCCTGATAAGCCCAGGGAAAGCATTCTCAGTGAAAGAAAGGTGTGGCTTAAAACTCCACTTCCCTTTGGAACTGAAGTCTGAATTTCAGAGGATTATGGTCCAAGAGCCTTCATATAGAATTGAAGGATCAATGTAAGGCAAAGAAATTCCTTTACCTATAGGATGGGGTGGAGCATGGAATGGCAGACGTATCTGAAAAAAATCAAAACAAAACCATTTCACATCATCTAAGTGAAGGATAGGACTGACTGTGGGTGAATTCTGAAACAATAATGGATGATGGGCACTGTGTCAAAGGTAAACGAAGAGACATAGTAAATATATTTATAAGCCTGAATGTTGTCAGAGATAATTGTGTCTTTGATGTGTACACAGAGAGATGAAGAGCCATGCAAAATGTCAGCTTGAGTGACTTAATTATTCCCAGCATAGAGAATTCTAAGTTGTCAAGAAATAGAGCAGACTGGTAAGACTGAATAGTTTATAAGCATTTTCTGAATTGAGTCGGCTTCCTTTTTGCATAGTGCGCACAGGAATATTGTCTACGAAGATGCAGGGATGGTGAAGGCAAGATTGTTTTCTCTTTTTCAGTTTGTCAAGAAAAGGGAAATCTAAACAATAGTCCTGTTTTGTTTTGGTTTTTTTTTGAAAGGCAACATCCAAACACACTTCTCAGCTTGAAATGGTCTTGTGTTTATTCCCTGGTCTGTCCTCCAAGATTAGTATCAATATGTGAATTGAGGTCATGTTTGGGAAGTTCTCCGAACAATGCATTCCATTGTTTCTTTAATGTGAATGTGAAACCTCAGTCAGGGTTGTTGTACTGAGGTATCTATAGTATTCATGATGTATGGCCTATCCATAGCTTTCATAGGGTTAGCTTCATATATTCTGGTTTGATTTTTAATTCATCAATATTAGCTATACCAGGACCTTTGGAAGAGAGAGAGAGAGAGAGGTATCTTTATTGATATCAATATTGTTGTAGAACAACATTTGATGATTGCTAATATTTTCTTTTTAAAGCCTTGTTTTAGTGAAAGAGAATACATTCTCCCTAAAATAACATGAAATAAATATTAAAAGCATAAACAAAGACCTGATGGAACATGGCATTTACAAGGGGATTTTAACTTTTAAGGGGAATGTCAGTTTTCCCAGCTATACCTTGGAGAGGCATAAAAGTTTTAAATTTTTGGCATGAAGAATGCATTCCTAGAAATACCAAGGAAGCTCAGACAACTTTCAACCCATCACAGCACAGGGTGGGCAGAGCACAGATAACCAAATCACCACAGTACAGCCAGACTACTTTGAGCTGAGCGGGCTTGCTCCTGATGCGCTCAGTCAGTTCCAGACCCCATGGGGGATATCTGGAACCCAGGGCTTACTGGTAAAGGAAACTGGCTGACCATCAAACAGATTTGGATTCCAATCCTTATTTACTGGAGAGTTTTGGAATTTTGTGAAAATTATCATTTCTGTAAAGTATCATTGATCCCTTCATCTGAGATGGTGGTGAAGATGAAGCAGAATGGGGTATATTTTCAAGCTCCTGAACCTGGTTCCTGGCACAGTGACAGGTCAGTAATAACATGCTACTGACGTTGAGATTGTGAATTTCATTCTTGTGAGCCAACTTTGAGAGTTCAATCCAAACGAAACATTCCAGGATCCTGAGCAGATTCAGTTTTGTTCTATTTTATTCTCTGTGGTTTTGTATGCCACTAGAGATCAACAGCCTTAAGTATTTCCTTTAACAAACTCAGATCAGTGTTCTGCACGCTCTTCAAACTTCAGATGGTTGACGAACTCATTTGTGTGTGTGTGTGAGCCCTTTTTAAAAAATTGGATATTTTCTTTATTTACATTGCAAATATTATCCCCTTTCCTGGTCTCCCAGAAACCCCCTATCCCATCCACCTTCCTCTATCTCTGTGAGGGTGTTCCCTCACCCACCTACCCACCCACCCAGTCACGCCTTCCTGCTCTGGCATTCCTCTACACTGGGGCATCGAACTCCCTCAGGTCCAAAAGCCTCTCCTCCCACTGATGTCCAACAAGGCCATTCTCTGCCACATATATGATTGACTCTTAAAGATGATAGCATCTTTACATGTGCCTCACAGCTGCCAGGGGAAGGCAGGGCAGCTGAGAGAAATCTGCTCCCATTTGCAGGGATTGCCCTCCAGACAGAGACTGTGGACCAGGGGCTCTGAGAGTGTGATGACAACTCCTTTCTGTGTTGCTGTATTAGCTACTAGTGTAATGGAGAGCAGGTAGGAATTCACAGCTACAGGTCCCTATGTGCAATTCTAACAGTGCTTCTCTGTGCCTGTGTTAAAGAGTTTACTCACACAAACCGAAGTTCCAAGCACAGTCCATTAGTTTCTTATTTCCCATGTGCTTGTTTTATGACTAAAATAGAGCTGTTTACCCTTAAGAAGACTGGTAAAGACACAAGTTTCTTTTCTTACTTCAAAACCCTAAGCATACAGGGAAAAATAAGCTTATCTCAAGGCTGACTGGTCGGGACCAATGGAAAACATGCATTTTCTGTGGGGCTATGGTGTGGGAATGGCTGTCGCTTGCTCTTAGTGGTGTTCAGAACATTGCTTTTTGCCTCTCTCCAGTGACGTAATTGTTCTCTACTTAAAGCATAGGGAGACCAGGTGATCTACGAGTAACAAGACTTGCCTTTTAAAACCCCATCTATGGCCCATCTTATGCACTTGGAATAATATTAACATTGGATAAGTTTTTGGAGGGCAGTTTGTCAGGGTCCTGTCTGAAGAGAGCCATGTCTTTAGGGTCTCACACGCAGTTTGAGTGACTGATTAATCAGGAAACCAGAGCCATTTAGAATCTCCCAGTGATTTATACACATCTGAAAAAAAAAATGTTTGTTTTGCTTAGAATCTGTCATCTTGTGACTCATATTATTTAGTGCATTGAAGAGAGTCAAATTTGAAAAAAAAAAACTGTTACCATAAGGAAAAAGTGAATTATTGAGGAAATCAATGTTGACTGTAGAATGAGTGAGCCCCTTACTACTCCCCAAAAATTTGGATTGCAAAGATGGAGGAAAACAGTTGATGTATTGTAACAATTTCCAAGGTTTTACATTTCCTTTTTCCATTGAGGAATGGAAAATGTAATAATGATATGACCGTCATTTAAATTAATTTCAGAAACCTACTCACTTTACTAGTTAAGATCAAAACCTACATTTTTCTGACACTCTTTTGATGCTAATTACCATTACAGCTTAATTGACTTTCATCATGGAAGGAGACACACACACACACACACACACACACACATCAGTGCAGTGCTATACTCACAATATCATGGATATATACATATCTATCTATAATGTACATGCATAACAATTAGGATGCATTGATATTTAATAAAAAGGTATGATATAATCAGGTTTCAGAAAGCCTAGAATTTATTAAGGAATATAATTACTTTACCAAACAAAGTATACTAGAAGCAGTATGAGGGTGAGTTCAAGAATTTTATAATCTCTCCATTGTATCTCTGTGATACCTTTCTATTGTGTCAGACCTTTGTGAATCAGAAGCAAAAGGCATTCTTCCAGCTTTCCCCTCTCTCCCTTTTTGCTTTGCATTTTATAAAACTGCAGTTTTATTGCTAGAATACGGTAAGAAGATTCATTGTAAGGGTTACCTAACAACGTTGGTGGTGTTGATGAATAGTTGCAATTAATACATTCCCTTAATTAGTCTGATACCCAGAAGATGCACCTGGCAGGTCATTTTAATACTACAATTGATTTATAGCTGCTAGAAATGATTTTACCAGCTATCTTCAGAGAGTACAATTAGAGTAGATTTCATTTTTTTATGCATTTTCACTGAGGAATAAACATAAAAGGTCTATGTAATTCAGAACAAAGCAGCTATAATGTACTAATGGTTTATGGATTTTATTAATATTCAGCTAACATTAGAGGCAATTTTAGGAGTGAGCAACCTATTTTCTTTATGAAGTATTCAGTTTTTTAGTATCTGAGTGCTTTGTTTAAAAAATAAACCTTGATATCCTCTCATGAGTTGCTTGTATTATTTTTTTTTGGAAAAAATATAAAATAAAAAATTTTAGGTACCATTTACTGATGGCATATACGTACACTCACATATGATACATACATACATACACACACACACACACAAATAAGTCATTAAGCATTCATATGCCTTAAATCAGGCTTCCATTAATATAATTGTTGAGCTAATGGATGGAGTCTGTTAGTAATTGAGGGAGCTGCATTTTTGTGGTTGAACAGGTAATAGACTATTTTAAGTACCTGATTATATATCTGGCTTTCATTCTTTTTATCTAGGATATTAATTTTACTAATCGGGAATCTTTATTCCTCTCTCACCACTCATATCATGGGACCAATTTGCTTGTTTAGCTTAAGGTGGTAGGACAATGAGAAATCAGTGCCACAGACAAAACCGAGAGTTTGCTGAAAAGTACGAATAGTTAAATGCACTATTTCTATAATTAATAGAAACTCTACTCAAAAATTTATTTAGATAGTATTCAGCCTTTCAAAGGGTCAGTGATCAAAGTCATAAAGCACAAAAATTTATTTAAAATATATCCTATAACTATACTCAGATCGAACTACTTTTAATGATCTAAGTTTAAAAGTGGAGTAGATTCCTGAGAGACCAAAAAATGATTTCTCTCGGTGAGTAATCATACTGTCAATTGCAGAATGAAACAAGAGAATTCACCCACTGATTCACAAAGGAAAAACCAGAAGCTGTTCAATCATATCAAGGAAAGTGGAGGGGTCTGTAAAAGGGTCTATAGCAGCGTTGTTTCAGATTTTGACCCCAAGTTGACTGTTTGGTCCAAGTCACACAGAACTACTCCATACCTCTAATGTCCAAGCCTCCCTCCTTTGAAAGAATAAAGACATCTGAAATTCCTATCAGCTCAACTCAATTTGCTACTTTTCAGGACCTCATGTTAGATTTAGAAAACCATCCAGTCTCTCTTTCAGACTTCCTCCCACAGCATATTTTTCAAGGCTGTGAGCTATGATCAGAAGTGGTGTTCAGGATAGGTATTGGGACTGTTTAAAAGTCACCATCTGCATAGAGGCTAATTTATCCAATCTTACAATATATATAATTAAAATAAAACTCACTGGATGCCATTTTAGAGATTTAAGATTAATTCAAATTAGAGTTTTGCTTAATTTGATCAGAGCCATTAAGACTGAACGACTTGTGAAAGTGTTTAAGATCTCTGAGTCTGTACATCTTGTATAAAAATTACAAGTGAAAAAATGGTGTCAGTTTACAACCAATACAATATCCCACAGTGGTTCTAATACACTCTAGATCAGTGGCTCTCAACCTTCCGAATGCTGTGGCCCTTTAATATAGTTCCTCATGTTGTGATGATCCCAACCATAAAATTATTTTCATTGCTACTTCATAACTAATTTTGCTACTGTCATGAGTCTTAATGTCTGTATTTTCTGATGGTCTTAGTTTGCCCCCGTGAATGGGTTATTTGATTCTTCCCAAGGGATCATGACCCGCAGGTTGAAAACAACTGCAGTAGTGTCTTAATGCCTATAGCTAGCTACCTGATGGAAATCTTCAGCATTTCTTAGCAGTCCTTCTTGCCTAAGGGTTCAAGAATGATACTTGCTGGTTCCAAGTGACACTCAAGGTGTCAATCACCAAGTCTGTGGTTGTACTGAAGGAGTCAATACCAGCTTCTACATTCCCACAATTAAGGCTTCAGGGGTCATTTTCCCCAGCGCTGTTGATTCTAGCAGAACAGGATGTAATTATGTTGACTTAGAGAGCAGAACTAGTTTAGAAACCAATTGATGATGCGTAGACACAATCACCTGCCTCAGGGGGACCTCATCCTAGGCTGCTAGGTTGTTTTTATTTATTTTTAGTTTTGGCCCATGAACATTTAGAAGTGAATCTCCTTACCGTTTACTTTATTTGCTTTGTGGTATAAATTGTACTCTGGTTTCCTTCTCATGCAGCTGGAGTTTTAGTGCTGACCAGGATCACTGACAACCATCTGTGCCTGGCCCCAGGCATGGGCTCTCCCAGGAAATGCCTACACACCTGTCTGAAGCCCAGTTTTAAGTTGCTAATTTCATTTGAAAACTTTGAATTAAATCAAAGAGCACTTAAAAAGTTAGCTTTGCACACAGCTTGAGAGTCATTATTCTTATAAATTTGGAGACGGTCCTCTTTTACAACTTATGTAATATTTAATATGGAAACAACTTTAGTTGTACTCCATTCTGTTTTCAATGTCTGGTTGAAGCAATAAAGAATTAATAGTCCTTGTTGGTGCTTCTCATAATTCCCCACTAACCTTCTTATGAAGACATCATTTTTATTTTTCTCTGTTCTGAATAAAAATATATGACAAATCAGTTTAAAGGAGGAAGAGTTTATTTAGGCATGCAGTAGGAAGGGTTCAGAGCGCAGAAGAGAGCACCATTTTGTTGGTAGGTGGTAGCGTGGAAGCTCCTTCACATCATGGCTGTGGACCAGGAAATACAGAAAGAGATGGGAAGTTAAACAGACCACAGCCTTGAGAGACCCAACGTCAATGTTCCACTTGCCTCCAACAGTTGGGCCCCACAGTCTTCAAAAACAGAGCTCCAAAGCCCAAGAGCTGCAGAACAGGTGTTCAAACATTAGTCTGTGAAAGATATTTCATATACTGACTATAACGGCCTGCCCATTGCCCCATGTTTCACAGCCATCTCTGAATATGAAATTCCTTTAGTCCAACTTCCCGAGTTCACAAGTCCTGACACTGGGATAAGCCTAAAGTCTTTTCTGAGACAAAAGGCAAACTCTAAACTGTGATCCCCTGAAAGAATATGAAAAAGAAAAAAAAGAAAGTTAGAAAGTTCCCATACCAAAATGGCAGGATAAAATTTTCAGGTCCAAAATGGAAGAAATGTTGCTCTTTGAGGAGAAATCAGACTTGGAAATTGCCAACACCCCAGGGTTTCCACTGTGGCTTCGGCTTCACCCTCAATGCTGGATTTATAGGACTCTGTAGGGACTATTAACATCACTACAAACTGACAGGCTTCATTAGTTTCTACCTGAAATTTTGGTATAAACTTCCATGGCATAAGCACTTTGGGGGGGGCACAAGCTTAGTCACACGCTTCCATTCTTCACTATGCATGCTTGCATAATTAGTGCCCTATTTGATGATGTATCTTCTGCTGATAGTTCAAGATGGAACTCGGACCATTGCTGTAGCTTCTTTTGGATGTTTGAGCGGCTGAACCAGGACAAACACTTCCTCAGTGGTGTGCCCGAGACACACCCTGGTTTTAAATGAAAAGATCGGATTTGTACCCTGGAACATTAGGTGGGAGGGGTCTAGTCAACAAGGTTCCCTTTCTGTTGTTTCTGTGAAAAGTGTATGGTTTTTCTTTAATAGAGCTACTAGTTAATAATTGCAGATTCTTTGTCTATGCCCTCCTTGTCTGCTCTTCTTTTAGGGTTACTATTTCTGTGATGAAACTCCATGAGCAAAGCAACTCGGGGAAGAGTGGGTTTATTCTACCTAGGCTTCTGGGGCGGGGAGTCACAGGTCATTAACAAAGGAATTCAGAACAGAAACTCAATGCTGGGAACCTGGAAGCAGGAGTTGACGAAGAGGCCATGGAGGAGTGCTGCTTACTGGCTTTGCTCCCTCTGGCTTGTTCAGCCTGGTTGTTTTTATAGAACCCAGGACCATCACCACCCCAGGGCTGGCACCACCCACAATGGGCTGGGTCCTCATCCTTCAATCATTAATTATGCAAATGCCCTATAGGGTTGCCTACAGCCAGATCATAGGAAGGTATTTTCTTAGTTGAAGCTCCCGCCTCTCAGATGACTCGAGCTTGTATCAAGTTGACACATAACTTGGCCAGGATAGCCCTGGTGTGTCCTTGTTAAACTGTATGCTCTTCATATCATTTTGCTCTGCTTTCTCTTCTGATGTTTCACTGTCTGGACTTAAAACAGCATTCAGTAATAACCATGCCACAGCCTAACTGCGATGCTGTCCTGAAAATTTCTCTACCAGTTAAATTAGTCAATCATGTTTTTTTTTATTATTTATTTTATTTTATTTTTTAATTTACATTCCAAATCACTTCCCCTTTCCCGTTTCCTCCCTCCCCGAAAGTCCCATAAGCCCCCTTCCCTCCCTCTTTTCTCCATTCAACCCCCTCTCGTTACTCTGTCCTGGCGTTCGAATTCATCCCCACTAGAGCTTTCAGGACCCAGGGAAAAAAGAGCCAAATCCTCCTCCTTCTTCTTCTTCCTCTCTCTCTCTCTCTCTCTCTCTCTCTCTCTCTCTCTCTCTCTCTCTCTCTCTCTTTCTTTTTATTGAGACAGAATTTCTCTGTTATCGCGCTGGCTGTCCTGGGACTCACTCTGTAGACCAGGCTGGCCTCAAACTCAGAAATCCACCTGCCTCTGCCTCCTCCCAAGTGCTGGGATTAAAGGCATGTGCCACCATTGCCCTGTTGCCAAATTCTTTTCTTAAATATGATACAAATGGATCCAAACAAATTCTTTATAGAGTCTTTGTTCCCCTCAAGAGCTCATTGTTTACTGTGCAATTGCCTATCAACATTCAGTTTCAGATATTTGAAGGACTGTTAGCTACATTTCAGAACTAGAACCTACAAGTAACTTCAAGATTTTTAAGTGTTGAGCAGACATCATTTTAAGAAAGTCTACCAATTACTAATTAAGGTGTTCAACGCAGATTCTGGATTAGATATTTTGCTTTCTTTTCATTTTCAGTATAAACCAATATTTCTGTAGTAAAGTATGTGTCAACTTTGTAGTCAGAAAATCATATTTTTCAAAGCATAACTTGAAGAGTCTTGTTCATACATTGAAATGAAAGCATTGAAAATGTTTGAAAGTTCCAAAATATGTTAAAATATTCCCTTACTTTCCTGCATTATTAGATTTTGTTATGTACTGAATATGATTTTTCTAAAGGAGTTTCCACAGGGCCTCATCCAATGTTCACAAGTGTTTTGAAGGAATCCTTGGCTGGGTGAGGAAACTGTGTTGATACAAAGCATAGTTCTCATCTCAAAAAAAAAAAAATAAAGGTTCACCCCCCCCCCCCCCGGTGCCAAACATGAGCACCCATGGCCCTGGAACATAGATCCATGTTTCTCCAAATAACTGCACTTGACTGCAGATGGGATTACATAGGCTTTGTCTTACCTACAGAACAAAGAAAGTCATACCAAGTAATTCCAAAATACACTGCTGGAGACCACAGATTGGCAGAACAGGGCAAAACAGGAACGACCCCCTACCACTGTGCCTTTCAAAGGCTACCTGATAGCATTCTTAGCTTTTGGTTTGATGAAAGCTAGTGATCTGTTAAGAATATATCACAAAGTATTGATAGACACAAAGATGTTAGGACAGCACAGGTAGGAGGAATGTATGGCTTTCAAAGCCACTGAACATAGCCCAAGATAGTTTGGGTCTGCTCTACAGTATTAGTCTTGAGGGCCAGTTATTTAGACTTATAGAATCCTTAACAATGCTGCTGTATCTCTCTCTCCCTCTCTTTTTCTCTCTCCCCTCCTTTTTCCCTTCTTCATTTCTGTCTCTGTCTCTCTGTCTGTCTCTATCTCTATCTGTCTGTCTCTTCTAGAAAAGTACCTGCAATATGTGTTTTGAGATACTGCTGCCATCCACAGTGATTGCTTCTAGTGTGTAATTTGTAGCTCTGTAATCAGATCAAATTAGTGAATTATAATAGACAAACATTTTTATCCATCCAACATTTTGTATAGGAATTCTTTAACTAAATAATGTAAAATCTTAGATGTATTGTTCATCTATAATTTCACAGATGAAGTTACTTTGAAAGTAATGAACATCTCCAAATATTTTTAACATTTGATGGGACCATTTATGTTCATCAAATAGCTGAGCTTTGACTAGAACATAGAGACCATGAAGTTAAAATGTTTTAAATGTTCTTAAGTTTTGATACTTTATAAAATTCATTCTTGGTAATCAAATAAGGTATAAGCAGCAATAATAAGCTCTGATTGTTTAAGGCAGCATAGTTTAGATGTCTTTGGAAGCATCCGAAGGGCTCTGTGTTTGGGTGTCAGCCTGCATACAGTTCATGTGTTTTGTGGTCATGAAACAATCTGCAGTCTGAGCCAAAATGTGATATATTTTTTTTCTCACAGTACAACATGTCCCACTAAAATACTGGATGTAGGGGAATACCAGGACAGAGAAACGAGAGGGGGTTGAATGGGGAACAGGGGGAGGGAAGAGGGCTTATGGGACTTTTGGGGAGGGAGGAACCGGGAAAGGGGAAATCATTCGGAATGTAAATAAAAAAAATATAGAAAAAAATACCACCTTCATGTAATATATTCACATGTATTATTTTTGTGATTTTCTCTGTAGCATTTAGAGATAGTTACTCATATTAAAACAGAGGGGAAAAAGACACTGAATGGCCTGCCCATGTGCCTGTCAATAGAGAAGGCCCAAACCAACCTTTGACCCTTAGCTAAGAGGGTGCAAATCTCAAGTACTTTCTATTCAACAGGGCTATACACATTAGCACAAATAGCTGGCAAGTTGGAAGTCATTGTTAACTAACGGGGCAATATTGTATGATGATCAAGAGGTCAAGCCCTTGACATTCTGTCTTCCAAACCTGCCTCTGCCACTTATTAGATTGGAACACTCAAACTCTCTGTTGGTTCTGGGTAAATATGGTTGTTTAATGTCTACCTCATAGATTAACTTGAAGTTCAAAAGCGTAGCTATGGGAAAAGCACTCACAACAGGCCTGGCAATAGTAAGCAATCAGTTTAGAGAGCTTATCTTAAGCCTAGAATAATCTAGGAATTTCATGTACACCACTAATTTCTACTAATACCATGAAGAAAATTGTTTCGAAGTTCCAATTTTGTCGAAAAAGGAAACCAAAAATTCAGCAAATATAAGAAATATGTAAAAATATGTCGTGAATCTGGGATATTTTTTAACCTTAAGTCTCACATAGTTTAAAGCCTTCTCAATTATATTTATGTTAAAAATCATAGTTTCTGGCCTGGTAGGTGGGTATTGTCTTGGAGACAGGGGGAGGAGGAGTAGGATGAGGAACTGTGGGAAGGCAGACAAGGAGAGAAGTAATGACTGGACTGTAAAAATATAAAAGTAATTAAAAAAGAATGGAGAATATTTAATGAATTATTTTCTCAATTTGCAGGTAAGTAAAGATAATTCCTGGGGGTAGGGAGGGTTGTAAATCTTACTCCTCTGGCTATTTTTAAAAAGTATATTCTCATTTAATAAATTGTGGGTGAGTGTATGCTATTTATATGTTTGGGTGTATGAACACACGTCTGTGTGTATATGTAGACTGGAGGTGGACTGATGATGTTTTCGTTAATCACTTGTCAACTTTGAGTCTTTTGTTTGTTTGTTTGTTTTTTGGAGAAGTGTCTCTCACTGAGTCTGGAGCTTGCAGAAAGGCTGCAGTGGCCAGTGAGTGAACTCTCGTGGCCTGTTGTCCTCTGTCTCTCCAGCACTGGGTCAGAGAAGTGCGCTGACATACATGGATTTTCATGTGGGTTTCTGGCAGGACTCAGACTCAGCTCTTCATAAATATACAACAAGCACTCAGCTCCCTGAGCTTCTTACCAGCCCTTCATTAGGTTTTCTAATAGCCCTATAAAATGATAGGTAACACTATCATATAACATTAAAATGTTATTGAAATGAGTATATGAAATAAGAATCAGAAGTAATATCATTTTTCATGGAAAGTTAAATATGTAAAAATTTAAAGCTGGGTGGTGATTGTATTGCATCTTTGGGAACTGATCCTTATAAATTTCTATTTAATAGACTTCAGATTGAATAGACTAATAGATTTTCATTACCTCAATTACCTCTTTTCTTCTGAGACATTCTATAGAATATCTGGAAATATTTAGAATAGCCATTGCCAATAACTGGCCTTTCCTACAATAACACTGAAATTGAGCATTATTTTCCTCCAATTTGATATAGGAGATTTGGGGTGTCTGAGTTTGATGGACTCTTGATGAACTTAGTGGGAGAACCTAGGGTCCCAAAAAACTTAACATCCACCAACGCTGCTCTGAACATTGCTCTGAAGTTTTCAGTTCTTGTCTTAAAATAAAATTCAGTGGTCAGAGAGGCCGAATTTAGAAAGAAGTTTAATATAGGTTCAAGAGGGAAAGGACAGAGCTCCTGCACAGCAGGCTTAGTGCCAGGATGCATAGCACTGAGGTGCTAGTCTGGAGGATTTTTATAGGACTGACAGAAATTGGGATAAACAATGGGGAAGGGAAAACTTTAGTCAGCCCTATTGGCCCAACCAGATACCTCTTCTCAGGTCCTTAGATGTAGCTTCAAGTAGATAGTAAGAGATAACAGTGAAACAGGAGGCAGAACTCTTGTTGCTTTTCTGGCCTTGAGCAAAAATATCCTTGGAGCTGTTGCTTTGAGGTCTCTAGTGCACTTGACCAGTTTCTATAAGCTGTTCTCAACACAATGGTATTCCCTGGAGAATTATCATGCCCTCCCTCCGCCTCTGTGCTCATATAGGATTCCTTCTGCTAAGAGTAAATTATTTTTTTAAATATGTAAACAAATTTAAAAGAAATGTAGCAGAAAAAGCTAAGTTTCTCTAAGAAGAAGCAACCAAGAAATTGAAATAAAATGTGAAAAATGATGGGTTTGGTTTTGGCAAACTCTGCCCTTGTACTTTGCCAGTTTAGCTACCATCCAAGAAGAATCATGACTTCCCAGGAGTAGCTCTTAGGCACTGTGTATTAAGTCAAGGAATGGGGATCTAGTTACAACTAATTGTTATAAAAAAGTAGATGTTATTCCACCTAATATTGAAACTTGCTACATACACTTAGCAAAGTTGGCGAAACTTTAATAGAGAAAACAACTGGTCTACACTTTCACCAAAGAAGTTGTCCTTTTCGTTTGGGATTGAGGCATGTTTCCTTTATTGCAAAGGGCAGTTCATATTGAGGCTGTCATTTATATTGATGTTCTTTTTTCAAAATGACACCTCTATGTAATTTTTTTTTGGCAGAAAAATTGGACTTCAGTGTTCAGGGTCATTGGTAAGAGATCTTTCACTGATTCAAAATTCATTTAAAATTTTTAGGAAGAAGCAGGGAAAATAAACAACAAAAATCAGCCTAGGAAAAAGAAGTATGTCTTTGACTTGGAAAACCCAGTATGTTTTAAATGGACTCACTGAATAGAAAACACTTTGTCTCCCCCTCCCCCTTTTCCGTTAGCATTTAATAACAGCACACGAGAATACTTTTCCTTGTGAAAACTTACAATTATCTTAGGACTGGGTACAGTTTGTTTGCTCCTCTCAAAAGCAAAGATGATTTTTATTGACCAGTCTTTGATCTGAGAGATTGAAGAAAATACTGCATGAACAGCAAAAAGGATAACACTATGGGGGTCAATAGGAATTACTCATGTCAGAAATGAAAGGGAATCATTCCATTGGGAGATGGGGTAATTTAGCATTCTTTCTTGGAACTTGAGAGTTATTCTTTTTCTTTCTCCCTCCCTCCCTTCCTTCCTTCCTTCCTTCCTTCCTTTTTTTTTTTTGTTTGTTTGTTGTTGTTTTTTGGAAATGAGTCAACTATGAGTAGGTTTCCCCATGACTTAATCCCATGGCTACAAGTGAGGTCATTTAGAGGGCACCATGCTCACCAACATAATTCTGTAAGAAGCTTTTTAGCTGAAATGGTCTTGGCTGTCCCATTCGCACACTCTTGATTGAAATGTCCCTGGCAGACTTTTGGAATGCAGTTGGAAGGCTTAGTGACTCAATATTTTAACAGCGAATACATTTCCAATAGCATAGAAAGTTGCCACTAACTACCACAGAGGTTATATCTCTCAGTTTTCCCCTGAAATTGTGAATGAAGTGGAATTCAAGTTTAGCTGAGTGTGGGGAAATCAGAATATGATCAATTCACACTGCCATTATTTGCCATTTTAATGCACTTTTCTTCACTGGAAAACTATTCAGCCTGCCATCTTTGAAATGATAGTCTGTCGGAGCAGTTACCTTCTTTGCCCTTATTTTCATAAACAGAAGGATGCTTTTCCTTTTATTTTTACTATGTATCTGAGAATGAGAGTTGGATGTGTAACATCTGGGATGATTGTGACCAGGAATAATACTGAATTTCCACAGCTTACAGAATATTTACAAAGACTTTTGAGGCCCTGCAAAATGCTTGTGATGTGCTTGGTTATTCATTTCAAAGACTACCAAAGAAATAACTAGACGCATCTCTTTCAATTTGTTAAAGTTTTAGGTAAGGGTTGGACAATTTACTTGGAATTTGTGTTGGGTTATTTACAGCAACATTCTTATTTGCAAATTTAAAATCCCATTGCTTTTGTTCTTTGAAAAAAATTTGGATGTGAAAATACAATTATGTCAGTCACTTACCACCTGGATCAATCCTGTTCTTGTTTTCTAGGAATCTAAAGGAGATTTGGCATTGAAATTACATCTACAAACTGCAAAGAAGAGAATTCCCTGTTTTTTCTCATCTCAAGGCACCAATCCACAGCTCTTAGCAGAGGTCTACAGGCTATTCTGTACCTCACCCCCAATCACTTCTGATTGTTCTACTCTAACTAAAGACTAATCTGCATGTTTCTCTTCTGCAGAAAGTGGCGTCACATTCTCACAGCATTTGCAGGAATATTTCTGCCAGCTGACATGGTGGATTGTGATTTTCCCCTCTATAGGAAGCTAGATTTTATTCTTACTTACCTAGATTAGCCAGTTCCTGCCCATTATTCTATTCCTTGGAAACACTAAATGGAGCCAGGTTGGTTTCCAATTTCCTTTGCAGAGTTCTTCCTTTGGCAGTTACTAAGAATTTTGTATAAAGCAGTGTTCCATTAAACACTATTAATTTGGTGGTTGAAGTTGACCATCATTTTACAATTAAAATTAATATGAAATGTTAAATAATCCAGGTGATGGAAGTTTTATCTTAACTATGCATTGACTTATCCTTGACCTGAGGCAGATAATTCAGTTCCTTCCAGATGTGTGGAATTTGGGATGTATTTTTATTGAAGAGGGAACCTGAACAACATTTTATAAAATTTATAGATTTCTCATTCCCCCTCTCTCTTTTTCTCTGTCTCTCACTTCTTTCCGTGTGTGTGTGTGTGTGTGTGTGTGTGTGTGTGTGCGTGTGTGTGTGTGTGTGTGTGTGCAAGTATATTTACATGTTTCTGTGAATGGTTGTTCAGAACTACACAGTGCATATGTGTTTAGAAACCAGATGCCAGTTTCCAGTATCATTCCTCAAGTGCTTTCCACCATGATTTTGTGTGTGTGCATTGTGTGGTGTAAACACATGGATTATGGGGTCACCCATGTGTGTGCATGCATGTGGAAGACAGAGAAGGACATCACGAGTCTTTTTCTCTGGTTCCCTGTCAGACTTCCTGGAAACAGTCTCTTACAGAACTTGAAGCTTTGTTTTAGCCAAGATGGCCTAATATCTGGAATCTGTCTATTTCTGTTCTTCTATGCTGAAATTAGTTAGCTGACTAATTAATTAATTGCAGAAGTAGACATGCCCAGCTTTTTGCCTGGGTTTTGGTTATTCTAATTCAGGTCAGGTTTGCACAGCATGCACTCTGACTCACTAAGTTATTTTCCTAGCTTACCTTGTTCTTTGTGAAGAAGCGCTTCCCACTGGCCTGGGGCTCACTGCTTAGGTTAGGCTGAATGGCTATTGAGCTGTAGTGATCTACCTGTCTCCACTCCAGGGCAGGGATTATAAGTATGTACTACTATGTCTAGATTAAAACAATATTTTTTATTTAGACCTAGATATTTATGTGGGTTCTGGATAATAAATTCTGGTCCTCATTTTTGCATGCCCAGCACTTTACTGCTTGAGTTATATCTTCCCGAACCCCAGTTTTCTCTTTCTTAGTATGAGAAAGCTTTGGTTATTCTAACCAGTAGTGGAGTAACAGTTTTATCGTGGCTAACATAGCTAACATTCTTATCTTGCTAGGTGGTTTGGCCTCAGATCAATTGTTGGACACATGTTTATCTGGATGCTAAAGGACCATATGATGAATAAATCTTAGTGTTGCTGATCCCTGGGAAGCTAAAGTACAGTGCTATGGCGATTAAAACAAGAGAATGACTCATGTTCACTGAGACCTTGCTGTATAAGAAAATTTTGCTTAACATAACATGTCATTTGATCTTCAAGAAAAAGTATTTGATCATAAGATGAGGAAAACTAGTATGATAGGAAATGAATGTACTGACATTATACAAACTGTATATTCATTAAACAAACTAAGAAGGAAATAATTAAGTAATTAAATGCTGCAAAGGATAAATATTCAACCTCATTTGGAAGCAAATTGAATTCTGACATATATAATTATAGAATATACCAGAGATGTTGGAAACATAACATCAAAGACTCTTCCCAACAGTAGTAGATTTATAGTATATTTATGTTTTTATTTTATTTTATTTTATTTTATCATTCATTGTTCTGATATTTAGATTTTTATGTTTTTCCCCCAGATACTATATGAACAAAGGCAAGGGACTGCATACAAGTGGTGTTAGCTTTAGATGGTAGTTACTTGTATTCTAAAAACCACAAAGTTGAGTTATTTTAAAGATTTGTACATTTATATTGATTTCTCTAAACTCACACTCAATTTTCTATATCAGATAAGCATAGGAGAACAGGGAATATCTTCAAGAGATAGATTGCCATCATGTTTTCTACCCACAGGGATTGGAATGGATATGAGTGTGGGTTGCAGAAGGACCACCTAGGTTAACATTTTTGCTGTGCTCCTTAGTGATTGTTAAGAGATCTGAGAGATCTTTCTGATGTCTCTTTGCTCAGCTAGGAGGCAAGCCCAGGCTCTTACACACAACAGATAAATCCTCAACCACTGGACTACACTGGCAGGCTGATCAATTCTCAATAATTATTTTATCAGTGCTCATCAATCTTGAACGAACAATCTTCATTTTATTTTTTTGAAAAAATAGGATGGATGCTACTTGCCTCATAGAATTATTTTTGATTAAGGTTAAATGAAATAAGGTAGGAATATGTTCATCATGTAGATTTTGACAATACATAGCCATTGTTTTAAATATAGTTTTTATGAACTTCAGAGATTAGATAGAGATTTTGTTATAACTTATTGTCATGGGATCAGGAGGTTTGACTTACAGTTTTAAAGATTTAAGTGAAAGAAAAGTGTGATTCTTCTCTGGCCAATGAAACAGCTGGGGGCAAAGTCCTTGGCCTGGGCCTTCTTCATGCCGAATCCACCTTGCACCTTGGCTATCAATGTGAGCTGTGTTATCTGTGTCAGATCCCTTTGCTTGGTGTCTTTGGCACCCTTGTGGTTGGGGCATCCACATAGTTAATGCTGTGCTGCTGCACAGAGAATCTGGGATTCTTTGAAGATTTGATTATTCCTCATCTATTTTCAGTTTTTTAAAGTAAATATTCCACACCATTAGATTAAAAAAATGACAATAATATTGTTTGATCTACTTCCTGTAGGGACTGTTGTAAGGGTCAAAACATCTGCCTTGATTGTAGCCTATGCATTCCTTGCCATGTTATGCTATGTTTTAAATTCGTACCTATATTTTGAGCTACATATTTCTTAACTTTGGCATATTACAAAGAGAAAGTGAAAATAAATTGAGTTTTTTTTTTAAAGGTGCAATTGTGGCATTTTCGATAAAAGCAGGGACTCTTTGATAGGAACATAAAAACTCTTTTCTTCAGGAGATTCAGACAAACTCCCTGAATTTTTTCACATTAAGAAAATATTTGTACTTTCATTGAAATAAGCAACATGAGAAAAAAAGAGTCCTGTAGTCAATTGCTGCCTTATTACAACTTTTCTCTTTATTTCTCTTTAAACTACATGATATTACCATTTTTTTTTAGAACAGGCAGTGCGTAAGCATTATAGATATGAAAAGCCACCTCTCTAATACACATAGTTCAGATTATCATTATTTTTGTCGACAGTTTGACACAAGTAAGCATCATATAGGTTATAATATTATCCAAGCTTTACACTATTAAGAAGAAAGGACTTTTCTGGAGAAATTCTGAATTTGTGAAATAACACCCCAGGAAATGTAGAGCTTCTGAAGGATGACAGCTCTTATTTCTTCAGACAGACCCTAGTGATGCATTGTATTTATTTTCTATGCTTCTGAGTGATATAAGACCAAGTTAACTTTGTTGTTACACCCCATTTTAAGGGTTTAATTCTATCTTACTTGTGATAGATCTCTTTATGGTATAAATTTTGATTGATTAGCATCTTGGAAATGAAACTATTCTTACTATTTCTGGTAGGCTAGTGAGTTATGAGATCTGCTGTAAGGTCAAGCAGATCGAAGACTTCTTGCACAGAGCACAGTGCAGATCTCACCATAACTATGTGGGAGTAAGAGAGACTTCTTAGCTCAAAGTTAGAATCTGCCATCGGATTCTCCTTGTTTCAATCTCTGGCTACGTGTTCTGAATTCTCAGGGTATCTGTATTTCTGGACAACTGCCTGTACATTCAAGGGTTCTCACTACTTCCTGAGGCTCAATAATTCACTAGGATGGTTAATAGGACATAAACATTATTCAATTTATGATTATGATATTAATATAAAGAATGCTTGGTGAAGACATATGGAGCAGTATTTAAGAATGCTCAGCTGTGAGGACCCTGCAAGTTTAGGAAGTGCCACCATCTGGTGCCCCAGCATATGTCACTATCCTCCATGTCTACCTGAGCTTCAATGTATAGAGTTTTATTGGGATTTCACAACGTAGAGCAAATTGATTAAATCACTCACCACTGAATTGAATTAAACTTAGCCTAGCTTCTCTTCTCCCCTGAAGAAGACTCAAAGTGTCTCAATCTGTTAATAGATACTATTTTGTTTATGTCCATCTGTCATCCAGAAGATATATTTAAAGGTTCACTTTGAGCTACTTTGCTATGTGTGATATCCCAGGTCAACCGTTAATAACAAATACAACCTACACCATGACTTGAAGATCTAAGACCTGATAAATTCTTAATTCTACAGTATTTAAAAAATTTTAAGGACTGTGGTTTGTACTGTACACATTCTATTTATTGTATTAAACAAAAATACATTGTCAGTCATCATTCTTCTGAGTTGGTCCATCTTTATTGTGCTATGATAAAATGTCTGAGAAAAATCAATTGAAAGAAGAAAGGTCTATTTTGGTTCAGAATTTGGCTCCATTGATATTTAGGCTTATGACAAAAAGCAAACCTCATGACAGAAGGGCATGGAGGAAGAAATTGCTTATTGCACCAGGAAATAGAGAGATAGAGAACGAGGAGCAAGTTCTATCTTTTTTTTCTTTTCTTTTATTGGATATTTTCTTTATTTATATTTCAAATGTTATCCTCTTTCCTGGTTTCCCCTCCAGAAACGCCCTATCCTATTCCCTCTCCCCCTGCTTCTCTGAGTATGCTTCTCTACCCATTCACCCACTCCCTCCTTCCCGCCCTGGTATCCCCCTACACTGGGGTATCAAACCTTCCCAGAAACAAGGGCCTCTCCTACCATTGATGCCCCACAAGGCCATCCTCTGCTACATATGCAGCTGGAGCTATGGGTCACTCTGTGTGTACCTTTGGCTGGTGGTTTAGTCCCTGGGAGCTCTTGGGGGGTCTGGTTGGTTGATGTTGTTGTTTCTATGGGGTTGCAAATCCTTTCAGCTCCTCCAGTCCTTTCTCTGACTCCTCCATTGGGGACTCCATGTTTCGCCCAATGGTTGGCTGATAGCATTCCCCTCTGTATTTGTCCAGCTGTTGCAGGGCCTCTCAAGAGACAGCCATACTAGGCTCCTGTCAAGCTCTATCTTCCAAAGGCATGTGCCTAATGCTATACTTCTTCCAACTGGGATTTACCTCCTACTAGATCACTCTGTTATAAACTCACCAACTTATGTTATAAACTCATCAATGGTGCCAGTAATGGAAGAATAAAGCTTCAAGACAAGAAATGTTGGGGTTGGCCAGGTGGTGGTGGCGCACACCTTTAATCCCAGCACTTGGGAGGCAGAGGCAGGAGGATTTCTGAGTTCGAGGCCAGCCTGGCCTACACAGTGAGTTCCAGGACAGCTAGGGCTACACAGAGAAACCCTGTCTCAAAAAACCAAAAAAAAAAAAAAAAAAAAAAAAAGAAACGTTGGGGTCGTTTTACATCCAAATGCTATGTCCTTCTTACAGGAAAATTAAAGCCATTTTACTGAAGTAAACCACGTATGCTTTCTTCATTCCAGTTGACGCTGTCACTCTATGCCCATGGTCCTTTCCCACTCTTTTATTCTAGCAAACTGTATCCTCTTAAGTTACTTAAGATACCCAAAGCTCACCTCTTCTAAGGAGCCCTTCTGGTTTAACTCACCTTGTACCAGCACTTCACTTGTATAGTCTGAATTTTACAGTAGTCTGAATTGCTGGTCACATGTGACCATGTGACCACCATATTTTGTTTGTTCCCACATCTTGCAGACATGCAGACACTGGGTTTTATTAGGACAGAAATCTTTGAATGTGAAAATTCAAGTAGACTGAAAAATGACAATTCTGGGTAAGATGCAGGAAGTTCTGGCTCTAGTCTGTAACCTATAGCTCTTTAAAATTCAAGTTTTAGTGCAATGAATTTGTCCAGTCTGCCATTCTACTCCATTCGTACCTACAGGGATATTCAGGATACACGGGGCAGACAAGTTCCCAAGGTCCACATATGATAGAGAAGGCGGGGAGATGAAATGGAAACACAGTTACACAAACTGCTTAGATAAGGGGAGGGATGTAAGGAGGAGGCGAGGAGGGTCCTGGGGCAGGGAAGGTTTCCCTGCGGCTAAGTGAGGTTGAGCGGGGTGACCTGGAGGATTCGCCCCAGAGTGAGCTGGGGAAGAGCACCAAAAGCTGGAAAAACTATAGGAGCAGTTTCAGGACCAAACTGTATTTGGTATATTTGAGGATCAAAAAAATCAGAGGATCTCAAGATAAAACAGGGAGAGTGAGGGAAATCTGAAAGAAGGTCACAGACAAAGTCAGAAACCATCCTCATGGTAAGGGACAAACTTGAGTTTATTAGGGACTAAAAGCCACAGGAGTAGAAAATTAGCCCACAGCTCAATAGTGAACACTAACCATGGATAAGATAGTGACTCATTATTCTTTTGTCTACTTTTCTACAAATGTAAAAAGATCAGGAATGCAAACACAGGTCTGTGGCTTGCTTTTATGTCACCTAACAATAAACCATAAAGACTTTCACAGGGATGCATATTATTCTCTATGTGATATTTATAATGATAGAGCATTCCTTTATGTAATGGGATGTAGTAATTTATTCTACCTACTATATTTGAATATTCAAATTAAATTTTGATTCAATGATTACTCATACATAAAACCTAAAATATGTTTATGGTTATCTTCTGTAACTGAATTTTTCAAGTATAAAATTACTAGACTCAATAGTATAAATACTTTAAAGATTTTTTGACCTATTTTCTTCCAGTAATATTATCTTGCCTCCTTTATACATGGTTAAAGTTTTTGATTCATTGGACTGGTCTAGAACTAACTATGTAGAACATGCTGCCCTTGAACTCAAGAGATCCACTTGCCTCTGCCTCATTTGTGTTTAGATTGTAGGCATGTACCATCAGCCACATAGCACTCATCAAATATTTTGAAAACCTTTTTGTTACTTTATTAGATAAAAACCATGGCTTTGAGAACAGAGCTTTGCTTTAATAAGGGGACAGACTATCTTGAATTTTCTGTTGCTGGGAATTTCTCCTATTGAGAGGGTTCACTCAGCACATGAGACTTTTGCCTAACTAGCCTAAGAGTGTTCAGAGGGGAGGAGAGAGAATCATGGGGAAGGATCTCTAGAATGGAAAAAGAGAGAGCATGTGTAATCAAATGAGTGTCGCCAAATCCCTTGCTCTTCCAACTCCCCGAAAAGAGAAGGTAGCAATATTAGCTCCACCTGAAGCATCTCAGAAGGGAAATCCATGAAAGAACAAACTGCTGGCAAGGGCAATAGAAGTCTCATAGGGGCGTCAACTTCAACAGAAATTTAAAATCTGTGCGCCAGCTTTAAGTTGGTATTTTCAAGCTCTCTTCACTGTAGTCAAGGGAGCATCTTCACACAGTCAGTGAAACAGAGACAAAGAGAAGCCTTGCAACTGGCAGAGAGAGAAAAGAGGCCTCTGAGATGAAATGTTAACATAAGAAGTGGAAATGGTTTGTCATCGTTGCCAGCTGCCTCTTTGGGGTTCACTTTCCTATGGAGAGTGAACTGTAGTGTGGTACCCTAGCTAGAAAATCTCAGTAAAATTAGAACCATCATTTAAAAAGGGCAGAGAGTGGGGGGGGGGCGTGGAGAGGGAAGGAGAGCGAGTTCTTCTTTTGTGTGTCTGATAAGAAGCTTAACAAAAGTGGCAAAAAAAAAAGGTGTTTTATATGGATGTGCCAGCAGTCTGAAGTCGGCACTCTGTTGCCTTTATTGTGGACTGAGCAAGCTACTTTAGCAAGCAAAAGATAATGGAGAGACAGAGAATGCTGGAAACAACTGTCAGGCGGGGCTGGGGAGACCTTTGACAGGAAGGTTTGGTAACTAAAGCAACAATACACGTTTCTTTTGTGTTATCACACACTGTGTTCCTTATAAGAAAGGGAACTGGTATGTGCGTTTCTCCAATACCTGGATTCTTGCCATTCTTTTGAAATGTGGTTTAATAGAAACATTAACTTTTACATGTAAAATAATGTCATATTTCACACTTAGTGTCAAAAAAACCCATATACACATTTGAGAGAAAAATAGCACTGCTGGAGTATACTAAAACATTGATCATCAAAAAATGTTTCTTTCCAATATATTTATTTTTATTGTGGAAAAATAAGAAGAATTTATTTCTGTGGGGAGAGGTGCATCAATCAAGTTTCTTACTCTCTTAGTTTCCTAAAGGTGTGCAGCGATCTCAGTGATGGAAAGAAAGAATCGAGGAATTATATTAAACCATTCTATTCCAATTGTCAGGTTAAATATCGTTCACATTTTCAGGGTTCTGTTTTATTCCTACTCATGTAAAAGCCAATGTTAGCATAGAAAGCAAATTTAAAGAAGCATTTATTATGCACCCCGCCATTTTGCGTGAAACTCAAATGTGACTGCAGTCTCTATATAGTGTTCCTCTGTTTGCTTCATCCTAACCTACACATTCCTCCCTCGTAACATATCTTTCCAAAACCAGGGAAGACAGTCATGATTCAAGTCTACAAGTCAGGAATTGTCAGGTACTTGTTCACAGTGTTTGGGGCTTTGGGCTGTCTGTCCATTAAAGAACAAAGAAAGAAACCCTTCAAAGTAACTTGAAATTCATTGGCATTTTATGGTGCTGGCTTCTTTTGAATATTGATTTGTTTTCTGTTCAGGAAATGTGTCTCACCTCAATGGGAAGCTCTGAAAATTGAGGCAATGATATGGCTATGTTTGCAAAAATGTTTAGCATTGTATAATGCACATAGTAACAGGTTTGGTTCTGTTATATATATATTTTAAAAAATATTTCCTTTGTTGAAAATAAACAGTTTTCAAACAAAATATTTTGATTATGGTTACTTCACCTCTAACCTCCTGGGTCTCCTCTCTGCTTCTCCACCACTCAAATGCACTCACTTTCAATGCAAATGGGTATATAATAAAATATACAGATAATAAAATAAAATAAGATAAAACATACAAACCTGAATAGAACAACAACAACAACAACAACAACAACACCCCAAAATAAAAACCCAAAAATAAACAGGAAAGAAAAAGCAAAATAAAAAGGGTAAGAAACATATAAAAGGCAAATGCATATAAATCACAGAGAAAACTCAAAAAACCAAATCAGAAACTATGTGTATAAACAAAAGATCTGTAAGGTAAAGAAAAAAAAATGCCCTGACCAAAAAACTGTGAGAAAAATGATCCTCCCAAAATACCATTAAGTTCATTTTATCTTGGTCATTCTATTGACGTTTGTATACCCTGTGAGACTCCGTTGGTGAAAACTAGTTTTTCCTTTATAAGCAGCTATGAATTGTAGGTAGCTTCTGGATTAGGGATGGAGGCTCCTCTCTGCTTCTTTTCTTTGTGCTGGAAACCCATCTGGCCTGTACCTGTGCAGACCCTATGCATGCTGCCACAGTCTCTATGAGTTCTTATTATATGTGTTAGTCCTGTTGTATCTAGAAGGCTTTTTGTTTTCTTTGTGTCTCTGTCTCACTGGCTTTTACAATCATCCTGCCCCCTATTTTGTAGTTACCTGAACCCTGGGGAGGTGTTTGTTGGAGACAATCTCCTTTAGGACTTAGTGTTCCAAAGTCTCTCACTCTCTGCACATCTCACTCTCTGGCTATGGGTATTTGTTCCATCTCCTGTAGGAGAGAGCTGCTCTGATGATGGTTGAGCAAGAAATATATTGATCTATGACTACAACAGAATATTGTTAGAAATCATTTTATTGCTATGTTCCTTTAACTGAACATAGTATTTGGTTTTTCTTCTAGGTCTATGACTTATCAAGTCTCAGGCTCTAAGCCATTGGCCAATGTTGGTGATGAGCTCCACCTCATGGGGTGCTCTTAACTCCCCAATCAGATAACGATTGGCGGCTCCCACACCTTTTGTGTCACTATTACTCAGTGTGTATTGAAAGCAGGTCACCATTGTAGACTGCAGGGTTTGTATTTAGTTTAGTGTTTACCTTTTTCTTCTGGAAGCATGCAGAGTACTTTCCAGTATCCTGAACACTAATCAGTAGGGGTGAAGGCACTAGTTAGGTACCAGCTTGACTTCTGTGTGTTCAGTGAGATATATAGGTGCTGTCCTCACCAATGGAAACAATCAAACTTGGGGCTAAAAATCAGTAAAATAAAAACAATAACAAAAATAACACAAAGAATCAAGGAAACAAAGAGTTTGTTCTTTGAGACTATCAGTAAGACTGAAAAACTCTTAGCCTCCCCTTCCTTCTTCTTGGGCATCATTTGATATGTGAATTGTTTCTTGGGTATTCCAAGGTTCTGGGCTAATACCCGCTTATCAGTGAGTGCATACCATGTGTGTTCTTTTGTGAATGGGTCACCTCACTCAGGATGGCATTCTCTAGTTCCACCCACTTGCCTAAGAATCTCATGAATTCATTGTTTTTAATAGCTGAGTCGTATTCCATAGTGTAAATATACCACATTTTCTGTATCCATTCCTCCATTGAGGGACATCTGGGTTCTTTCCAGATTCTGGCTATTATAAATAAAGCTGCTATGAACATAGTGGAGCATGTGTCCTAGGAGAGGCCCCTGGTCCTGGAAAGGCTCAGTTCAGCAGTGTAGGGGAATACCAGGACAGGGAATCGAGAAAGGGTTGATTGGGGAACAGAGAGAGGGAAGAAGGTAAACAGCCTTCTGTTATCAACCCTGCACTGAATTGCCAATCTTCTTCTGCCTGAGTCCCATGGAACACCATGCTTTAGGTTCTCATTCTTGCTGCACCCCTCCCCACCCCAATGATTAAAAAAAAAGAAATAAAAAGGGAAATCTCTTAGCCAAATTAACTAAAAGATAGAGAGAATATAAAAATCCATAAAATTAGGGATTAAAAGGGAGAGATATACACAGAAAATCCAAACAGCCATCAGGGCATGATTGAAAAATTTGTACTCTCCCAAATTCGAAAACCTAAAAGAAATGGATAAATTTCTTGATTTATGGCACCAATTTCTTAACTTTTCTAATCTTTTGGTTTGAGATAATAATTATTTGTTCACTATGTTTTTAATCTAAAATATAATGAATAGGTGGATGGCTTAGAACAATTCATGGCATATAGAGTTCAGTGAATTTGCCATTGCATTCACCAATACTTAAGATGATTAGTGTTACTCTGGAGTGCAGAGGCAGTTGTATAAGGTTGTAGTCACTTTTGCTACGTGTAACACAGTTGCTATGTCATAGTCATGAGTGTGATTCCCAGGAAATGCTTTTAGTTTGCATATTTTAGTATATTCTTAATATTTTGTTACATATTATTTATTACATATTACAATGAGCAAATGTGTATTTGTTCATTGTGCACTACAGAGAATAGAAAATGCTTTGTGATCTAGGAAATTACAAACTACTTGGTATTTTGTAGAGAAATTACTGATTTCCAAAAAAAAGCTAAAATTAATATTTTAGAAGAGTAAGTTACCCTAAAAATCTTGAAGTATTAAAAGTTTCTTTTTATGAAAGATATTTACATATCCTCCTATTCCACCATATTGTTTTCTATGATGTGAAATATTGTGTTTCAGAGAGACACCAAGCCTTCTCTGGGCAGGAATGGCTTGAGAAAACAGGGGTGATAGAAAGAAGAAATCGAGCCAACTTTGGAGTAGTCAGACTAAAGCAGAGGCCATGGGCATGGTTGAATCAGTAATGTATAATAATAATGGTTGGGTATCTTTGGATCATTTGTCTGTCATCTATCTGTCTCGGTATATATATATATATATATATATATATATATATATATATATATATATATTACATAAAATACATTTTGTGCACTTTCATTTTATTCAAAAAGTGTGCAGCTAGTTATTGCAAACTATTTTTTACCATGTTTATACTGATATTTATTAGAATATACTAAAGTAATGAGTGATAAAAGTTGATGTATCATTTGTTTACTTAGCTATGAATGTTCAAATAAATTTCATTTGTTCTTAAATATAAAGTGGACTGGAAAAAAATACCACTGAGTACTTAGTTCCAAAGCAGTGGACACATGGGTTCTGTTTTATGCCCTTTTATTTTCCTATATCAACATTGTTGGCTGATTAAATATCGCAAGTCCTACCCTAAAAATCATCAGCAACAAAATGGATTTTCAAAGGTTAAAGGCATCCATGTGGAAGCCAGATATGATACATAGGGTAAGCCTCTCCATGGTGCCATTGGAGTTTTTAAAAAAGTTCTACATTTGGTGGTGAAAAAAAGGCTTTGAAAATACCAAGGAATACAAAAGGGTCATAAAAGGGTATGTCAATATTAAAAATAGCAAACACATCCACACGAAACCTTTTTGTAACTATCTTTTTTTTCAATAACTAGCAAATTTCTTAGTACACAACAAGCAAGCAATAAAATGACTTTTGAAGAACTAAATAAACTAATAAAGTTGTGAGTATAATTTCCCAAAATGCAATCCAGAGAACAGGCTGTTTTCTTTCCTCAGGATGTCTGTCACTGAACTGTCTTGTAAATAGACAGTATTAAGGTTAATGGTGACTTACAAACACTGTATAATTCAGCATATGCTAAAGTTTACCCAACAGTGAAATTTGTATAGGAATGAAAGCCCAGTCAACAAGTTTGTTAATGATCTCTGATGATTAGTCTAAAACAGATCTTACAGATGGAACACATCATAGAGACCATGTAGCCTAATTTACTAATTTAAAAATAAATTTTATTTAAAAAAATCCTTTCAAATAAAAAAATATTACACATCAAAATTATCAGGATCTAGAGTCAATACATGTTAATGAACTTCTATATAGAACTTCTATATGCTAATGCTATGAAGCTATTCATTTGATTTTATACTTTCATTGTTGGATATATTTCTATATAGTTATTTACCACCAAAAATTAAAAGTCCATGGTAGAAATAGAATCAGAAAAACAATCCCTATTATACTCTCCTCACCTGCATTTATTTTTTCTCAGCCCATAATATTTAGCCCATTTGGTCTCTCTTGTACATGTTATACTGTTCCAACACACATATCATCCATTCTCTTCCATTTGTAGAGCCTAGCTAATAACATATGAATATATGCAAGCAACCCGTTCATTCTAATGGTAAAGATGCTATAGTCCAGAGACACTGGACGCACTGGACACAACAAATGCCTATCAGTGGGAGCCATATTTCTTGACTCTCATGTTACCTGTCATATCCTTTCCTGTTGCCAAGCTTTGCATATGAATGAAGGAAAGCTATCATTTTACATGTTTAGCAAGTGGTCCCCCAAATGACCTTAAACACTACTGAATTACCATTGATCCCTAATGCTGATGAACCTAGCTTATTTACTTGAATCCTATTGGTTACAATTTTAAGTAGTCCAACTGAAATTTTGACTGTAGCTGCAACATCTTAAAGCTGACAATTCCTGTTTTCCAAGACAGCCAAAGCATAGTCAGTTATCTCCTCACTACTTCAAGAAATAAGATGTAGGCCGAAATATATGGAATACTAAAATTCCTAACAAAGATGTATCACATATATACTCTTTATTCCAACTAGATTTTTGCTGTTTTTGTTTGTTTGTTGGTTTAGTAACTGTTCCCAAAACTGTAATGAAATACCCTAGAAAAACTACTCAAAAGAGGAAAAAAAATGACTTGGGCTCACTATTTAGAGGATTCAGTCTGAAGTTATCTAGCTTCACAATTCTGGAAAAAACAATATGGTGATAGAGTGTATGGAAGATTTTTTTTCTTTTTTTTTTAAATTTTATTTTCTAAGTTTTTTTTAATTTACATTCCAAATCATATCCCCTTTCCCGTTTCCTCCCTCCCCGAAAGTCCCATAAGCCCCCTTCCCTCCCTCTTTTCCCCATTCAACCCCCACTCGTTTCTCTGTCCTGGCATTCCCCTACATCCAGTCTTTCCAGGACCAGGGGTCTCTACTTCCATCTTCTTAGAAATGTATTGATATGCGAATTGTGTCTAGGGTATTCTGAGATTCTGGGTTAATATCCCCTTATCAGTGACTGCTTACCATGTGTGTTCTTTTGTGATTGGGTTACCTCACTAAGGATGATATTTTCAAGTTCTGACCATTTGCCTAGGAATTTCGTAAATTCATTGTTTTTAATGGCAGAGTAGTATTCCATTGTGTAGATATACCACATCTTCTGGATCCATTCCTCCGTTGAGGGACATCTGGGTTCTTTCCAGCTTCTGGCTATTATAAATAAGGCTGCTATGAACATAGTGGAGCATGTGTCCTTATTGCATGCAGGTAAAGCCTCTGGGTATATGCCCAGGAGTGGTATAGCTGGATCCTCCGGGAGTGTCATGCCCAGTTTTCTGAGGAACCGCCAGACTGCTTTCCAGAGTGGTTGTACCAGCTTGCAATTCGACCAGCAGTGGAGGAGTGTTCCTCTTTCTCCACATCCTCACCAACAACTGTCGTCTCCTGTGTTTTTGATCTTAGCCATTCTGACTGGTGTGAGATGGAATCTCAGGGTTGTTTTGATTTGCATTTCCCTAATGACTAAGGATGATGAACATCTCTTTAGGTGCTTCTCAGCCATTAGATATTCTTCAGGTGAGAACTCTTTGTTTAGCTCTGTACCCCATTTTTTAATAGGGTTACTTGCCTCTCTGGAGTTTAACTTCTTGAGTTCTTTGTATATATTTGATATTAGCCCTCTGTCGGATGTAGGGTTGGTAAAGATCATTTCCCAGTTAGTTGGTTGCCGCTTTGTCTTTTTGACAGTGTCTTTTGCCTTGCAAAACTTTGTAATTTAATGAGGTCCCATTTGTCTATTCTTGATCTTAGAGCATAAGCCATTGGAGTTCTGTTCAGGAAATTCTCCCCTGTGCCCATATGTTCAAGGTTCTTCTCTAGCTTCCTTTCTATTAGTTTCAGTGTGTCTGGTTTTATGTGGAGGTCCTTGATCCACTTGGAATTGAGCTTAGTGCAAGGAGGTAAGAATGGGTCAATTTGCATTCTTCTGCATGTTGATCTCCAGTTGAGCCAGCACCTTTTGTTGAAAAGGCTATCTTTTTTCCACTGGATGGTTTTAGCTCCTTTGTCAAAGATCAAGTGACCATAGGAGTGTGGATTCATTTCTGGGTCTTCAATTCTGTTCCATTGATCTACATGCCTGTCACTGTACCAATACCATGCGGTTTTTAACACTATTGCTCTGTAGTACAGTTTGAGGTCGGGGATACTGATTCCTCCAGAGGTTCATTTACTCTTGAGAATAGTTTTAGCTATTCTGGGTTTTCTGTTATTCCAGATGAATTTTTGAATTGCTCTTTCTAACTCTATGAAGAATTGAGTTGGGATTTTGATGGGGATTGCATTGAATCTGTATATTACTTTGGTAAGATGGTCATTTTTACTATATTAATCCTGCCAATCCATGAGCATGGCAGATTTTCCCATCTTCAGAGGTCTTCTTCAATTTCTTTCTTCAGAGACTTGAAGTTCTTGTCATACAGATCTTTCACTTCTTTGGTTAGAGTCACACCAAGATACTTTATATGGTTTGTGGCTATCGTGAAGGGTATCCTTTCTCTTACTTCTTTCTCAGCCTGCTTATCCTTTGAGTATAGGAAGGCTACTGACTTGTTTGAGTTGATTTTATATCGGGTCACTTTGCTGAAGTCGTTTATCAGCTGTAGGAGTTCTCTGGTGGAGTTCTTTGGGTCGCTTAAGTATACTATCATATCGTCTGCAAATAGTGATAGTTTGACTTCTTCCTTTCCAATTTGTATCCCTTTGACCTCCTTTTGTTGTCTAATTACTCTAGCTAGAATTTCAAATACTATATTGAAAAGATATGGAAGGAGAGGGCAGCCTTGTCTAGTCCCTGATTTTAGTGGGATTGCTTCAAGTTTCTCTCCATTTAGATTGATGCTGGCTACCGGTTTGCTGTAAACTGCTTTTACTTGTTTAGATATGGGCCTCGAATTCCTGATCTTTCCAAGACCTTTAGCATGAAAGGATGCTGAATTTTGTCAAATGCTTTCTCAGCATCTAATGAGATGACCACGTGGTTTTTTTCTTTGAGATTGTTTATATAGTGGATTACATTGATGGATTTCCTTATATTGAACCATCCCTGCATCCCTGGGATGAAGCCTACTTGATCGTAGTGAATGATCGTTTTGATGTGTTCTTGGATTCGGTTGGCAAGAATTTTACTGAGTATTTTTGCATCGATATTCATAAGAGAGATTGGCCTGAGATTCTCTTTCTTTGTTGGATCTTTGTGTGCTTTTGGTATTAGTGTAATTGTGGCTTCATAGAACGAGTTGGGTAGTGTTCCTTCTGTTTCTATTTTGTGGAACAGTTTGAAGTGTATTGGTGTTAGGTCTTCTTTGAAGGTCTGATAGAATTCTGCACTAAAACCATCTGGGCCTGTGGTTTTTTTGGTTGGAAGACTTCCAATGACAACTTCTATTTCTTCAGGGGTTATAGGATGGTTTAGATGATCTATTTGATCCTGATTTAATTTTGGTATTTGATATCTGTCAAGGAAATTGTCCATTTCCTTGAGATTTTCTAGTTGTGTTGAATACAGGTTTTTGTAGTAGGATCTGATGATTTTTTGAATTTCCTCAGTTTCTGTTGTTATCTCTCCCTTTTCGTTTCTGATTTTATTAATTTGGATACTATCTCTGTGCCCTCTGGTTAGTCTGGCTAAGGGCTTATGTATCTTGTTGATTTTCTCAAAGAACCAACTCCTTGTTTTGTTGATTCTTTGTATGGTTATATTTGTTTCTACTTGAATGATTTCAGCCCTGAGTTTGATGATTTCTTGCCTTCTACTCCTCTTTGGTGTATATGCTTCTTTTTGTTCCAGGGCTTTCAGGTGTGCCATTAAGCTGTTAGTGTATGCTGTCTCCTGTTTCCTCTTGGCGGCACTCAGGGCTATGAATTTTCCTCTTAGCACTGCTTTCCTTGTGTCCCATAAATTAGGGTATGTTGTGCCTTCATTTTCATTAAATTTCAAAAAGTCTTTGATTTCTTTATTTCCACCTTGACCAAGTTATCATTGAGTAGAGCATTGTTCAGCCTCCATGTGTACGTGGGTTTTCTTTTGTTTTTGTTGCCATTGAAGACCACCCTTATTCCATAATGATCTGATAGGAGGCATGGGATTAGTTCTATCTTCTTATATCTGTTGAGGTCTGATTTGTGACCAATTATATGGTCAATTTTGGAGAAGGTCCCATGAGGTGCTGAGAAGAAGGTGTATTCTTTAGCTCTAGGATGAAATGTTCTATAGATATCTGTTAATTCCATTTGATCCAAGACTTCAATTAGATTCACTGTGTCCCTGTTTAGTTTCTGCTTTCCTGAACGATCCATTTCAGAGAGTGGAGTGTTGAAGTCACCCACTATTATTGTGTGAGGTGCGATGTGTGCTTTGAGCTTTAGTAGTTTCTTTTACGAATGAGGGTGCCCTTGCATTTGGAGCATAGATATTCAGAATTGAGAGTTCTTGATGGTGGATTTTTCCCTTGATCAGTATGTAGTGTCCTTCTGTGTCTTTTTTGATGACTTTAGGTTGAAAATCAATTTTATCTGATATTAGGATGGCTACTCCAGTTCATTTCTTGGGGCCATTTGCTTGTAAAATTGTTTTCCAGCCTTTTACTCTGAGGTAGTGTTTGTCTTTGACACTGAGGTGCGTTTCCTGCATGCAACAAAATGCTGGGTCCTGTTTACGTATCCAGTCTCCTAGTCTATGTCTTTTTATTGGGGAATTGAGACCATTGATATTAAGAGAGATTAAGGCATAGTGATTATTGCCACCTGCAATTCTTGATGCTATCTTTATGTTTAAGTTGTTATCTACTTTTGGGTTTGAAGCAAGAAGGTTACTATCTCATTTTTTCCAGGGTGTTGTTTCTCTCCCTGTATTGGCGGTTTCCACCTATTATCCTTTGCAGGGCTGAATTTGTGGAAAGATATTGTGAAAATTTGGTTTTATCATGGAATATCTTGGTCTCTCCATCTATGGTGATTGAGAGTTTTGCTGGGTATAGTAGTCTAGGCTGGCATTTGTGCTCTCTTAGTGTCTGCATGAGATCTGCCCAGGATCTTCTGGCTTTCATAGTCTCTGGTGAGAAGTCTGATGTGATTCGGATAGGTCTTCCTTTGTATGTTACTTGGCCCTTTTCTCTTACTGCTTTTAATATTCTTTCTTTGTTTAGTACATTTGGTGTTTTGATTATTATGTGACGGGAGGTATTTCTGTTCTGGTCCAGTCTGTTTGGAGTTCTGTAGGCTTCTTGTACATTCATCGGCATCTCTCTCTTTAGGTTAGGGAAGTTTTCCTCCATAATTTTGTTGAAGATGTTTACTGGCCCTTTAAGTTGCAAATCTTCACTCTCATCTATACCTATAATCCTTAGGTTTGGTCTTCTTATTGTGTCCTGGATTTCCTGGATGTTTTGGGTTACACGTTTTTTGCATTTTGCATTTTCTTTGACTGTTGATTCGATGCTTTCTATGGTATCTTCAACACCTGAGATTCCTTCTTCCATTTCTTGTATTCTATTGTTGATGTTTGCATCTATGACTCCTGATTTCTTCCCAAGGTTTTCTATCTCCAAAGTTGTCTCCCTTTGTGATTTCCTAGTTGTTTCTACTTCCTTTTTTAGTTCCTGGATGGATTTGCTGAGATCCTCCACTTGTTTGTTTGTATTTTCCTGTATTTCTTTAAGGTATTTTTGCATTACCTCTTTCAGGATTTCTGCCTGTTGACCCATGTTCTCCTGCATTTCTCTGAGCGATTTTTGTGTTTCCTTCTCATGGGATTCCATCTGTTGATCCATCGTCTCCTGCATTTCTTTAAGCAGTTCTCGTGTTTCCTTTGCAAGGGCATCTATCCGTTGATTCATTTCTTTAAGCACTTTTTGTGTTGCCTCCCTATGGGCATCCATCTGTTGACCCATATTCTTCTGCATTTCTTTATGCAATTTTTGTGATTCCTTTGAAAGTGCATCTACCCGTTGATTCATTTCTTTAAGCGATTTTTGTGTGGTCTCCTTTTGGTCCTCCATCTGTTGATCCATGTTCTCCTGCATTTCTCTAAGCGATTTTTGTGTTTCCTTTGTAAGGGCTTCTAACCGTTGATTCATGGTCTCCTGTAATTCTTTATTAGATTTATTTGTGTCCTTCTTGTGATCCTCTAATAGCATCATGAGAGGTGATTTTAAATCCAGATCTTGTCTTTCGGGTGTGGTAGGGTATCCAGGACTTGCTACTGTCAGAGAGTTGGGTTCGGATGGTGCCATATTACTTTGATTTCTTTTAGTAAAGTTCTGCCGTGTCCCAAGCGATGTTATATTGGGGAGAGCCTGGGTACCTGTCTCTTCAGTGCAGTCTAATGGAACAGAGCTCGTGGAAGGGAAGCTGGTAGGCTCCCGCCCAGTGCGAGGGGGGGGGGTCCCTCTGCCAGGCCGAAGTCCCACAGCAGAGCTGGCAAGCTGGTTACTGCAGATCTGCCCAGCTCTTGGGAGCAGCATACACACAAGCCGCCCAAGACCCAAGCGATATTATGCCTGTCTGTCTCCAAGCCTGGCGATCCCAACTACCTGGCCACTGGAGCAAAGATGGCAGAGTGCACTCTGCACTCTCTCGGTGGTTCTGGTGGTGCTGGTCACCCTGCAGAGGGGATGGCCTACAGCAGATCTGGCGCTCAGACGACCACAGCGCTGTCCCGTTCTTGGGAGTAGACGGAAGCCTCAACAGGCCGTGTTCCAAGCGATGTTATAATGGGGAGAACCTGGATACCTGTCTCTTCAGTGCAGTCTACCAGAACAGAGCGGAAGATTTTTATCAAGAAGATTGGCAACAGAACCAGACAAGAGAGAGGCACTGGAGAGATGGCTAAGCACTTAAGGGAGATTGCTTTTATTGTTTGTTTGTTTAGGATTTTTTAATTAAATAATTATTTAATTTATTTAAATCTCAAATGTTTGCCCCCATCCTGCCTCACAAAGTTTTTCCCCCTCCCCCTTCCCTTCACCTCTGTGAAGTTGCAGCTCCCACTCTGGACATCAAGTGTCGACAGGATTATATGAATCTCCCACTGAGGCCAGACAAGGCAGCTCCCTGTTACATATGTGCCTGGGGCCTCAGACCAGTGCGTGTATGCTCTTTTGTTGGTGGCTCATTCTCTGGGATGTCTCAAGGGTCCAGGTTAGTTGACACTGTTGGTCTCCCTATAGGGTTGCTGTCCCCTTTAATTCCTTCAATTCTTCCCCTAACTCTTCCTTAGGGCCCTCAACCTTTGTTCAATGCTTGGCTGTGAATATCTACATCCGTCTCAGTCAGCTGCTAATAGAGCCTCTCTTTCAGAGGACAGCCATGGTAGCCTCCTGTCTGCTAGTACAACATGGCATCAGTAATAGTGTCAGGGATTGGTGTCCACCCAGGGAAAGTATTCCAAGTTGGGTTGGTTGCTGGTTAGCTATTCATTTAGTCTCTGCTTCATTTTTTCCCTCCATTTCTTGTAGACAAGAGCAATTTTGGGTCGAAAGTTTGGTAGGTGGGTTGGTGTCCCCATCCCTCCACATGGGGTCCTGTCTGACTACTAGAGGTGGTCTCTTCAGGTTCAATATCTTCAGATGTCTGGGACTTCCTAGAGGTTACCTCCATGTAATTGAGGTTGTGGCCTTGTTGGAGTAAGTGTGTCACTGTTAGTGTGGGCTTTCAGACCCTTGTCCTAGCTGCCTAGAAGCTAGTCTTCTCCTAGTGACCTTCCATGAAGATGTAGAACTCTCAGTTCCTCTTACACCATGCCTACCTAGATGCTGCCATGTTCCCCCACTTGATGATAATGGACTGAAGCTTTGAACCTGTAAGCCAGCACCAATTAAATATTATTTTTATTAGAGTCGCCTCTGTCATGAGGTCTGTTCATAGCAGTAAATCCCTAAGACAATCCACCTCCCAACCCTGGCAGCTGCTTGTTTCCATTCATTCTCCTGCTCCTTTGGGCCTCTTTACTGCATCCCTCCATATCTGATATTGTCCCTTTTTGCTCCCTGCTTTCTCCTCATCCAGGGTCTCACCCTCCCTCTTCCTCCCATGATTATTTTGTCCCCCCTTTTAAGTGGGATTGAAGTGTCCTCACTTGGCCTTTCCTTCTTGTTTAACTTCTTAGGATCTGTGGAATGTAGCATGGTTATCCTGTACTTTATGGCTAATATCCAGTGAGTACATACCATGCCTATCCTTTTGGGTCTTGGTTACCTCACTAAGGATTATATATTTTAGTTCCATCCATTTGCCTGTAAAGTTAATGATGTCCTTGGCTTTAATAGCTGAGTAGTATTCCATTGTTTAAATGAACCTCATTTTCTGTATCCATTCTTCAGTTGAAGGACATCTGGGTTGCTTCTAGCTTCTGGCTAGTAGAAATAAGGTTACTATGAACATACAGAATGCTTGTTTTTCTTTCCATTACCCATGTAAGGTGGGTTGGTTCACAATATTCTTAACTCTAACTCTGGGGGATCCAACTCCCTTTTCTGGCCTCTTTATGTATGTACATATCAAGGCACGGACAATTTTATTCACATAGACACAGGTGAACATCTATTTTTAAAATCCTAAACAGTTAGTCTTCAATTGAAAAACTAAGAGGGAATCCAGGGAAAAATGTCCAGTGACATAATTTTTTTCAACTAGTCCCACCTCTTAAAGTTTTCTAGACATCCAAAAAAGCACCACCAGCTAAGGACCAAGCATTTGAAACATAGAGCTACATAGGAAATTGCCTGTTAACACGGTCTTATACAGCTCAGTATGGACTGAAGTCAGTCTTCCAGAGTCCACCTCCAGAGCCTTTGATCTCCAGTCTACATTTATGTACATTTATGTCTCACAGGTAAGCCTTATTTTAAGCTTCTTGATTATCATTCTGGTTACACCTTCCAAATTGATATGAATCTATTTTTAATGTACATCTCTTTAAAAATCACCTGTGAGGGGGAGGGAGTGTATTTGAGTTGAAACTTAAATGACTGATTGAATGAATGAATGAATGAACGAATGAATGATAGGATTGTGATAATCATTACCTGTTACAGTGAATGCCATCTTTGTCTCACAATATGTTGTCATGGTTTCAGGATGACAGTAAATCTTTCTGTTCAAGCAAACTCAGTTTTGTGCCTCAGAGGTTAAACACTCGTTTTCTTGCCAAGCTATTAAACTGGCAATTATATTTGAAAGTATTTCTGCATCATGTTATGTTCCTGCCTTCATATGATGTCCAACCTGAATTAACACGACTGGAACAGGTGCTAAACGACTGTACCCAAGACACTTGAGTCCTATTTTACACTTCATTTCATGAACTGTGTTAGAGCAAGAGAACATTCGTTACTCAGCTCCAAGTGGCACCATATGCCTTCAAATTCATTGGCTGTAGACTTGTGATCAGTTTACTACCCACCAGATCTTACCACAGCTTTCTTAAAATTTAAATGGAAGGAGATATACCGAGCAGTAAAAGACTGAGTTACAAGAACACATAATGTTATATGTAAGTTTTTTTTTTTTTAACAGAATTGGTCTTTAATTAGTGTCAGAGAATAAGTGATAATTTTTATTGTTTGGGATATAAAATTTTAGAAAGTAGTATCTATTGGTTTTATGCAGTGAACTGAAACTTAGGGTGTCTGAACAAACTGTCTTTAAAATTCATATAGAATTAAGGCAATGTTTTATTAGAGACAAAGATTTTTTCCAAAATAAAAACAGGCCATCCTATGGTAACAGTAGGAGTGGCTTTTGCTTTTACTAAAGAAAGAGCAACCTTATCAGATTACTTTTTACTAAAAGTAAAAGTAGGCCATGAAGATGAGAGCTCTTTTCAGTGTGGTGATGAACTGAGAGAGACAGTGTTCTCTCAGTTGGGTTCTTTAACCCACGAGTGGTTTGAGTGGTTTATAAATGCTGTGAACTTTTGTACAGGTCTTCTGAAGGTATTTCTATTTCCATTCATGAATGACATCCTGAGGTGACATGGAGCATCCTTGAGCACAAGCCAAGAGAAGGAGAGGATCCTCTCTGTACAGAGGGATTTCTCATGGGGAATTGCCCCCAGTCTTAGGCTGTATCACCAATCTTCAGATGTGCTTACTTTTTTGAAGTGTAATTTGAAGGTAACATTGGCTTAGCATTCTGATTTTCTTTTAACTGCCAGAAATGGTGCTTTTCATTAAACCATTCTGAATGAAACTTTATACTTCTATTAGTGAGGATAGAGTAGTCATGATTGAAGAAATAAACAAAAAAGATAAAATCATAATTGATCTCAAGAAACCATCAGAGCAATTTGTTATTTTCAGGACATTGATGGAGTTGATTCCCTTATTTTTTGTTTTTTAAACTGGAAAAAGTGAAGCTCAGGAAACTTTCACTTAGCCTGTTCCATGTTAGGGTGCTAGAGATGCTGAGTAAAGGTGTCCTACCTCTGGTGGTAACAGCTTTCTCTGGTTGGCCTTCTCTCTGCTCTAGAGACACTTGTAGGAAACACCAACTCACAATGAGAGACTGTGTGCTGTAAAATAGAGAAAGTGCAGCGCATGGGTGATTTCTTGATGACGCTGCTGGATGAGCAGTGTCCGGGAGGAGGCCATTGCTCTGTTATGCAGTCTCCTGAAGTGCTCCTCCCTATGTCTAGGAGAGAAGTGAAGACAAAGAGAGGAACATAAGGATGTTTTGCTTCTTTCTCTCATTTGGATGTGAAATCACTTCTTAAAGAAGAAGAGATGGGATGCAATATTTCAACTCAGACACGATATTTTGTCTTTAAATATTTCATATGAATACATTATATTTTTATTTCTCAGATAAGCTCAAATAATTTTCTCATATTATGTCTCTCTTTGTGATGGCAATTTACTTCTCTTATTTTTCTTTTAGAAAACAGAAGATAACCTGTGAGCTAAACTTCACTATTCCTTCCTTGCTTCTACAGATTGCACACATTGATTAGTTTGTTTTTAATTATTCTGTGAAAAGTTAGGCCAACTTTTAGTACCTAATTTGCTTTATTTTGTTTTGTAATCTGCTAGAATTTTCTTTTTATTTAATTGCCTAATTTTTAATTTTACTTTCTTCCCCTAGTCTTTATATTGACTTTCAGTTTTGAGTGCTTACATGCATTAGGCGCTCAGAGACAATTCTCATGTTCCCTTAGTTAGCCAAGTGGATGTGCATTATTTATTCTTTTAATATTTCCTCTAGAGTAAATACTGTGGTTCCCTAATTATTCCTGTTGATTTCCTCTGAACTTCCTGTAGAATGTCTCTCCTTTTTCTCATAATGAGATCCCCAAACTGGAAGCATATTCTTGCTTCAGTCTCTCCTGAATCTCGTAGAGGGGACTCTTTTCCTCTGTTCTGAAACATTTTTTTTTTAAAAAAAATGTTTTTGCATATGCAGTCCAGGAATAACAATGACCTCTTTATCAAATTTCAGTATGATTATTCTCACAATCACCTTCAGTAAAGAAAAAAATGTTTCATAAACACAAACTCATCCCTTACCTTGTGACTACAGGTATTTGGTAGACAGGGAAATCTCTCTGGTTCTTTGAGGTCCAGACTTCCAAATTAGTGTCATCCTGTTTCATGGTGATCCAACACACCCTAATCAGGTATAGCAGTGAGTCCACTTCTGTGCCATTCCCAGACTTCGATTGCTTCATAATTGATGAAATGTCAGGGAGGAGGCACACTGGCAAAATGAAGGCTTGCAGAAGAAATGTGGAGAATTCATACTGTGGAAGGAGTATCTTTCCTTTGGTTTAGCCTCTACTGGGTTTCAATTATGTGAGATATTTTGATGATATTCTTATACCATTTGTAATAGTGTTTTAATTAATATTCCTAAAATTTCATTCTAGAATATTATGCACCTACTTGAAAAAGTCTGTGTATTATTCTTGTTTATATGATATACTCCACTCCTAATGGAAGGCAGTTAAAAATATCCCAAGATGAGTTGTAACACTTTCCCCTGGTTTAGAACCCAAACTGTCATCTGAATGTGTGTGTATATATGTGCATGTATATGTGTGTGTGTGTGTGTGTGTGTGTTTATAACCCTTCCACATTTTTATACAATAAATTCTACTCACTGTAAAATTTGCTTCTGTGTTTATTGCCATCCTAGTAAAGAATTATTTTAACACCTCATATGTTATTTTTTTAATTGTCATCAGGCATGTTAAGAGTCTCGAACCACACTGTAATTAAAAAAAATATATTAGGGTACATTGTACAAAGAAGGGGTTTCATTAGGATATTGTCACACAAGTATACCATGTGCTTTAACCAGCTCTCTCTCATTGCCCTCTTTTATGTCCTTTCCTACTTTGCGGAATCCTCGTTTTCACAGTAGCAAACTGTGTGCAATAACTGTAGATCCTTCTGTAGAATACTGACTTAGATTACCCTGCTATGGTCCCAGGAGTTGGATTAGAGTTGGATCATGTAATAGTTCCCTTTTTATTGTTTTGAGGCATGTCTATTCTGATTTGTATACTTTCTATGGTAGGTTTAGAGAATGCTCTTAAACTGGGTGTATTGTAGCATTTATTTGGCCATATCATGCTTTTCCATTGCATCATCAGATGGTTCTTTATATATCTACTGAGTATTTCCTCTTCAGAATCATTAGCTCCTGAGTATAAGGACTGTGTTTTCATGGTCTTATTTTCTAGCATGAAACAATTGATGGTGGTTTTCACATCATCCATGATGTTTAGAGACAATGGACATGGTAAGCTGTCATTGGATTTAAGTGTTCAACTATGCTCTCACAGACTTCATATGCTAAAGTCCTAGCTCTCAGTCCCTCACAGGTGACTTGGCTTGGAACTAGTGTCATTCCAGGTACAATGAGTTAAGATGTCATCATTCTACTGCAGAGTGGGCCTCTAAATCAAAGTGATGGTGTTATTAGTATTTAAAGACAATTTGGACCAAAGAGTACATATGAAGATACCAGAGTAAAGGCCTGGAGGATCTTTTATTCTGACTGGACATCAGAATCTGAGCTGACCAAAGCATGAGGTCATGTGTTCTGGTTGTAAAAGCTATTCAGATTTTAGAGCTGTATTCACTGCATCATCAAATTGAAGCAATAGTAAAAAGTAATTCTTTATAAGAAAAACACAATTAATAATTTTGCAAGGGTAATGATTTATTTTATTTAAAAAGTATGTTATTTTTAAACATACTAAAGTTAGCTATTTTCAATGAACAGAATGATCTTAAACATGCCTCTGGATATGGACTGTTGTGAATACTGTGCTGAAAAACAATAATCCTTCTGTCTCTAGTCACAATAGACAGTTTCCGAAGTAGATCCTCTGTTTCATGGCCTTGACTTGTATGTTTTTCCTCTGAGATTTGCCTCTTGTGTTGACATAGATTTGCTGTGCATGATGAAGTGATAAAAATCAATGAAACAGCCATGTGACTGCTCTAATGCCAAAGTACTCTATATTTCACTTCGCATTTGATACCTTAAGCCATCAAACTAGTTCTATTAAGGTGGAACTATTTTTAAAGTCTATTTCATTCTGCCTACAGCTTGGAGATTGCACTTGAAAATATACACCATACAGTATTTCTAGGAATACTGCTTTCATAGGAAAAAAAATTCATGTGGCCCTATTTTCTAAAACGATGCCCTGTCTACCAAATGCTCCTGTCCACAACACACCTTACGCCATCATTTCAGCTTATGAGCCACAAAGTGCTAGGCTTTTGCTTGTTCTTGCCTTGAAAATAGCCTCTCTGCTGTATTGCCAAGGAATGGATTCTTTTTTTCTCCCATGTTTCTCACGCCTTAAAAGAATAATTAATATTGTTTAAAGATGAACCTTCAAGTTCTAAAGTCAATACAGAAAAATTTGTCTCAGTGTTAAGAACTATAATAACCACAGGTTTCCTGAACAGAACTTGGGACTAGAGAGGCACATTATCAAATGCACTTAGGAAAGATTCTTTGTGGAAAGCAACAGTAGACCCCCTGGTGTGGGGTGAGAATGCAAATTTGCAAATTGTTCAAAAGTTTATAACCTCCAGAATAAACATGAGTGTGTTGATGTTGATGACTTCAACTTTGTAGTTAGTAGTTTGTAAGGAAAAACATCAACAGAGAATTTTTTTTCTTTTTCTTTTTTAGTTCTCTCTCCCCACAGTAGAGCATTTCATCTAAGGCCCCTCCTTTTGAGTACTGAGAGTCTCTCACCTTCCAGGTCTCTGGTAGATTCTAGAGGGTCCCCCTAGCCCCTACCTCTTGAGGAGGTTGCCTGTTTCCATTTTTTCTGTTGTCCCTTGGGGCTTCAGTCCTGTTCCCCCTCTATACATGATCATGTTCCCCTCTTCCCCTCCCTGTCCCCTTTCCCACCCAGGTTCCTCCCCTCCTCTCCACCTCCTGTGATTACTTTCTTCTTCCTCCCAAGTGGGATTGAGGAGTCAACAGAGAAATTCTTGAGATCCACTTAATAAGGTGGTATTACTATTTTTATCATCGCTACTGTTCATTCAATCAGAGGAAACTAAGAAAACTTATCTTTTCATCATATGACAAATAAAGTATGATTAGAAGAGAAGAGGGTCAAGTTGAACCGGCTCCTACAATTCTTTCATCATGTATATTGAGAGACAAGTTTATCCAAAATTGACAATAAAGAAAGTGAACAAGAAAATTCAATATTTTTTATTAATTAACAAAATATTAATTGTCACATTTTTGTAAACTACTATCAATATTTTATGTGCGTTTTGGAAAAAAATCTATACTTGAGCTACTGTCTCTTAGATTGGCTGCACAATCTTGCTTTGAGTATTTTACTGATTTTGGAACAATTTAATTACAGAATTTTAGAATGAACGAATTGGCTTCTCTCAACTCTTGAATTGTAGCTGACATGAAGTTATAGTTGTGGTGATTTTAGAATATTTAGTAACGTCTTTTTAGAATTTGTTAATTTTTCCTTTTTGTAGATATGAATATGAACATACCTTTATATAACTTTTAATGGACAAAGGCACTCATAATAGGTACAAAATTTGAAGAAAATATTGGAAGAATAAAAGTAGCACCAAGAGATCATAAACTGAAATTTTCAATACAGTCTATAAAAAGAATGAGCAACGAAGAAAGAACTCACAGAACATCATCCTTAAAATTTGTATTCGAGGGCTGGAGAGATGGCTCAGCGGTTAAGAGCACTGACTGCTCTTCCAGAGGTCCTGAGTTCAAATCCGAGCAATCACATGGTAGCTCACAACCATTCATAACAAGATCTGACTCTCTCTTCTGGAGTGTCTGAAGACAGCTACAGTGTACTTACAGATAATAAATAAATAAATCTTTAAAAAAATTGTATTTGAGGTGCTGAGGAGAGCTGGCTCAGTGTGAGAGCATTGGGTGATCTTCCAAGGTACCAAGGTTCCATTCCAACACCTAGATGGTGCCTTACAACTGTCTGCAACTCCAGTTCCAGGGTCTCCAGTTCCCTCTTCTGAAGTCCTCTGGTACCAGACATGTATGTAATGCACAGACAAACATCGAGGCAAAACATCCTCGTACATAATCATAAATAAATACATTTTTTAAAAAGTCAGTAAATTACATAAATAAATGAGAGTGACATCATCCTCTTCCTGTTTTAAGGATGAAAGACAGGTTCAGAGAAGTTAAGCCATCTGCCAAAATTGGCACAGCTAATGAGAGCTGTCTCTGAATTCACAGTAGTTTTATTCTGATCGCATACTATCACTGTAGCATGGTACCATTGAAGAAATACACTGAGGCACAGGATGAGAGGACTGGAATAACCACACTTTCTTCGCTCTCTGTCACCCACAGTCAATCTCAGTGAAGCCTCAACATACGTCTTCATTTCCTCTTTGATTTGATAGAGATGTTTTATGTGTTTGTAACAGTACCATTCAAATGAAAGCCCTGAGACGAACAGTTCAATGTATGTTTGTGTGGTTTATCTTCTCTTCTTTAGAGATTTGAAAACATTTACACATCTATCTAGTAACTAAAGATGCATGCACACATGTAAGTGGAGAGGCTAGGAAAGTCATTTTAAAGTTAATTCTGTGCTTTGAGATGGAATCTTGCTTGGTAGTGCAAACTGGCTTTGAACTCAAGTTTCTCCTCCTTAGCCTTGCTAATGCTGGGATTAGAGGTGTTTGCCAACAGTCCTGACTGAGTACAGATTCCCTAATTTGGGCATCTGTAATGTATTAGTTTAGGGCAGGAATGATTTCATATTGTTCTTAGGTCCACATATTTAGAAATATTTTGCATTCTAAGTTTAAATAATACTATTTTAGTACTATTTAATAATAATAATTCTTAGGCAAGTGGGTAGAACTGGAGAACGTCATCCTGTGTGAGGTGACCCAATCACAAAAGAACACACATGGTATGCACTCACTGATAAGCGGATATTAGCCCAGAAGCTTGGAATACCCAAGAAACAAATGATGCCCAAGAAGAAGGAAGGAGAGACCCCTGGTCCTGGAAAGGCTCAATTCAGCAGTGTAGGGGAATACCAGGAAAGGGAAGTGGGAAGGGGTTGATTGGGGAACAGGGGGAGGCAAGAGTGCTTATGGGACTTTTGGGGAGGGGGGATCCAGGAAAGGGGAAATCATTTGAAATGTAAATAAAGAATATATCTAATAAAAATAATGATAATTTAATACTATTTTAATAATAATACTTAATCATATTAAATCTTATTAAACTTCAGTTTTCAGGTTTTACTACCAAGCAAGATTTTGTCTCAAGCAAAGTTCAAAATTATATTTAAAGTGATTATGGTAATCTGTCCCCTTGCATTCAGCATATAAAAGGGGATTGGCTTTCAAAGGAAAGGCAAATTTATATTTAAACTTCTCTTATTTGATTTATTGTTGTCTCATTTGACCACTAACTTCTGGAAAGGACAAGACTGTAATACTCTCTTTATCTATTGGATTATCTTCTCCCAGTGAGAGCACTTTATATTTCCAAAAGGTTCTAGTTTTATAAATCCTATTTGTAAGTTTGATCTTGCCTAGAATTCTAGCACATTAAGAGCATGCTGTTATGAGTTCATCTTAGCTGGATGCAGCATTGGCTGAGTGCCTTCCACCATTTCAGGCTGTTTGTAGATATTTACTGGTTTCTAACTGTGGAGTTTCTTTGGGGAAAGTCTGAGGAGATCTTGATTTTCTGTCTAATAATATCTATATTTTACCTCATTTTTTGACAGTTTACTTTAATAATAATCAATGTCAAATAAATTTAACAAGCTATCAAACTGGGAATTGAGTATATTCTACATTTTGTTCCAATAATCATGAGTGAATGCATTTACAATGCGTGCAAAAAACATTTTTTTTTGTAATTTCAAAGCTTTCTTAATTTTAATTTTTTTGGAAAAAATTCTTCTTGTCTTAGGGTTTTATTACTGTGAAGTGACATCATGACCAAGACAATTTGTATAAAGTAAAATAATTAATTGTGGTTGCTTTACAGTTTCAGAGGTTTAGTCCATTACCATCAATGCAGGAAAGACAGCAGTGTATAGATAGACAAAGTGCTTGTAAAGGAGCTGAGATTTCCACATCTTGATCTGAAGGCAGCAGGAGGATGTCTGTGTACTATACTGTGTATAGACTGAAGATATAAGCCCACCCACAAAGTGATACACTTCCTCAAACAAGGCCATACCTACCTCAAGAAGTTCACCCCTCCTAATAGTGCCACTCTGTGGACCAAGCATTCAAACACAAAAAAACATGGGGGTCATTCCCATTGAAACCACCATAGACACCCCCATAGGCCATATAATGAATTAATGAACTCTGCTTCTCATCCTCAGGTAGCAATGAAGTATAAGGAGGATACCCTCAATCTGCTTTCATAGTTTTCAATTTCACTTTGAATCCTTCATACTGGGAAGTCTCTCAAATTGACACAAGATTTATGGAAGATCCATCATAGGCCATATGGATAAATCAAGCAGGATTTAATGCTTTCAAGGATATTTGGAAATGAAGTGGATGATTGATTAAGGATGATTCGGGGAGAAAATACGATCAAACTGAGATGTGTGTCTCTGAAACACATGCTTTCATCTGAATATAAAGACAGACTGAGATATTTCCACAGTGCCTCAGTGGTGGTTTTGAATTAGTCAGGGTGAGTCTAAACAACAAACTAGTTCATCATTCCACTGCCAAGCCAGCCTGAAACACACAGCAATATGCACAATGAACTAGTCTTCCTCTTTGAGAAGGGCTATTCCATCCCTCTTTGAGAAGGGCTATCCCATCCCTGAGGATTAGATGAAATGACTATGGCACAGTATTCTTGGGTGTGAATTCTAACTGTGTTCCCATCCCCACACCATGTAATAACAAAGTTTGATGAAAACATAACAGAATTAAAAAAATTTTCAATGTGCACTTCTGTATCTAGTTCAAATATCAGGAATCTGGAAGCCAGTTTAATTAGCCAAATACATGTTTTCTTTGTGCATGTATATTAGATTTTTTTATATCTTTTTCTTTTCTTTTTTAATTTTTTTATTAGGTATTTTCTTTCTTTACATTTCAAATGTTATCTCCTTCCCTGGTTTCCCCTCCAAAACCCCCTATCCCATCTCCCCTCCCCCGTGCTCACCAACTGACCCACTCCTCCTTCCCTGTTCTGGTATTCCCCTACACTGGGGCATCGAGCCTTCTCAGGACTGAGAACTTCTCCTCCCATTGGTGTTCAACAAGGCCATCCTCTGCTACATATGCAGCTGGAGATATGGGTCCTTCCATGTGTACTCTTTGGTTGATGGTTTAGTCTCTAGGATCTCTGGGGGTAGTGGTTAGTTGACATTGTTGTTCCTCCTATGGGGCTGCAAACCCCTTCAGCTCCTTCAGTCCTTTCACTAGCTCCTCCATTGGGGACCCTGTGCTCAGTCCAATGGTTGACTGCAAGCATCCACCTCTGTATTTGTCAGGCACTGGCAGAGCCTCTCAAGAAACAGCTGTATCAGGCTCCTGTCAGCAAGCACTTGTTGGCATCCATGATAGAGTCTGAGTTTGGTAACTGTATAACGGAGTTTGGATCTCCAGGTAGGGCAGTCTCTGGATGGCCTTTCTTTCAATCTCTGCTCCACAATTCATAATATTCACAAATAATATAAAATACCTTCTGGGCTAATATCTGCTTCTCAGTGAGTGCATACCATGTGTGTTCTTTTGTGATTGGGTTACCTCACTTAGGGTGATATTTTCCAGTTCCACCCATTTGCTTAAGAATTTCATGAATTCATTGTTTTTAATAGCTGAGTAATATTGCATTGTGTAAATATACCACATAATCTGTATCCATTCCTTTGTTGAGGGACATCTGGGTTCTTTCCAGCTTCTGGCTATTATAAATAGGGCTGCTATGAACATAGTGGAGCATGTGTCCTTACTACATGCTGGGAAATCCTCTGGGTATATGCCCAGGAGTGGTATAACAGGATTCTCTGGTAGTATCATGCCCAATTTTCTGAGGAACCGCAAGACTGATTTCCAGAGTGGTTGTGGATATTAGCCCAGAAGCTCAGAATATCCAAGACACAATTCACATATCAAATAACACCCAAGAAGAAGGAAGGAGAGGCCCCTGGTCCTGAAAAGGCTTGATGCAGCAGTGTAGGGGAATACCAGGACAGGAAAGCGGGAGGGGGTTGATTGGGGAACAGGGGGAGGGGAGAGGGCTTATGGGACTTTCATGGAGGAGGGAACCAGTAAAGGGGAAATCATTTGAAATGTAAATAAGGAATATATCTAAGAAACAATAAAAAAAAATACCTTGATGTGACTCTCACCAAGCAAGTAAAAGTGACTCTAACCAAACAAGACAGTTGTGTCAGGCTCCTGTCAGCAAGCACTTGTTGGCATCCACAATAGTGTCTGAGTTTAGTAACTATATAACTGAGTTTAGAGCTCTAGGTGGAGCAGTCTCTGGATAGCCTTTTCCTCAATCTCTGCTCCACACTTCACAATATTCACAAATAATATAAAATACCTTGGTGTGACTCTAATCAAACAAGTAAAAGATCTGTATGACAAAACCTTCAAGTCTCTGAAGAAAGAAATCAAAGCTCTCAGAAGATGGGAAGATCTCTCATGCTTGTGGATTGGTAAGATTAACATAGTAAAAATGGTCATCTTGCCAAGAGTAATCTACAGATTCAATGCAATCCCCATCAAAATTCCAACTCAATTCTTTATAGAGTTAGAAAGCAATTTGAAAATTCACCTGGAATATAACAACAACAACAACAACAAAAAAAAACCAAAAAAAAAACCCCAAAAAAACAAAACAAAACAAAACAAAAAAAAAAACAGAATAGCAAGAACTATTCTCAATAATAAAAGGACTTCTGGGAGAATCCCTGACATCAAGTTGTACTACAGAGCAGTAGTGATAAAAACTGTATGGTATCGGTACAGAGACAGTGATGTATATCAATGAAACAGAATTGAAGACCCAGAAATGAACCCACACACCTATGGTCATTTGGTCTTTGACAAAGGAGCTAAAACCATCCAGTGGAAAAAAGATAGCATGTTCAGCGTATGGTACTGGTTCAAGCGGCAGTCAGCATGTAGAAGAATGCAAATCAATCCATTCTTACCTTTTTGTACAAAGCTCAAGTCCACGTGGATCAAGGACCTCCACATAAGACCAGATACACTGAAACTAAGAGAAAAGAAAGTGGGAAGAACCTCAAATACATGGGCACAGGGGAAAATTTCCTGAATAGAATACCAATATCTTAGACTCTAAGATCAAGAATTGACATATTTCTTTTTCTTATTTTCTATAAACATTTTTTTGTTCATTTCCTTTGTCTTGAGTCTACATAACCTTTTCTCTGCCATTTGAACTTCTTTCATGAGATGTGCATATTCATTTGAGTTTTCTTTTTCTTTCTCCACATTTGTTCTAGTTTCTTTTATTTTCTGTTTCATTTAAATGATTTATTTTATTAAACTTTGAGAATTCATAATAATGTGTTTTATAAGCAAGAGAATAACATTTGAAAGGATGTCTTAGATAATTTTCAAATGCTGAACCAACCTCCAAATTAAGTTCACCCAATAACTAAATAAAAACTAAACCAAACTTATTCTTAGACTCACTAAAATGATACTTAAGAATTTAATGCTACAGATAGATTATTAAAATATAGGCAGAAGAAAAAAATCTTGACTTCATATTAAGGAACTAGAAAACATGTTTTATTAATGACAGAGGGTGTCAAAAAGCATAGAATCATCCCAAAATGTTATGAAAATTGTAAAATATAGAATTATTTGCTTGTCTGGAATGTCCTAAAAAATGAAATTAAAAGGAAATATTGTAATTTATAGTTGTGCATTGGACCATTACAGCTTGTGTAAGGTTCATCCCATCTACACAGTAAGAAAGGTGAATACTGAGGAGTCTTGCACAATTCTTGGCACATGAAAGGTGCCATGAATTGAAAATCTCCTAAGCAGAAATGAGGAGGTAAGAAAAATGTAAGTTGTTACTTTTGATATAAAAGACACAGTGCAGGGTGAAGTAACAGAAAAACAACTCGAACAATAAAATCACCATTTTCTCAGAATTTACAAACAGTAAAATGTTTCCTCTTGGAAATAGGTAGCTGAAGAAGAAAGTGCTGTCTTCCATGTTTTGTGATGTCTTTCTGTAATGTTTAACATCAGTTCTCTCTCTCTCTCTCTCTCTCTCTCTCTCTCTTTTAACATTCATTTCATGTACAAACACAAGGTACTTTAGTTTAACTGTAGGGAGCAAATACTTTATACTTAATCAGAATGCTGAAATCCTGTTAGGGCTTAGTTGGCTTTCTTAGTGGAAGGCACTGAAAGGGCCTTGTTATAATATCATTAGAATGTAGCGGATGTATCTTGAGTCAAGATTTGGTTCCAAACTGTTTCCCAGGAACTGCAATTATTTAAAAATTTTAAATCATTTATATGTGTTGCCTGATGTTAATTTAGCTTTTTTTAATTTTAAAAATTGTATTGTTTTATTCAAAGAAAAATAGTAAACGGATTCAAACAAAAATAATTCTATCTTTAACTCTAACACATTTTTTAGTGTCTTCATTATGCTCTTTCCAATACTGTTTTATTTTTAAATTGGATATCTTCTTTACATTTCAGATGTTTTCCCCTTTAGAGGTCTCCCCTTCAGAAATCCCCTATCCCATACCCCCCATCCCTGCCTCTAATGAGGATGCTCCCCCATCCACCCACCCATGCCCGCCCATCTTCCTGCCATAGCATTCCTCTACACTGGAGCATCAAACACCCTCAGGCCCAAGGACTGCTCCTCCCACTGATGTCCAACAAGGCCATCCTCTGCCACATATGCTGCCAGCGCCATGGGTCTCTCCATGTGTATTCTTTGGTTGGTGGTCCAGTCCCCGGGGAGCTCCAGAGGGACTGACCTGATGACACTGTTGCTCCCTCCATGGGGCTGCAAACCCCCTCAGCTCCTTCAGTCCCTTCTTTAACTCCTCCATTGGAGAACCCCTCCCCCCCCATGCTCAATCCAATGGTTGGCTGTGAGCTTCCTCCTCTGTATTAGTCAGGCTCTGGCAGAGCCTCTCAGGAGACAACCATATCAGGTTTCCATCAGAAAGCACTTCCTGGTATCCACAATAGTGTCTGAGTTTGGTGACTATAACTGGGATGTATCCCCAGGTGGGGCAGTCTCTGGATGACCCTCTGTCAGTCTCTGCTCCACAGTTTGATTCCATATTTCCTCTTGTGAGTATTTTGTTCACTCTTCTAAGAAGCACTGAAGTATCCACATTTTGGTATTCCATGTTCTTGGGCTTTATATGGTCTGTGAATTGAATCATGGTTATTCCCGAACTTTTGGGCTAATATACACTTATCAGTAAGAACAAATCATGTGTATTCTTTTGTGACTGAGTTACCTCACTCAAGAAGATATTTTCAAGTTCCATCCATTTGCCTGCAAATTTCATGAAGTCATTGTTTTTAATAGCTGAATAATGTTCCATTGTATAAATGTATTACAACTTCTGTATCCATTTCTCTGTTGAGGGCCATCTGGGTTCTTTCTAGCTTCTGGCTATTATGAATATGGCTGCTAAGAACATAGTGGAGCATGTGTCCTTATCACATGTTGGAACATCTTCTGGGTATGTGGCCAGAAGTGTTATAGCTGTATCCTCAAGTAGTACTCTGTCCAAATTTCTGAGGAACTGCCAGACTGATTTCCAGAGTGGTTGTACCAGCTTGCATTCCCCCCAGCAATGGAGGAGTGTTCCTCTTTCTCCACATTCTCTCCAGCATCTGCTGCCACCTGAGATTTTGATCTTAGCCATTCTGACTGGTGTGAGGTGGAAGCTTGGGGTTGCTTTGATTTGCATTTCCTTGATTCCGAGGGATGTGGAACTTTTCTTTAGGCACTTCTCAGCCATTCATGCTTCCTCAGTTGGGAATTCTTTCTTTAGCTCTGTTCCTCATTTTTTAATAAGCTTTTGTGGTTCTTTGGAGTCTAACATCTTGAGTTCTTTGTATGTACTGGATATTAGCCCTCTATCAGATGTAGGATTGGTAAAGATCTTTTCCCAGTCTGTTGGTTGCCATTTTGTCCTATTGACAGTGTCCTTTGCCTTACAGAAGCTTGCAATTTTATGAGGTCCCATTTGTCAATTCTTGATCTTAGAGCATAAGCCATTGGTGCTCTCTTCAGGATATTTCCCCTGTGCCCATGTGTTCAAGGCTCTTCGCCACTTTCTCTTTTATTAGATTCAGTGTATCTGGTTTTACGTGGATATCCTTGATCTGCTTGGACTTCAGCTTTGTACAGGGAGATAAAAAAGGATCAACTTCTTGGCATCCACAATGTTTGGTGACTGTGAAAGCCTGATATGGCTGTCTCCTGAGAGGCCATGCCAGAGGCTTACAAATACAGGGACAGATGCTTACAGGCAACTATTGGACTGAGCACAGGGTACCCAATGGAGGAGTTAGAGAAAGGATTAATGGACCTGAAGGGGTTTGCAACCTCATAGGAAGAACAACAATTTCAACCAACCAGACACTCCAGAGCTCCCAGGGACTAAGACATCAACTACAGGGTATTCATGGCTCCAGCTGCATAGGTAGCAGAGGATTGCCTTGTCAGGCATCAATGGGAGGAGAGGCCCTTGGTCCTATGAAGGCTCAATGCCCCAGTGTAGGGAAATTGAGGGCAGGAAGGTGGGAGTGTGGTAGGTGGAGGAACACCCTCATAGAAGTAGGGGGAGGGAAGATAGGATAGTGGCATCCCGGGAGGGGGTATACTGGAAGGGGATAACATTTGAAATGTAAATAAAGAATATATTCAATTAAAAAAAGAACAGATCAATTTTCATTCTTCTACATGTTGACCTCCAGTTGGACCGGCATCATTTGTTAATAATGCTGTCTTTTTCCCACTGGATGGTTTTAGCTCTTTTTTAGAAGATCAAGTGGCCATAGGTGTGTAGGTTCATTTCTGGGACTTCTATTCTCTTTCATTGGTCTACCTGCCTATCAATGTACCAATACCATGCAGTTTTTATCATTACTGCTCTGTAGTACAGTTTGAGGTCAGAGACAGTGACTCCCTCAGAAGTTCTTTTATTATTGAGAATAGTTTTTGCTATCCTGGGTTTTTTGTTATTCCAAATGAACTTGAGAATTGCTCTTTCTAACCCTATGAAGAATTGAGTTGGAATTTTGATGAGTATTGCATTGAATTTGTAGATTGCTTTTGGCCATTATTACTATGGTAATCTTGCCAATCCATGAGCATGGGCAATCTTTCCATCTTCTGAGATCTTCAATTTCTTTCTTCAGAGACTTGAAGTTCTTGTTGTACAGATCTCTCACTTGTTCGGTTAGAGTCACACTAAGATATTTTATATTGTTTTTGACTATTGTGAAGGGTGTTGTTTCCCTACTTTCTTTCTCAGTCTCTTTATCCTTTGAGTAGAGGAAGGCTACTTATTTGTTTGAGTTAATTTTATATATAACCACTTTGCTGAAGTTGTTTATCAGGTTTAGGAGTTCTGTGGTTGAATTTTTGGGGTCACTCGAGTATACTATCATATCATCTGTAAATAGTGATAGTTTGACTTCTTCCTTTCCAATTTGTGTCCCTTTGACCTACTTTTGTTGTCTAATTGCTCTGGCTAGAACTTCAAGTACTGTATTGAAAAGATATGGAGAGAGAGGGCAGCCTTGTCTAGTCCCTGATTTTAGTGGGATTGCTTCAAGTTTCTCTCCATTTAGATTGATGTTGGCTACCGGTTTGCTGTAAATTGCTTTTACTATGATTAGATATGGGCCTTGATTTCCAGATCTTTCCAAGACCTTTAACATGAAAGGATGCTGAATTTTGTCAAATGCTTTTTCAGCATCTAGTGAAATGATCATGTGGTTTTTTTGTTTGAGTTTGTTTATGTAATGGATTACATTGATGGATTTCCATTTTTTGAATCATCCCTGCATCCCTGGGATGAAGCCTACTTGATCATGGTGAATGATCATTTTCATGTGTCCTTGGATTGGGTTTTTGAAAATTTTATTGAGTATTTTTGCATTGATATTCATAAGGGAAATTGAAGTTGTCTTTCTTTTTTGGGTCTTTGTGTTTTTGGTATCAGCGTAACTTTGACTTCATAGAACAAATTGGGTAGTATTCATTCTGTTTCTATTTTGTGGAATAGTTTGAAGAGCATTGGTATTAGGTCTTCTTTGAAGGTCTAATAGAATTCTGCACTAAACCCATCTGGTCCTGGGCTTTTTTTGGTTGGGAGACTTTTAATCACTGTTTCTATTTCTTTAGGGGCTATGGGACTGTTTACATGGTTTATATGATCCTGATTTAACTTTGGTATTTGGTATCTGTCTAGAAAATTGTCCATTTCATTCAGATATTCCAGTTGTGTTGAGTATATGCTTTTACAGTAGGATCTGATGATTTTTTGAATTTCCATAGTTTCTGTTGTTATGTCTCTTTTCATTTCTGATTTTGTTAATTTGGATATTCTCTCTGTGCCCTCTAGTTAGTCTGGCTAGGGGCGTATCTATCTTGTTGAGTTTCTCAAAGAACCAGCTCCTGGTTTTGTTGATTCTTTGTATAGTTCTTTTGTTTCTACTTGGTTGATTTCAGCCCTGAGTTTAATTATTTCCTGCTGTCTACTCCTCTTGGGTGTATTTGCTTCTTTTTGTTCTATGGCTTTCAGTTGTGCTATTAAGCTAGGGTTTGTTCTCTATAGTTTCCTTTTGGAGTCACTCAGAGCTACGAGTATTCCTCTTAGCACTGCTTTCATTGTGTCTCATAAGTTTGGGTATGTTGTGGCTTCATTTTCATTGAATTTTAAAAATTCTTTAATTTCTTTCTTTATTTCTTCCTTGATCAAGTTATCATTGAGCAGAGCATTGTTCAGTTTCCATGTGTATGTGGGCTTTCTGTTGTTTTTGTTATTGAAGACCAGCCTTAGTCTGTGGTGATCTGATATGATGCATGGGATTATTTCAATATTCTTGTATCTGTTGAGGCCTGTTTTTTGACGGATTATATGGTCAATTTTGGAGAAGGTACCATGAGGGGCTGAGAAGAAGATATATTTTTTTGTTTTAGGATGAAGTGTCCTATAGGTATTGTGTTTCCCTGATCTGTCTCCCACTATTATTATATGAAATGCAATGCGTGCTTTGAGCTTTAGTAATGTTCTTTTGAATGTGGGTGCCCTTGCACTTGGAGCAAGGATGTTCAGAATTGAGAGTACTTCTTGGTAGATTTTTTTTCCTTTAATGAGTATGAAGTGTCCTCTCTTATCCTTTTTAATAACTTTTGGTTGAAAGTGGATTTTATCCAATATTAGAATAGCTACTCCAGCTTGTTTCTTGGGACCATTTGCTTGGAAAATTGTTTTCCAGCCCTTTACTCTGAAGTAGTGACTATCTTTGACACTGAGGTGTGTTTCTTGTATGCAGCAAAACGCTGGGTCATGTTTTCATAGTCAGTCATTTAGTCCATGTCACTTTATTGGGGAATTGAGTCTATAGATGTTAAGAGATATTAAGGAATATTATAGCTTCCTGTTATTTTTGATGTGATTTTTATGTTTGTGTGGCTATCTTCTTTTGGGTTTGTTGAAAGAAGATTACTTTCTTGCTTTTTCTAGGATGCAGTTTTGCTCCTTGTGTTGGTGTTTTCCATCTATTATCCTTTGTTGGCCTGGATTTGTGGAAAAATATTGTGTAAATTTGGTTTTGCCATGGAATATCTTGGTTTTTCCTTCTACGGTAATTGAGAGCATTGCTGGGCATAGTAGCCTGGGCTGCCATTTGTGTTCTCTTAGGATCTGTATGACATCTGTCTAAGTCCATCTAACTTTCATAGTCTCTGGTGAGAAGTGTGGTATAATTCTGATAGGTCTAACTTTATATGTTACTTGACCTTTTTCCCTTACCATTTTTAATATTCTTTTGTTGTTGTTGATGTTGTTTTGTTTTGTGCATTTGGTGTTGTGACTATTATGTGACAGGAAGAATTTCGTTTCTGGTCCAATCCATTTGTAATTCTGTAGGTTTCTTGTATGTTTATGTGCATCTCTTTCTTTATGTTAGGGAAGTTTTCATCTATAATTTTGTTGAATATTCTTGTTGACTCTTTACATTTGGAATAGTCACTCTCATCTATACCTGTTTTCCTTAGGTTTTGTCTTTTTATTGTGTCCTGGCTTTCTTGGACATTTTGGCTTAGGTCTTTTTGCATTTTCTTTGACTGTTGTGTCAATGTTTTCTATGGTATCTTCTGCCCCTGAGATTCTCTATTCTATCTCTTACATTCTGTTGGTGATGTTTACATCTATGACTCCTGATCTCTCTCCTAGATTTTCTATCTCCATGACTGTCTCCCTTTGTGATTTCCTTATTGTTTCTATTTCCTTTTTTATATCCCGGATGGTTTTGTTCAATTCCTTCACCTGTTTGTTGTATTTATCTATAATTCTTTAAGGGAAATTTTTGTTTCCTCCTTAAGGCCTTCTAGCTGTTTACCTGTGTTCTCCTGTATTTCTCTAACTGAGTTATTTATGTCCTTCTTAAAATCCTCTGTCATCATCATGAGATATGATTTTAAATCAGAGTCTTGCTTTTCTGGTGTGTTGGGGTATCCAGTGCTTGTTGTGGTGGGAGAACTGAGTTCTTGTGATGCCAAGTAGCCTTGGTTTCTGTTGCTTATGTTCTTGCTCTTGCTTCTCGCCATCTGTTTATCTCTGGTGTTAGCTAGTCTTGCTGTCTCTGACTGTGGTTTGTCCCTCCTGCAAGCCTGTGTGTCAGTACTGCTTGGAGACCAGTTCTCTCTGGGAGGAATTTCGGTATGGAGAGCTGTGGCACAGGGTCTGCTCTGGGGTACAGATTGAAACCAGTAGCATCCCGGCTGTTCCTTGGTTCCTGTGTCCTGACAGCTCTTGGCAGGTTCCTCTTTGATAAGGAATTTGAACAGAATTGGTAGTCTTACCTGTGCTCACAGGTGTGTTGGCACTCCTGGGAGATCAGCTTTTTCCAGGAGATATTTGTGTATGGAATGCTGTGGCACAGCATCAGCTCTGGGAACAGATGGAATCCTGAAGCCCAAACATTCTAAAAAAAAAAAAAAGGTAAGCAGATCCTAATATCCAACCAATGGTCTGAAGTCAGGGACCCTTGTGGTTGAATTAGGGAAAATCTGGAAGAAGTTGAGGAGGAGGGCAACCCTATAGGATGATCAGCAGTCTCAACAATCCTGGACTCCCCAAGATCTCGCAGACACTGAACCACTAACCAGGCAGCATATAGTAGCTGGTCAGATATTGTAACTTTTAGCTGTGTGTGGTATGGTTTATATATATTTTCCCTCATTCAACTACTACAGCTTAATATTTCCCATTTTTAAAATTATCTTTAATCTTTTTACAGTCTAGTTATTATCCCCCTTCTGTTCTGCCCTGTACATCTTCTCTCTTTGAGGCCAGAAACTGGCAGTCCTCTGCTGTATAAGTGTCTGGGGCCTCAGACTAGCTTATGTATGCTGCCTGGTTGGTGGCTCTCTCTGAGAGATCTTTGGGATCCAGGATTTTTGTGTCTGCTGGTCTTCCTATGGGGTTGCCATTGTCCTCAGCTTCTTCCAGATTTTCCCTAATTCAACCACAAGGGTCCCGACTTCAGACCATTGGTTGGGTGTAATTATCTGCTTAGCTTTTTTTTTTTTTTTAAGACTGTTAGCGCTAAAGATAGAAATATTTGAAGGAGTGAGCCATGGTGAGCTTCTTAAGCATTTTTAAGTGTTAAGCCACAAATCTCACATCTTTTGATGACCAGTTCTTTGCTCACCACTTGTCAGTTTTTTCTGTGTATTGTTGAAGGCAAAACTTAGGATCATGAGAAAATAAAGTGATTCTGTCTACATCAGGTGACACAGAACTATAAAAAGAATGAGTTAATTTTTTATGACCTTAAATCTCAAGCTTTACTATGACCATACATGTAATTATAATTTCTTTAACAGAATAAAGTACCATCTTGCTTCCTCAACTTGTAAATTTGACAAAGCATGTATCTTACTATCAAGCTTTTCCATACTTCTATTGATATCAGAATAGTCTAGGGGATAATATAATTAGGATGATGATTTGAGAGCAATGAATAATCTTTGGTCTTGGGTTCAAAATTTGTATTTTAGCTATATATATTTCAAGAAAAAATACCAGTATGTTAGTTTGGTATGACTGCCATAAACAGTGTGAGTGGCACTGGACATTTATCTGCCCATACCTGTGGAAACTGAAGTCTATGTTTGAGGTGATTCAGGTGTTGTTTACTTGTGACTACATTCTTACCATACCCTCATGGTTGTTTACTATGTGTTCACACATTCCTGGTATCTTGTGTGATAAGACTTCCTCTTACAAAAACACATCAGATTAGCTCCATCCTAAGCATCTCATTTTTTGTCTGTGAATTTAGCTACATTCTGAAGTCCCAGGAACTATGACCTTCACATACAAATTGATACGGTGGGCACATTCAGTCCTTAAAGGTTCTAAAAATCTGTGCTTTCATTCTCACTAACATACTGCTTCAATGTCTAAGACTAACCAAGCAATGAATTGAGGATTCATCCCTCTCACTTATACTGTGAAAAGTAGATGGCTTTACCCCCTTCTGCAACCTTGTGAAGCAAATAAGTCTTGCATTGCCACAATCATGCTTTAAATGTGTATTTCAGGTTTGGGACTATTCTCCAGGTTTTCTTTAATAGGACTTGCTGATAGCTACCATGAAGGAATATGAAAACATACCACAATTTGTGAGACTGAGATCACCATAACCTCTCCCAGTATACCAAAAGAAGACTCGTTGACTTAGACAACTAATACATGGGTTAAACCTTTTCGCTTGTCCCTATACAGATAACATGGGGGAGGATATGCAGAGGAGGGGACTGTGTCCTTTAGAGAATTATATTTATAGAGGATTGAATGTAAAAGGAACTATGTAATCATGAGCATCATTACAGACCCAGCTAATTCAGGATGTTGAAACCCTATGTATAGACTTGGGGACAATTTACTCATAATTGTCTATGAGATGTCTTGCATTAAAGAACATAAGCATAGGTGTTATAGCCATGCAATATAAAAAAATTGCCACATGATCAATTTCAAGTGACTAAAGTTTTGTCTGTGTTAGAAGAGACCTCCAGAATGAGCTCAGGACTGACAGACATACAAGTACTGAGGAACTTTCTTTGATTAATTTGGAGTGTCTTATTGGGGGGGGATGTTTCTTATAGCATAAAAGGAGATAGAGATTTACAGTTCTTAAAATGTTATAGTTCTTTATATACTGTGATTTATATGTTACTAACCACTGCACACTTAAAAACACAATAGAACCTAATTTGCTCAACAAAATGGTAAAGGCACCTCTCCCTTTATGCACTGCCCATTGAAGCATTTTCTCTGATACTGTATCAAGTATCTACACTTCACAGGACTGTCAAATGCTTCTGTGAGCACCATATCAGCAAAGTGAAGGATGGTTCACATCTAAGCAATTCAAGAGAATGAGAACCTCCCTTTTTATGAAACCACCCATGATTCTGACCACAATCATTGTCCCTTCTACTGTGAATATATTAAAAAACACTCTGAACATTACTGTACATTTATTCAAGTACATGTTCAGGATTTGCATTGTACAAAAGCTGTATGTAAAGGGTATTCACTAACAAAGATCATTGTTACTGATTTTGTATAGATTTGTTGGTATGCTCTCATGGGCATGTTTTTATTCTCTTGTTTGTATCTCTATCAATTGACAATAAAACTATCATCACTTTCCACTTCATTTTGCATCTGTGAAGGCAAGTTTACACCTACCTAAGCATCTCCTTCAGAGGAACCTCTTAGAGCAGAGGGTCACATTTATATGCACTATCTTTATAAGCCTTAAAGCATCAGAAATTTGTCTTGTGTATCTTGTTACATAGCTGATAATTGAAAATGACAATAATTGAACTCAGATGCGAATGCTTTATTCTACACTGAATTATTTGATTTGACATTGGCTGAAATAACCTTAATCAGCTCCATGGATTTCTAATCTCTCCTGTCTTCATCAGTGTTTTCCCCCTTCTTTGAAGTAACTTCTTTCATTTTATCTTTACATCTGTTACTGTTTTCATATATATGCAATTTAAATACAATATATTTTAATAATATTTTATCCCTTCCTCAACTCTTCACAGATCCTGCACAAGTTTCTCTGTACCCAACTTCATGTTCATTCTTCCCTCTCTCTCTCCCTCAAATAACAAAACAAAAAAACAAAACAAACACCAGAAAGTGAAAAAAAAAAACCAAAGGCAAAAACATGAAAATCAAACAAACAAATAAACCTACAAACAAACAAAAATGAGGAGGATAAAACAATTCCAAAGCAAAACAAAACAAACTGAGATGAACCTCTCCCCTGCACACACACTCTCTCCTCCACCACCACCACCATTACCAGTAACAACAAACATGGAACCAGTCCTAGAGTATGATTGTTACATCCAGGGACATTCCATTGGAGAAACACAACCTAAACATCTCAGGCCATTTACTGCCATGGTTATGGGTTACTCTCCACAACCCCATGGTTAGTTCCTATTGTTGAAGAAAACACTCACTTATGTCATGAATAGGGAGAGTAACTGAAGCCCAATAGGAGTTTAAATGCTACTGACTAGCATTCTCAGTGCTGGAAGTTACTTAACTGCTATCAGAAGACAATGGTCATTATCACAATCACACACCTATAAAGTTTATTCTTGTTTTGATATAATTGTTTTTATAAACAAAATCAACAAAATCATATCTTATCATTTTCTTGAGATTCAAAGGATACTAGATCAATACCTAAAGTTTGGCCGATTCTGTGTATTTAAAAAAACCATCAAAATATGTAATATTGCTTCCACACTTCTATGGGATCATTATTTGTAGGCACAGTATTATGTATGAGTTATAATCTAGGAATCATTTAGATCAAGAAAATAAAACAAAATGACACAAAACATTTTTTTAAGTCCCCAAAGGACTTCAAAGTCAACTGACATCTCCTTAGAACCAAGTTTTATTTTTCTTTTTACTCTACATTCTCCACTTACAGAGATTTCATACCATTGTTTTAAAATTCTAGCTACCACAATTCTGTCTCAATTGGCTTGCTCTTTGACCCATGAATATTAGTATATTCGATAGGTATATTGAACATATTAATCAACAATGTTAGCATATTCAAATGCAACCCACTATGTTTCGATTCTTCATCTTACAAAATACCCCCTCCATATTAGCTTCCTGAAGATATGATATTTCAGGGAAATATTACTACAATTCTTGATGTTGATTAATATATAAGTCTGAGAGTCATACTAAACATTTTGCTCATAGCCAACATACCAGGACATCTTATTTACATATGCAGAGATGGATCTTACTTTGGTTCATTTATTTGGCTCATAGTCTGTCATGAATTTGTATTGAGCCACCATCATCATCAATCAGGATTAATACCATGACTTCTTAACAATTAGTTTCACTTCTGTTTGCTTTGCTGTAATAAAGTTTTCACATCATAGTAAGGGTAGTTTGTTATAATGCGACTCTATTTCCTTACTACTTGAGGTCTTGAAAAACTCTGTTGGTCCCTTAGAGATCCCAACACTTTCATATGTGCCAGCCAGTCTAGCTCATCTGAACCACTTCACCCTTGCTCACTAAACTCCAGTCACATGTTAGGTTGTGATTTGAATTTTATTCTCATTTCTCTCAGGGGCCTCTTAAGTTCTGTAAATTCCTCAGATCGCAAGAATATTTAATTCCTCATAAATGATAGTCTTGTATTTCTTCCTCATAGTTTTTCTTTTCATTACTTAACATTACTGTATCAATGTATATATTTTTGCATGGTTTTTGTGGTAGTTGTTGTTAACGTAATGAATGAAGAAACAGTAGCAGGGAGGGAGGGTTTGTAACAAGAAAAGTGTTTCCTTCTGTCAGGAAAGTGAAATCTATGGTAACTTACCATTCCAGTTTGGCAGAGTCAATGACCTGGTCAACGGGCCCCTTCTTATGCAGCCAAGACTACTTCTAGAAAAATGGGCTCAGTTTATGTATGCCAAAGAGATAGGCAGAATAATTATCTCTTTAATGAAATACTGTAGTTTTCCTTTATAGACTTTCTGCCTTCTCATGAAGTATGTTAAAGCAGGGTGATACGTTGGGTTGGGCAAAACTATGCAGCTTTGTAAGTCTAACTTTCTCAGAAAAGTAGAATGTTTTCTTTTTTTATGTCTCTTCTAAATACACTTTCTCTCGTACTTTGAGCTTCCTTACTCAACTGTGTTTCGTTTCTTAGCCAAAGGAGGAGGCAACCAACATAGTTCTAGGATTCAAGAGAAAAGGTTACAGTTAGGAAAAATAAACTACAATATTAGAAGAAGGGTCAAAACTGTTAGTTACAGCTCAATTAAAAGCCTAAAGTTTCATTAGAACATTATAGATTATTGCTCAGAATTGCACACTTCATAGTCATATGACCAAAGCCCAGAGTAATTTAAGTAGATTACAAAAAACTTTAGATTGTGGATGGTCTTTGAGAAGAAATATATGGGGAAGACCTAAGCCAAGCCACCAGAGTTACAGAAAGTAATATAAATGCTATGTACAGCAATTTTAAATTATTATGATTAATACGGAAAATCTGGAGAAAATGGCAGAACCAGTATATAAGGAAAGGTTAGAAAAGCACACTAAGAAACACCTAACAGGCCCTAAAATGGCACATTTTACAAACAAAACCTGAAGCAGAACTGAAAATTTTGTTTGATGTCTTCATCAATAGAATAGGTATAGTGAGTAAAAGATATTAGTCTCCTCAAAGGTAAGCAAAAAGGAACATTTCAGACTTCAGAATCAAAAGGAAAAATGAAGAATGAGGAAAGAATAAACAGTATATTCAAGGGTCATGAGATAATCGTTAAGAGTATAAAATATTTAAAATTCTAATACCCCTAAGAACAAAATGAAAAACAAAGCATAAGAAATATTTAAAGGGATATGATTAAGATATTTAAAAAATTAATGTATTAAAATATAGATTCATTGTGCTGAGATTACCAAGTAATAACTACTCCTCATATATATATATATATATATATATATATATATATATATATATATATTATTATTAAAACTAGACAAAGCCAAATACAAAGAGAACACCATGCAATGAGCTACAGTAAAACCATCTTATTTATAAAAGAAAAAAAGTACAAAAAAATTTGAATGAGTCCTTATAAGAAGCCAATAATACAAGGAGAAAGTAAATTGCAATATTTATATGTTGAAATAGAAAACCCAATGACCTTGAATTTTCTAACCAGCAAAATGAGTCTTACAGACTAAATAAAAGACATTTTTCTAAGAAAAACCAGTGAAATTCATGACAAGCAGTACTGTTAGACACCAAAGGTGAAAGTTCTTGGGGAAGAGGGAAAACAATGTAAGTCAGAAACTCAGAACCATGCAAAGAAAGGCAAAAGAAATGAATAAATGAATGCCCTACAATATTTAATTATGTAAATAAGTCATTTTACTTAGTCTCTTTCATAAAGCTGATTATTGTTATTATTACTATTCTATTGATATTTATGGTTATTATTTGTGTGTACAAGTGAACACGCACAGCTGTGTGTGTGTGTGTGTGTGTGTGTGTGTGTGTGTATCTGAGTTCAGGCATGTGTGTGGAGGTCGGAAGAGAGGGTAAATTTTGTGAGTTGGTTCTTTTTACCCATTGGAGCTAGCAGGTCTGTATGCTTCCATATGATTGCCCTGTCATCTTGGGAGTATGAGTGCTGGGACGACAGATGTCACTACCACATCTAGCAGTTTTAACAATGGGATCCTAGGATCAATCTCTAGTTATCAGGTGTATGCGGCAACCTGTTACTTGACTCATCTCATTGACCCCAATTTTTTTCTAAGTTTCAGTTGAACTAAAGACTGATTATGAGAGCAAGTGGGTCTCTGATTTTTTCTTTCATGCAATAGCCAACTTTATTCAGAGCATCAGACAATTTATAATCTGAGGGTTAAGAAGAATCACATGACCACAAGGACAAGCCACATGTAGCAGACAAGCAGCGAGTGGAAAAACCACGTTTTTGCATAGGGGCATATAAATGAATAAGAATAGTCAGTTGTAATGAGTAGTTTTAAGTAAACCTACTCCTTTACACTACACTTAGGAGGAACACAAAAGCACATTCAAAGAACAATTCCATACTTTTAAAGAAACTGAGGTCTCAAGACTCTTTTTTTGAAGAACTTAGTTTATAAGACTCTTGTCTTTTTTTGTTTTATTTTTTGAGTTTTCTCAAAAGCACTCACAATTCTCACACAGCTCCATTCTTGGACTACATTCCAACACCAGCACATTTAAATTGCACAAATATTAAGGGATCCCCTGTTTTACAGAGGACAAAGACACGTTAGAGAGGTTTAAAAACTTGACTGAAAGTCATAGAGCTAATAAGTGGGAGAGCTGTTATTGGCAAGAATTTATGTGTTTCTGGCAGATATAGTGTTAATTCCAGATGAGAATAAGAACACTAGCATAATTTTTGAAACAAGCTTTATTAAATATTATTCAGGACAATGAATACAAACCAAGTTCATACCAGGAGTCTCTGATTCTTTTGGCTGCTCTTGGGAGCCGTTTCCTCCTGTTGAATTGTCATGTCCAATTTTGATATTAAAGTTTTTACTTCATTTTATTTTGTCGTTTGGTTGTTATCTTTTAGAAGATTTGTTTGGATTGTTCTAATGAGTGACAGAAGAGGAACAATCTGGAGGGAGATATGGAGGGGAAGAAAAGTGGGGAGGAACTGGGAGGAGTAAAGAGAGGGAAAACCATAATCAGGATACACTGAATGAGAAAAAAATATCTATTTTCAATAAAAAATATTTAAAAGACTATTCCTAAGCTTGATGTTAAAATATTTATGCAGGTTAAAATACTACAACCACCATATTGGGTGATTATAGCATAAATATAGGTGAAATTAGCAAATGATACTGCAGTTATACAGAATGAAAAGAAAGAAGTAAAAATACTGTTTATAGAACATTTATACTACGTTTCATGGTATGGTATATTATCTGAAGAAAGATTTAAATTAATGTAGAATAGTTACTAAAGATTTGGGCAATTAATAAAAGAACTTAGAAAAATACTTGATATGAGAAAAATTAAATATGAAATATAAATCTTACATTTTAAGAATTTAAATGTTAAGCTAAATTTAAAATGTTAAATGAAAACCAAAGAAGGAAGAAGATAAATGGGAAAACGCAAAGAAAACATTTCTAAGTTATGCAATTATTAAATGAACTCCATTGACTTCTTTCAATAAAAACAGCTATTTAAAGAGCGTTAAATGACTTCGATTGCCAGAATGAACAATGAAATAAAATTAATTCGATGCTGTCTAGTAGCAACCAAAAAACTTAAAAATGTTAAAGGGATAGATGAAATGTGCTATGGTGTAACCAAGTAAAATGAACCAGGTGTTGCTGTATTTATGTTAAAGAAAAACAGTCTCAAAATCAGAAAAATGGAGAAAGCACATGATCAGAAAGGGGTTAGTTCTCCAAGAAGACTACAATCTTTCATGCATATCTACCTTACAGTAAAGCATCACAATTGATGAATTAAAACTGATAAATGAAAGGAAAATACATGAATCTAAAAGTAGTAAGTTATATTTCTTCCTTTGGAAACTGAGCTAAGTAGAATAATTGAAACCTAAATCAAGCTGACTAAAAAAAAAAATAGTGAAAACTATAACAACAATCAATGACATGGTAAACAGGAAAGTAACAGTCAGCAAAGCAAAACGTTTTGGATTAAAAAACATTTCCTTTAAAAACTAAGTTAATAGCCAACTAATTGAGACAAAAGTTCATAATTTGCAAAGCTCACAATGAAAATGGCGTCATTACCATCCATTCTAAGTGTATTAAAGGCTAATAGCAAAATGTGTGTAACAATTCTATGATTGCTGTATGTATGGATATCTCGATTAAATGGACCCTAAGGAACAAACTTCCCAGTATCACACAAGTTTAATATATATTATAAATCATCAAAGGTACAGTAAAGAAATTAAATCAGTGTTTCATAATGTTCTTACTGAAAGGAAAACACTAGGTCCAGAAAATATCAATAGGTTGTCTAGCAAATATTTTAAAAAGAAATTATATCAATTATTTATACTCTTTTGTAGGAAATGAAAGTATGAGGATTATTTTCTAACTTATTTTATTAGTCTAGCATTGCTCTAATACCAAAGTTGTAGAAAGATATTAGAAGAATGAAAAACTGCACAAAAATTTCTCTCATAGATACAGACACAAAAGTTTCCTAACACTCGTGCAAAGCCACATTACCATTTAATGTCAGGAGTTATGCACAATGCTCATCTTGACTTCATTCAACTTTGGAGACTTGTTCAATATTTGGAATCAATAACATTAATAACCTAATGGGAAAATGACCTGTATAATCATGTTAATTGATTAGAAAAAATGGATTTGAAAATTATAATTTGCTATTTGTATTAAAACTCCAATAAAAGTAAGAATGAACTTGATAAGCAAGTGTATTAAAAACCCACTTTTAGAATCTTACTTATTAGTGAGATACTGTATGATTTACTCTACAGTGAAACAGGAAGGATTCTATTACCATTCCCATTTAACATTGGGCCAGAAGTCTTTATTTTCCAAGACATTGTTCAACTTATTAGATTACTGGATTAACAAGACTTAGCCTGTGGTTTTGTCATGTGCAAAAATAGATTCCTTGATTAAGGCTTTTTTCCATTCTTCAATAAATTAGTTATATTTTGAGAGTTTTATACATCGATATTGAAGTTATATAATTCCTACTCTTGTATCCCCTTGCAATTCCTAACATGACCTCCTAATTCCCCTTCAAATTTATAACCTTTTCTTTAATTACTGATATGCAGTAGTGCAAACAAATAAGAAAAAGATAAATGAATAGTGCTAAGAATTATATTAGTCTGTTTTTATTTGAAAATGTTTTAATTGTCTTTGTAGGGACATTCAAGCTAATAAATAGAGAACTTAAGATTGGCAAAAGCCACTAGAAACATTGAGGTGTATTATGGATGGACTGGGAAGGAGAAAGTTCCATGAATCTTCTCCTATCTAGACAACAGTTTCATTGGCAGAAAAGACTGGCTTAACTAATTCTAGAATCTGCAAAAGAATGGCAACTTCTAATGAAAGACTCTGATGATAAATTATGATTAATGTTAATCACTTGTAATTCGTAATCTTCTTCACCCAACTCTGTGACTAGGAGCTGTGCCCTACTATCTAGTAACATCAATTTCTTGCTCTATCTGAGAGGGACTGGAGTTGATAACATGCCCATATCTAAGAGTATCTGTAGTGTAGAGATTGTGGTATCCAACAGTTACAAATTCTGGGCCTGGAATGTGATCCATGCAAACTGAATCTAGTAGATCTTGTATTGAAAGAATTGGGGTGATTAAATCATAAATAACAAAATATCAAACCTGTTCATGAAATCAACCGCTACCCCAATCCACACAAAGAATACAAGAACCCCATGAAAGTGCTCCCAAAGACTAAAATTGGTCAAATTTCTGCAATAGATATGTATGGATGTATTGCTCAGGGTTAGTCTATAGGAACAGGTAGAACTGATAGAACAAACATATTTCTAAAGAGGAATTACTCAACTGGCTACAAGATGGAATGACGCAGCAGCCTCAGTCTAGTGCTGAAGAACTAGAAGGTTACTGGAGAGCTACTAGTCTTCGGTTCATGTTAGAAGTCCAAATAAGCTAGCTTCTGACATTAGTGTTAGGTGGCAACAACAGTGGCTGCCATAGAATAGATGTATTCATTAGCAAGGGACAACTGGGAACACCCCAAAAGCAAAGGCTTTCCATTACATTTCTTATGCCTGGGATAATGATGGACAATGATGCCTATTCTAGGGGACAGTATTTTCCCTCAGTTAGTTCTAGGAAATGACCTCATGAATCTTCCCAGAGGCTATATATGCTTATTGGAGATCTGATAAAGTTGACAATTGAGACTATCACAATGGCCTATAACCCGAAAAGTAAAATAAATATCCACAATTTGAACCCTTCTTTATGCGATAATTGTTTGAGCAAACTTGCCACGGTAGTACCATAGACAAATTTCTTATGCAGAGGAATTTCAAATGATTTATCTAGTAAATTCTTGCCTTGAAAGAAATAGAGCTTAACTCAGTCAGCTTCACTATGCAGCACAGACTGGTCTGGAACTCACAGAGATCCCCCTAACTCTGCTTCCAGAGTGTACCACAATGCCCAGTTGCCCTGTCTCTTAATATGAGCTGTGTATAGTATTTATACACAGGAACCACATGAAAGCACTTCCAGAAAAAGGCTAAAAGTAGTCTAATTTTGTTGCAGAGAAACATGAGAACATCAGCCAACCAATCAAGACTAATATCAACATCTGAAAATCAAATTGATAATACGCATTGTTGATATGATATACATAACACTTTTGGAGTTTTCCCCTCAAATACAAACTCCAATGTAGTCATGAGGAAAGTTTAGTATAAATCTTAACTCTGTTCATCATAGTACCTGAAACACGTGCCACAAAAATTCATTCAGGGGAAATTAACCAAGTAGGCTCAAAAAAGTCTCAGCCAATTGGAACTGACAGAGAGACTATGAAAACTAAATGCAATGTGCTATCTTAGAATTGAATCTGGGAGTAGTAAAGGGTCAACAGCAAATATATAGGAAATAATTTATGAATAGTCAACAATGATGTGTCAAGAGTGGGTCATGACTATAACAAATCATTCACATAATGTACCATCTTAACAAAGGGAATGAGGTCTTGGTCATGGAAGCATTGCTTATGACCTTTACATTTTTCTATTAATCATAAATTATCTTAAGAGCTTTAAATATAAAAGATACTAGATATTTTTGCTCAGTCTGTGTTGAATTGGTACCTGGTTGCTACTTATTAAGCTGAGCTTTTAAATATTTAAGGACGCCCATCAAGATTTGCAAAGATGCCGACAGATTAAAACCAATCGTTAATATTTTTGGGAAGATGTGAAAAGCCATGAATTTATTGCGTCTGTTGATATAATCCTCTCTGTGTACACACAAAGCAACTGGAGTCCAGCAAAACTGTGGATGTGCAAAATAACCAAGTTAGAACACTGATGACATTGGCCAGACACATTGTGAATGTAGTTCAGACTTTGACTTCAATACTTCCAAACAGAATGACTTAGCAGATGATGTTCAAGAGTACCTCATTGTAATATTCCATTAATTCACCGGTTCTCAACACTGTTTTAAACTCTTTATTGTGGATTAATTTATGTCCTGCATTCACACGTACACACAGTTTAGAGAACCATTGTACTATTTCCCCTGTCTTATGTGAGGCTAACATTCCGAAGATCACAAACGTCAAAGACTGTACTCAAACTGAAGTAGTCTGGTCGAATTGGTTAGGTCCTTACATTAGCTAGATTTCTGTCATAGTAATAAATACCTGAGATAAGTAGTAAGAAGAAAGGGGAAAAGGTATAGATTGGTTTACAGTTTCAATGAACTCAGGCCATGACTAACTGGCTCATCGTTTTGGGCCTTTGGCAGGATCGGACTGTACTGGTAAAGTGGCCAGGCAGAGCCTAGAGGCTTGCCTTCTGCAGACACAGAAGACATAGTTCCTTCAAGGGTGCTATACTTGTAAACTACTTCCTCAAATAGTGCTCATGTATTAGTAGCCTCTCAGCTGTGAATTTCTTAATGGATTCACCAATTGAAGAGTGTAGCAACATCCTGAGCAAATGATCTTTCAATAATACAGTGTAAACCTTGTGATTCTACCACTCTCCATAGAATTATTAAGACTTGCACAGCTCTTGGGGGGGGGTGGTGATCTTAAATATTCATAGTTTCAGAGTTCTTAGCTATAAAAGAGTATCTTATGGGGGGCATGTGTACAATAAAATGCTGAGAGTTTTAGGGTGCATAGCATTAAATGATTAACAGAAAGGGCAGAGCAAGATGATAGTAAACACTACCTTCTCCTTATTCTCTTCCTGAACAGACAGAAGAGATTTTTTTTAAAAAAAAAAACTCCTCAGCTAATAGGCCAAAGGTAATGTCCTTCCCTGATAAGAACATGCACAGAAACCAGAATAGATAGTCATCTACTTACAGTTCCTGAAATCACCATGTAAACTATACAGAAAGTTTCTTTCATACCAACTAGTTTAACATCACATTTACCCTCTAAACTTAAATGCTTCCTGAAAGTTCCGGGCAGAATCATGCCATTATATGGGGTTTCAACACATTTTCAGGACACAGAATGTTGAAGCAGTCAGGAAGAGCTGTCTTGGTACCAGGGTCAATGACACGGGAAGCCATTTTTTTCTGAAAATATTATAGTAATAATTGGACAAAATATTTAATTTTTATTAAATGTGACAAGACAAGCATTTATTAAGATAAATGAAAATTTATCTTAATAATTCAAAATCAAAATAGATTCAATATCTCTTCCTTTTAAAAAATGTTTGGAGAGAGAGGAACTAAGAGAGAACTAAATTAGAGACGGAAAGAGATACCCATATCCTCCCTCCTAGTATAATACAGAGCAAGCATGGAGACCCTTGTCAGCTTGTGAAATTATGCTTCTAATCATTGTTCTAGAGCAAGGTGGATATTCCACTGAATATTGCTAAATTACAAGTCACTCATGCAAACTCAGCTATAAAGTTGCAAAGATATAATTTTTATTTACATATTTTATTTTTTATTGCTAATACATACTTCATTGATTCTTTGAGGATTCCCAGAATGTATTTGATCATATTCACCCCAACTCCTCCCCTAAAGTCCCCTCATATTTACCCCCACGCCCTATCACCTAAACTTTATTAAATTAAACTTCTTTTAATTTAATAACCCACATATTACAAATTTTCCGTTTTTTTAAAAAATACCATTTTTAGCATGTTCTTATTGGAATTCTCTAAGTTCTGGGAAAAATATCTTTAAGATTATAACTCTAAATTTCTTTTGTTATTTGGGATTCATTGCTGTAGACATTGTTAAAAATTGCTTCAGTAGCAACAGTTTGAATTTGATACTCATGTGTGTTTGAATATTACATTATTTACACAAAATACCCATGGCTTAAAAAAACGTATGTCTGCCAACATTTTTTTCTGAATTGTCATAGAAAATAAACAAAGGTACTTAAATCGTCTCTTTATGAAGTCTGGGATAGCCTTTCAGTGTTCAACAATACAATTCGCTTCTTTAAAAATGATTTATTTATCATCACACTGTGAAATGGGAACAGTTTCCATTGTCTCCCATTGCAGTATTATTGAATACTCATGTTTACTCACTGAAGAATTTTACTGAGAATAGAAATACAAAACACTAATGCAGGCTTTGTTAAAGCTGACACTTCTCTGACACATGAGAAGTACTTGAGTTGAGAACAGCATTTCAATGGCACTGATAAACCTCAGAGGCTCTTCAAGCAAATAAAGACTTTTTATTTGTGATTCTCATCTGTATTCGCCTGGCAAATTGAATCAGAACTCGTTAACAGTGTTCAATTTTCAGATTCTCCACCCCCACACTATTTCTGCTTTGCAGGTTAGGATGAATGGCATTTGTGGATCACATATACATTTTTTAAATATCAAAACCATATATTTACATATATACAATTCTAAGTATGTATGCATTTATTAAGTATTGTTTATATATTTATTTTTGTGATACTTTGAAAATTAAGTGTCAAATGATGGTATTGAAGGCGAAAAGAACCCATATTATTCTGTAGCTTTATTAAAACAATTAGTCATACACACATCCACTAAAATTAAAAACCTATTTGAGAGAGATTGTGGACACTTGAGTGAAGAACGCTTAGTAATTTTACATTGTATAGAGTCTTACTGGAGTTTGAATTTTGCTTCACATATAAAAATCTAACTCACTGTGTCTCTACAGTTAAAAATACCATAGTAATAGGCCAGGCTTATCATTTTTTCTCCTTCTATTCTCCATTATTGCTAGCAGCATGACAAGTCTCCTATCACCCTGGGTTACAACCTTGAGTCCATCTTTGATTATCTCTCTTTCTACCTTATGTCTAGGACCTTTCTGTGTCCTGCCATTTCTTTCTTTTATAATGTTTGAAAAGCTAGTTTCTTCTTTTTTGGTTCCTACCACCAAGACCTCAATCTACTTTCTTTTATTTCTGCTTCAACTACCGCAATCTTCCACATTCTTGCCTCTGTATCTTTCTTCTTCCATCTCAACTACTAAGCTTCTATAAAGCCCAGTGTCTTGGAGTATGTCTCAGCCTGACAGGGGTGGAAAAGGCTCAAAATGAACATACAGAAGAAACAGAAAGCACTGTGTTAAGGGTACAAATGATCACTAATATTTTAAAAGAGTATATTCACAGTATCTTAGTATCGTAACACGTTTCATACATGTGCAGACAGTTCTATGCCCAGGCAACCTTTGGAAAGTACAGCATCTAGTGCATGGGCTACCCTCTTAGAGAGTCAGATTCACATCAGCTTCTTCAAGTTCCACCAGCCCAGTAGGAACATAGATCTTCTTCAACACTCTAAACATGCTGTTTCTGAAACTTCTTTGACCCATGAAATCCATTTCTGTTTTATTTTTTATTTTTCAAGATATGATGATGAACACATTTTGGGGAAAATTATTCTATGCTGCCATTTCTCCTCATTTCTGTTTTAGATATCTGCATTGGAAAAGAAAGCAGTCTTAGGTGCTTAACTTTAAAGATAAAATTTCCAACAAATCACAGCCACCATACAAAAGGCTCACCTCTGAGGAAAAACTAAATCACATGATCTTACCAGTAACAATTAATACTGAAACATCTTCACTGCTATCTCCATTGAACCCTCCCTCGATTATGCTAGATCAAGATATTCCCCATCTTCAAGCTTCACCGTGAAACTTCTATTCTAACGGAGGAAAATTACCATTAAAATTTTGAATTTCAAAAGCTTAAAACCCTGTGATATCATCCTGTAGATGCATGCTAGTCAGGGAGGAATGCTACTACGCTCTCAGCAGTAATTATTTGCTGTGTCAGCTTAAAGAATTTGCCATTGATCAATCATCACACTGCAAACTCTTTATAGAGCTTACTGTGTTGGAAGTGTAGCTCTTGGCCACATTATTTGACAAAAGTGTCTATATAAGCAGTCATCCTGAAGTGCTGATTCTGATATTTGATTTGGGATTAAACAGTCAGTTGCCAGCCATCTGCCTTCCTATGCATGCGTCCTTGAGAGGTTAGAATTCTACAGATATTGCCCCATAACTTTAAGTGGTATTTGAAAGATCAGAATTAGCTTAGACATATGCCACTGAAATTGCTGTCCTAATCCTAAAGGACCATTCAGGTTTTGACACCAGAGCCCAAATAAAGGGGGGCGGGGAGTTTTTTTTCCCCTCACATTGTTGCTGATTCTGAATCTTGCTGCGATCGGCACAATGCTGTGAGACCCAAGAGTACTTGCCTGACAAAGTTTTACAACAGTTCATGCTCCTGCCTATATGAAAGTGTACACTGACTGCTCAAGCCGTGTCTCCCGATGTCTCATGGAGATCACACTCCCCTGGCTTGTGCCTGATGACTTTGCAGAAACTCCCGTGGTTTCTGCCATCTCAGCAACTTCTGTCACAGGGACCTGGAAGTACCCCTCCAGAAACGTGCAGGGATCGTAAGCACCTATCTTGGCTATGCATTTGAAATGGCAAATGGCCGTGGCTCAATTCCAGGTAACTCAATCAAATAAAAACCTTACCTCACTAACAGTAGGAATATTCCAAGAAGATATGGTTTTGTGTGGTTTCTGGGTATAGAAATAATCGTCTTTTCCTTTTGATATAAATCTAAATATGTAATGATGTAAGTGCTTTGGGGATTCCCCAGGTGAGTATTATATTGCTTGGATTTGGGGCATGAGTTCTGTTATTCTGCACCATGTGAAATATAAACTGGTCAAAAGGGTGAAGGTAAAAAAGGAGACAGTTTGAGCCATAAACCTACTTTTTAATGATTTTTTTAAAGCATCTTTGTAATGTATAACCCTTACCTGGGACAGAATAAGCTAAGGAAATGGGACTGAAGAAAACAGTACTGGCAATGAACGAGCAGATGGACCGGACCGAGAGCAATCAGACCCATGGACCTTGCACACGAAATGCACGGCTGGCAGCGTGTTGGCCACTGGGATCAAGAAGTGACCAGTTTATGATCCTAGATCATTGCCAACAGCCGCAAGTAAACCAGGAGTCACAGTGAGGTGAATGCAGTCGTTAGAAACCCAGAGCATGCCACAGGCGCCCTAAGGAAAATGCTGGGTTCCCTTTGAAAAACTGTAGGATTTACCTGACTAGTAGATAAAAATGAGAGGAATATCACAGGAAGAAATAAATCCTTTATAATTACATTGACCTCAGTTATAAGGTAGAAAAATCTCTAGAATAAATCTATAGAGAGGAAGGTGTGTCTCTCGAAAAGTTACTTAAAAACACTGTTAGATTATGCAGTGATTCTCATTGAGAGTATGAGTTAAAGTAAAACTGAACTTCATCTTAGGGAGGATTTTGCTCCTCCAAAGTTTAGACTCCCTGTTTCCTAACAGAAGGCCAATTGAGTGCTGTTTCTAAAAATTTATCACTAGCTAAAAATATATTTTGCATTCCAATTGGGAAAGTACTTTTAAAATAAGTACCACCATGTTCCTTGAAAATGACAAATTAAAATCTAAAGTTAAAGAAAAATAAAATATACAAATGAAGACAAAGTAGATTGTTACAAAATCAATCCAAAGCTTAACAAGTTGTGTGTGTGTCCTTGTGCAGATCTATTTATAGCGTACACATGTTGGAGGCTCATCAGAGAGCTCATAAGAGGACATGGTTATATTCATTTGATCATCTTTCATGTTTTATTCAGCAATAAAAGAAAACATTGCTTATAGAGTTTAAAAAGTGCTAGTCATTTTAAAGGTGCACATATCAAGGCAAGAGAGGTAAATAATTGTTCAAATCATTTTCGTGTTATAAAACTTTATTGAGATATAATTCACACACTATACCTATTTAAAACATAATATTCAGTCGGGTTGGGTACAATTTCACCTTTCAAACTACTTGCACAATCCATTTCAAACCTTTTTTTTTACATACCAGAAACACACTCTGTACATGTTAGCAGTCAGTCAGCATATCCTTTTAACTGCCTGGCCCTGGGGTAGCTCACTGTCTCATGTTTTGTCTCCCCAGAGCTATCTGTTCCAGACATTGCAGATGAACGGAACCATATAGTATGTGATCTTTGTGAATGACTTCGTTCACTTGATATATTGTTTTCAAAGTTCCTCCATGATGTAACACACATCAACAATTCATTCATGTCAAATAACACTGTTTTATTGATTTGTACTTCAGAGATGGCTAAGAATTGAACACCTTTTCTGATATTTATTGGCTCTTTGTAAATCTCCCTTAGAGTACTGTAGACCTTTATTCATTTTGAAATGAAATCATTTGCTGTTTTACTTCTGAATTCTGGGAGTTCTTTATTTAGTTTATGTGCAAGTTCTGTGTTAGATACACCATGTCTCTCTCTCTCTCTCTCTCTCTCTCTCTCTCTCTCTCTCTCTCTCTCTGTGTGTGTGTGTGTGTGTGTATGCACACACACAAATGAATGAGTGGGCTTATGTTAATACCATGTTATGCATACAGTAATCAGAGGATAACTTTTGTAGGGACCATTTTCTCCTATTATGTGGGTTCTGGGAATTAAACTCAGGTCATCGGGTTCAGAGGCATGTTCCTTCACACACTGAGCCATCTCTACAGCCTCTTTTGTCACTTTATTAACAGTGTCATTGCAACCCTAGGACTAGAGGCTTGTTTCTGACTAGATCATAACTTAAAATAACCCATTTATTCTAATCTATATTTTGCCAAGTGGCTGGTTACCTGTATTCAGATGCCATGGTTCTGAATCTTCCATGGTTCATTACATCTTCCAGGACCTATCTCTCACCTGGCATCTGATATACAGGATGGTCTTAGGCGATTGTTGTGAAAGGATTGTTCTACTGCCCTCAAAGGAGTAATTACCCACAGATTGAGAACCACTGGCCTAGACTGGCTGGATAGCAAACCCCAGGGATCTCTGTGTCTACCTTTCCAGAGCTGGGTTTACAAGTATTCCATTTGGCATCTAGCTTTATTTTTTTTTTTTAATTTAAAGTTTAGTGAATTTCATTAATCAGGACTGTCTTTACATAATTTCTACTGCTTTTGGTTACTGTTTTACAAACACACACACACACACACACATACACACATATGTATATTTGATCACAGCTGCTGAGTGTATTCATTTTTGTTTATATGCCTGTGTGTTAAAGGCTGACAACATGGGATTAGACAATGTATCAGGGGACTTATCCCTTGATGAGGACAATTCTCCCTCTGTCAGGGGGCCATTAATTTGCTGTGACTCTTCATCAAGGTTGGGACCATTTTAGAATTCTCCTTTTACAGTTGCATATTGACCACATTGTAGTTGTGCAGGCCTTGTTAGGCTGACCACAACTTTGAGGTTTCACAGGTACAACTTCCCTGCCATATATAGAAGACACCATTTCACAGCTAACAACCTAGTTTTCTGGATCGAACATTCTTTCTGGCTCCATAGTCTGGTATTTGCTTGAGACTCAGGTCTAAGAGTTGTCCTGTAGATGTGTTGCTTGGGGACAGGCACTCCAATGAGAGTTGGTCTCTGCATTTGACCAGTTGTGATTTTCTGCCGTAATTTTTTTCTTCTGATAAAAGAATTTTCTTTGATGAAGAATGATAACTACATTGATCTGGGAGTATAAATATCCATTTTACATTCAGGATTATACTGGTTTAGGGATGTGTTAGTAGTAGGTGCCCCTCTAGGGTCCATACCAAGCACAAGTAGTTGGCTAGGTTTACAGTTCCAGACATGGATTTCCTCCTATTTAACAAGAATTGTGTATAATTATGTAGGTGCTAGTTACCCCAGAAATAAAACTGGCACTACAGCACTGTTTTTGAGACAGGTTTTCTCTGTGTAATAGTCCTGGCTGTCCTGGAACTCTCAGAGATCTGCCTTGTTCTACTGCTGGAGTGCTTGGATTAAAGGCATGTGCTACCATGTCTGGCTTACAACAGCACTCTTTGGAAAGTTTTGCTGTGTTAGTCTTTGTGCTTAATAAGACTTAAAATTGTGTAGTGTAAAATGATTGTTCTTAATATAAATGCAAACGGTGAATTAATCAGCTGAGTGCATTTATTTACTTCATATTAGTCCCCAAGAATCACACAGATAAATTAATATTTATTTAAAACTGCACTTCTATAGCTGAGCAGTTAAATGATCTACCTTAGCCTTCTGTGATATTCTGACTACCTCCAGTTCCATCTCATGACACTTGTATACTATTATTGAACTGTCTCTTTGGGCTTCAGATGTATTCCCTGATATCTCTCTGGACCCCTTCTTCATGGCTCCAAATCCTCCATCCTCCTCACTAATCTGAATCTCTCTCTCTCTCTCTCTCTCTCTCTCTCTCTCTTTCACACACACACACACACACACATATACACACACACACACTCACATGCGCACACATGTGCACCCTCCCTCACATGTACATCTCACTTAGTTTTCCTCTGTCCCTCTCCCTCTGTTTTGCCTTCTTTCCCCTTCTGAGTTATGTCCTCCCTGCTGGCTCCTTGGTTTCCACTTTGTCAATCATGACACCAGTGTCCTACAATTATTTCAGAGTTCCCACCCATGGTCACTTTTCTTTCCAGGTATCTTCAGGCATTCCACATTGTCTACACTCAAGTCTAACTATTTGGAAAGAGAACATGCAATATTTGTTTCCTTTTCTTCTCTTTGTCTTGTGAAACTCTCATGTGTGATGGTTGTTTTATTATCTTATTGTATTTTATTTTGTTATATTTTATTATTATCCCTTAGATAATAATAATTTTTGAAGCTTGTTTGTTTTTAATGTTTTTTAATGAGAAACAGAAAGGTGGTGGATCTAGATGGTAGTGGACATAAATAATGAGGGAGGTATTGGGAGAAATAGAGGGAGGGAAAACTATATTATGTGAGGAAAAAAATCTATTTTCAATAAAAGGAAAATTTTTGACTTAAAGGTTCTGAGTTATCTCATCCATTTGCCACCTATTACCATGAATAATCCATCCATTTACCTTTAAATTTGGGGGGTAAATTTTGTTTCCAGCTGAACTTCCATTGTTCATTCACACCACATCTCCTTCCTTGTGCTAGCAGGGCAAATAGTTTATCAACTTCTGCCAACAACACAGCTAATTCTTCGTAGCTTTAATTTTTATGTATTTTTCTCTTTCCCTCAAATTCCATATTTATTGATATATTCTTAAGCTAATTTATCTTTTGTGAATCCCAATGTAATTTTTCATTTCAAAGAGACTGCCTTCACTTCTAAAATTCCCATTTCTTTTCCTTTCAAAGGAACGTCTATCCTTCACAGATATTCTCTATTGACTGAGCTGTCCTCATACTTAATTTGCTTACCCAGACATGTACCCCTTGGCTCTTTTAACATATTTGCAATTATTCAAGTCTTTTGTGTGTGTGTGTGTGGGGGGGTAGCACTTTTTATTTAGCATTTTTTTTACAATTATCTTTAATCGTTTTACAGTCCAATTGTTATTCTCCTCCCATTCTGCCCTCTGATAGTTCCTCCCCAATCTCCAAGAGGGTGTTCCCCACCCCTACCAGGGCTCCTCACTCTCTGGGGTCTCAAGTCTCCCAAGTGTTAGGTGCATCTTCTCTCACTGAGGCCAGACCAGGCAGTCTTCTGCTGTATATATGTTTGAGGTCTCATATCAGCTAGGGCATACTGCCAGGTTGGTGGCTCAGTGTCTGAGAGATCTTGGAGGTCCAGGTTAGTTGAGACTGCTGGTCTCCTTATGGAGTCGCCCTCCTCCACAACTTCTTGCAACCTTTCCCTAATTCAACTGCAGAGTTCCTAGGCCTCTGTCCATTTGTTGGGTCTAAGTATCAGCATCTGTCTCAGTCAGCTGCTTCTTGGGACTCTCAGAGGGCAACCATGCTAAACTCCTGTCTGTAAGCACAACATCAGTAATAGTGTCAGTACTTGGCGCCTTCCCTTGAGATGGATCCCAATTTGGGCCTGCCATTGGACCTTGTTACCCTCAGTCTTTTATCCATTTTTGTCCCTGCAGTTCTTTTCGACAGGAACAATTCTGCATCAGAGTATTTGACTGTGGAAGCAATCCCATCCCTCTACTTGATGCCCTGTCTTTCTACTGGAGGTGGACTCTTTGAGTATCTTCTCCCTACTGTAGAGCATTTCATCTAAAGTTCCCCCCCCCCTTGAATCTTGTGAGTCTCTCACCTCCTAGGATTCTGGTACATTCTAGAGGGTCAGCCCAATCAGGTCTATCTGTTAAATAAAACTTTAAGGTTATCTTGTAGTTTCTTTTCGCTATTTTGCTTGTTTAGTATGGTCTGTACTTCTTGGTTATAATTATTTGTATTAATTTACCACACATGTCTGGGGAAAGTCAGTGCTTTTTTTTCCCTCTCTCTTAGTGGAGTTTAATTTCATGCTTTTCTCTGTTTGTGCAGTGCTACACATTATGCTTGAAACCTATACAAGCTATTTGAGTCCTGTGCCATTGAGTGATTTCCTAAATCTATATAGACATATTCTATATATTTTCATTTTGTTTAATTTGCTTTTTTTTATTTTCATGGGTCATTGTTTGATATTAGAAAATTCACCACTCAACCCAAGACTATGCAGTCTTGTGCTTTCTCTAAGAAACTTTAGTTTTATACTTAGTGAAAGGATAAATAAGATGAGGTTTTTTCAAGATTTATAAACATCCACTTATTTCAGTGCCATTTGTAGATAAGTTAAACCTTTGCATTGCCTTTGAATTGTATATATCAATTAACACTAATGTGAGTCTATTTCTGCTCTTTATTCAATTCCATAGGTGGATGTTTCCATCATTTCAATATTATATCGCTTTCTTATCCACAGTAGTCTTTAAGAAGCCTTTAGTTCATACATATACATTTTGGGGAATCACTACAAATGAAAAGTTACTCTCATAAGACAGGAAGGCTTTCCTGGTTGTGATTTGCTTATTACTACATTTTGGCACCTTCAGGTTGATTTTTTTTCTTTGACTTGTATCGTGTACATACCATAAGTTCATACTCAGTGCTTTCTATATATCCTTTGGTTTCTGCAAGGGCTTTTTCTCCCCATAGGCAAGGATAATACTACTTGCCCTGTTTCAGACAGATGTAGCTCTTCACGTCTGCTTCCTTACCTGTCAGGATTTTAGCTTCTTTATTTTTCTGCATTTGCATTGGAAACCTCCACTCTATGCCTCTGCCTAGTACTGAGGCTACTCAAATTGAGTTCTTATCTCTGTGAGTACTCTTTCTGATTCTGGTATTTAGAAATGTATTTCCTATTATTAATCCACTTCCATTTTCTCAAATATCTTTAGTAATCTTGAGTGTGAGAAATTAGAGGTTGTGTTCTATGCTCAGTCAACAATTTTGACTGAGAAGTTCTGAATATATTGTGTTGTTCTCTTAACATAGACATTTGTGGTCATATAAGTATATAGTTTATGCAAACCTATCAACACATGGAATGGATCTTCACAAATATTCAGTTGATTGATGTAGACTGTCACAATTGTGAGTGTGAGCTCATTTAGAATCAAAGTATCTTTTAATCTTTCCTCATTTCCTCCACCTGCACTACCCTAGGTCACACTATAATATTGAAAATTTTGGGTTGTCGCTGGAAACTGTTTTATAGGTGGCTATTTACTTTGCTGGCTATAGTCTCAGACTTTTGTTTTGGGGATGTTTATAGCTTTGAACTCTTTTTCCACCTTTTGTGCATCCCTCCTATAGGTGGCTGCACAGGAAGACCATTTGTTGTAAGATTTTCCTCCTTATTCCATCATTTTTCATAGCCTTGTGCCACTTGGCACATAACACAGAAACTAGTGAGTGACCCAATGTTTTAACTGTCAGTCACCATGAACTGCTTTACGAAACAGGCTTAACAGCTCATAAACTGGAAGCAATCCTGTTTACTGCCATCTCTGGATTCATAGATTGCTGCCTGTTAGTGTTCTAGCAACACTTAGGGGCCAAGCACCTAAAATACTTCATGTATTTCTTAAGGTCTGGTCTTGTGTGCATCCTTGTACTTTTTCATCTAGTATAATAGGATTAGACCTTGGGGTGATGATGTCAAAACTACTGACAGCTTTCTACCACATGCCGTGTGTGAATATGTCTACCACATCTAGAAATTTTTGAAGGAAGAGGAAAAAGTCCCAGAGAAACGATATTTGAAGATGAATAAATAGATTCTCTACTCTTCTTTTTTTTCAAGAGTCTGTCACTGTGGGTTAATTGACACCTTCTCTTTGTCTTATTGGCCTGTCAGCACTTTTTTCCCTTCGCCTTGAATTGCTTTACTCTCTGCTGCAGGTAGATGTCTATACTGAAAATAAACTTGAATCTATTAAAGTGGCTAACACCCAGTGATGTCCCTGTTTTGTAAATTGAGTTCAGACATAGGCTATCTATCTGTTTGGCAGCAGGAGAGGTTACTTTTGGTCTAGGTTTTACTATTTGAGATGTTAGAGTTGCTTTCTGAGGTGAATAGGGTCAGGGTACTATCAGATTCACACATTACTGTCTTTACAGAATTTATACGAACGACCTCCTTTGGAGATTGAAGAATCCAATACAAGTATGCAGAAGGGTTATCTCCCCCAGAGCATATCACCCCCCCCCATTTTATTGTAAGAGATGTTATTGCCTTTTGGCATATACTGATTTCTTTTTCACAAAAAACTCTTGAAAACAGCTACAGTATTATGAGAGAAGACTGACAATCACAAAGATACACTAAGCATTTACTTTCCAGATTGCAAGATGGAGAATTTCAAGTTTTCTTCATGATGTATAAGATTATTAGGCTATAATCCTAGTAAAACTCAGCTTATGGAAACAAGCAAAATAAATATACAGTACCATGTGGAAGATAAGTATTATTGCCCCTCTCTTATACAAATAGAGATGGAAATGGCCCCTTGGTAACTCCATTCCAACAACTCTAAATTTGAGTGTTCAGAAAGGCTTAACTTCTGTCCCTAGATTATAATTACTACTTCACAGTTAAGGTAAAAGGGAGCCAAGCCTTTATGCATATGAACAATATAATTTTTTACATTTTTATGTATATATTTTCTGCTTAATTTTAAATTCAGTCAATACCTATTCAAATTTAGGCTATTTAGAATTAACATGATTTTCATATTAAGTTGTTAGTATGAGCAGATTTTTCTCTTCTTAAGCTATATCCCTCAAGAAGAATGAAAAAAAAAAGCTATTTCTTCCATAACCGAGTTGAGTTTACTTTGTAGCAGCTGGACATTTTAAAGGATTAATGGGAATGAAATCTCAGTATTCAACTGACTGCCATTTCTCACAATTATCCTGTCAACAGTCTTGCTAATGAATTCTGTGTCCCAAACATCTTAAGTAGAGTGGCTAACATATGGTGGCGTAGTCAGTAAACAGATGACAGAGGGCACAGATCCACATCTGCTTTAGCATGTTTCCATTTGCCTCTCTTTCTCCCTCCTACTCTCCCTCCTTCCCTGTTTCCTTCTACCCCTTTCTCCCATATTCCCTGCCTCCCTCCCTCCCTTCCTCTCTTCTTTCCTTCCTTCTTTCATTACTGTCTCCATATTGCTCCTAATGCCTCTCTTCCTTAATAATTCTTGAATGTTTGAGTTAGCTGGAAAAGCTTTAGTGTTCTTTAAAAATGAGGTTGCCGGTTACACTCTGTGAAGTGGTTCCTTCTGAAATGCGGAAGCAACTCCATGTTGGCTGGCATATAAAAGGGTATATTTGTCACTTGAGAAATGGCTATATTTCAGTTAGCTGAGGTGTAACACAAGTTATAATGATTTTCCTTTACTCATGACTTTAATAAAACACACTGAACACCGACTTTTTATTAGCTTTAAGTGTTTATGAGTTTTATGTCAAAGTTTATTAACTCGGTTAAGAAGGAATAGAACTGTTCATGAAAAGCAGAATGTCTTGTGGAGTTTTTAAGTCTTTAAAGAAGAAGCATGTGACCCGCTGGCAATAGGCAAAGAGACACCTTGTTGGTGATGTTGTTCTTGTATCAGAGGCGGAGCAGACAGCAGTTCTTGTTCATCCTAGCTTAAAGTCTGATTTGGTGGTCAAAGCTTTCTGATCCTAGGACTCATAAAAATTCAATCAAGTCAAATCAAATCAAATCCAAGCAATGCAGTCAAGAAGAGGAAGACAGACAGAGACCTGAAGGTAGTGAGGGGCAGGGCTAGTTCACTTGCTCTCATGACTCCTGGGCTAGCCAGAGAGTTGTCCTCGTCCCTGACCAGCTGCAGCACTTAGAACTGCAGGCCCTGTACCTCATCTGGGCAGCACAGTAGAACTGGCTTTGCTGGAGGATCACAGGTAAGCCATCCCCTGACGATGCAGGAGATCTGACTGCCGCTTGTCTGGCATGAAGTGGAGTAGGTGCTGGGGTGATACCCTCCCCTACTCCTCTTGCCACCTGCAGTATGCAGGAAAGTTGGCCCTGGGGTCATGTGAGCTGTCCTGGCCCCTTGCTGACTGTAGCACTTGGGAGAGTGGGGCCTGCACCTTGACTGAGCAGCACAGTGGAGCTGGCTTTGGATAGATATGTGGGTACCAACTCACCAGCCCGAGGACATGAGATCAGGAGAGCTAACCGTGCCACCTGCCAATGGTGGCACTGGGTGGCCTATCTGGAATGGTGTTGAGAACTCTCCATGGTAGTGCCTATAAGGGACAGCTTGTGGCCTGACCAGCTCGACTACCACACAGAGAATTTAGAATCCATGATTCTAAATTTGCCCATCCCTATATCTATATCATATGTGAACTGTTGGGATATGTGACAGAGTCAGCTCTATTTCTCTGCTCCAAAGCTACAGGATCTACATGTCACAGGGCAAAAACAGGATAATCTGGAAGAGTTCCAGTGAGGATCTAGTCAATACACATGGAGGTCCAGAAGCCAGAGATCTCAAACAAGACCAGATCTCAATGACTCATTGCAATGAACATTTGCAAGTGAAGATGGTTGGACAGATGGATATGCTGTGGGATATTCTGTGACATGCTAGAGCTGTCATGATGAGATGTTTTTAGGCTTCCTTTCTGACGCTGTCTGTTTGTGCTTGTTTTATTTGGGGGAGGAGTTACAAGGGTGAATGGCGAATATGAGGAGATGGGGAGATGAGTGAGACTGGGTTTCATGATTAGAAACTCACTATGAGTCAATAAAATGTTTTTTTTTAAATGAGCATTTATATTTAAACAGGTTGTATGAACTTTCTAATACCATTGTGTGGTGCACACATAGTCTATATTAGTTTAAAACTGCCTAGATAAATATGAATTTTGGAATAGCATCAGAACTATCTCAAAAGCTGTTCTTACATATTTACAGGGTTTATATATCCATTTATATATTTAATATTACATATATAAGTTGTTACATATATATGGATATATGTTTACACATATATACACACATTTATATATGTACCAGTAGTAACTAAAACTAAAGAAAGCATGAATTTAAGAGGGAGCAAGGGGAAGGGGACATAGAAGGGGTTGGAGGGACAAAAGGAAAGAGAGAAAATGATGTAATTAACTTGTATATGAATATATATATGTATATGTATATATACATATATATAATCCCACTAACAGTATATCTTTATAATGAAATAAAAAGTATATTAAGGAGAGAGAATTATAGTTATTAGAACTATTGATATAAACATCGTTATTTAAGATTATATGGTTTTCACATACAGAAAATATAAATTTTTTCATAGAGATTATTAAAGCTATAAGAGAATATAAGAATGTAAAATGTACTTTATATTAACACTGTGCAGTGGAAAACTCCTACTAGTCTACTTACTTGATAGGCTGTGGTAGAAAAATGGCAAGCTCTGAGTTGACCTGGGCAAAACAACCACATGATGTCTTAAAATTTATAAATACAAATACATTTCTCTGGTGGCTAATGATTCTGCACATACTGTAAAAAAGTATTTATCATCCATATATATTTCTTCTTTTGTTAATTGTTTGTTCAAATGTGTCACCCATATTTTTATTGTGTTGTTTGTTGTTTTGATGTTTACTTTTTGAGCTCATTGTGTATTCTATTTATTAATCCTCTGTCAGATATACACTTGCCAATTTTTTCTTCCATTCTTTAAACTGTTTCTTCTCTAGATGGAGTGTAGAAGCTACTTCTTAGCTTCACATAGCCCCATTCATCAATTTCTTGATTTATTGCTTGAGCAACTACAGTCTTGTTTAAAGTTTATACCTATGTCTGTATATTGTAGCATACCCAGTACTTTCTCACCATGGTCTTTGATCCATTTGGAGCTGATATGTGGTGAAAGAGACAGGGTCAAGTTTCTTATATAAACAGGTATGTAATCCTTCCAAAATCACTTTATGAAGGCATTTTCTTTTTCTTCCAGTGTATATTCTTGATGTCTTCTTCAAAAGTCACATGATTGTGATTATGTGTTTATGTTTTCTATTCTAGTTCATTAATGTGTGTCTTTTTTATGTTAGTACCAGTCATTTTTATGTCTATAGATTTACA
>BTHU01000004.1:38071268-38208768 GCA_036184795.1 Tokudaia tokunoshimensis | reverse complement strand
CAAACATCCAAATAAATAATGAGGAGGAAATATAAGTAAAGCCAGGACCAGGCATGCAAGGAATCACTAATGTCTGTTGACTGGTGCAGGGAGCTACATATCTCATCGCAAGCAATATGGGATTTATTTTCACTTTCCCCCATAGCTCCATAAGGAAATTTTCAAAAGAGGTCCCTGTTTATGTGAACTAAGTTGTTAAATATTTTCCCTAAGGATAATTAAGAGTCAGGGATACCTAAATTATCTAACCCCCAAACATATAACCTTGCCGGGACAGCAGTTTGGCTTTGGGGTAAATCTGGGTCTCACAGTGAGATGGCCACTATGTGCTACTCTCTAAACCATGGGATCTTAGACAAGTCACCATCTCCCATGAGCCTTGAGTGCTTTCTTCCTTTTCTTCAATAGACTAGGAAATATGAAGAGGCTTTGCAGATCCTAAAACACTGCAAACAGCAGTGGATAATACATTAGTTCCTGATGACGTACATGTAGCACAGGAGTACACAGTATTGAAATATCAATGAATAAGATCCTTTTAAATAATGATAATTGCAGAATCACAGGAAACTGTTCCATGGGGTCTAATGTAGATGTGTCTGGAGGTCATTTCCCCTTTGCAACAGCACAGTAAAGATTTCACTTGTTTACAAATCTACTACTCAGAATGAACAGTGAAACCAGCACATATTTTCTACTAAGTTTAGATTCACTTATGTCATTTGGTCACTGGTGTCCTTCTCCCACATAGAAACAAGAACTGTTAGTAGAACCGTTTAGGTGGTATTTGCAATGGTTATGTCAATATATAGCTCATATCAAGACATCTAAATGGGAGGGCAGGGGCTTTATAGGAAGAAACAAATGATTATTTTTTTTTCTATTAGATGTGTAGAGTTTTGCATCATTTCATGAATGCTCTGACATGCATAACGCTCATTACTCAGAGGGTATGGACAAACCAGGCATACATCAACTCTCCCCATTCTCCCTGGTTGCTTCCCTTCCCGAGGGACTCTTAACAGTAAAAAGACAACCACCACGTCAAAGCAGACAGCAACTTGATGGGTGATGTCAGTTTCATTTAAGCCCTCCTCCGCCGGCAAAGTTTTAATATAACTTGTCTTCACACTCACCATTACGATTCTTTAAAACATTAATCAGTGCCGATTCACTCTCAGTGTACTGCGTGCTTCTCTAAACTTAGGTGTTAACACTAATTCAGTAATTACTATCATTTTATGTTTTCATCTCTCTAATTCCTTGAAAGGGGGCACGTTTTTTATTATTAATGTGAAATTCAACCTATTGCCCTAATGAATGTATTTTTTGGTCAAATAATTGTTATTTTTTTTTAAAAAGGATGATAATAAATTTGAGAAATTATTTTACTCCAACACATTTACCACTTGGATCTCCTTGTACCCATTTAGGCAGTGCTGATTTATCAGATGAAATGTTCATCAATTAAACAGAGACAAACTCATAATGAGGATTTTGCTCTACATGTGACTGTTTCCAAAATGAGCATGACATAAAGATTAAACAAATGAATGGATTAAAACTGGAATATTAAATAAAAATGATAAAAATATTAGAAACTAAGCAATGATTGCAAAGATGCCTACACAACAAAGGTTCTTTGAAAAGGTACTGGGGGTAGGGTATTGATTTATCAAAATATGCCAAACTTCCAATTGAAAGGAGGTCTATTAACATGAGAAAAAAAAAGGCTTGTTGTACTGTGACATGTTCATAGGCAGCTCTTCATTCTACACTTCATTTCCTCTCACCCACTCACTGGGTATAAAACTGACTCATGGGCTTGAGAGACAGACAGAGCTGGTGTGAGTAATCACAAAGACATTTTCTGAAAAACAGCAAGGAAGTTCAGTTCAAATTTTGTCAACTTAAGATTGGAGCGCTTGGTAGAAGAGGCTGGGTTCATGATTTCTGTTCTTTAGAGCTTGCAAGAATGGCAATGGTAGTGATAGCCTGCTCTTGCATGTAAATATACTGAGCAAATTAAACACAGAATGTCCACAAACACTTTTGCATCTTGTTTTTTTATTTCACATGGTTGTTTTTTAACTTTGAGCACAAGTCAGTTGGAACGATGTCACAGATCTCTAGGCACAAAAGACCAGAGTCAATATGAAACAAAGCGCAGAGCAAATACGTGGTCAACCAGCACTGACCTGGAGACAAAGTCATTCTAAATAATTTACACTCAGAATATCACTTTGGGACCCATGTGGTCTGGATCAGTTGTCTATACTTCCTAAAACCACAAAAAGACATTCCCCTATCTTCTTTTTCTTGGATAGAATAAATGTGTCTGCCTACTGAAAAGTTCATGAACACCTGGCCACTTCCAGTACATAAGGACATAATTCTGCCATAACAAGAGCTCACTGTTAACGCTGCACGAGCCCCTCAGTTGCAAGATCTCCTGATGTTCAAACTGAGTCTTAGCATCATCCAGCTTATAGCTGTGCTAAGAAACAGAAAGCTAATTTGTCTCCAACCAGCTCAAAACAAAACAATCCCATTTCTTTCATAATACCATATTTCATTTACATGGTAACCTGTGAGGTATGTACATGGATATATAACACTATGTAATTGTTACTTACAATTACATAGAAATGATCATCAAACTTACATTTTGGACAGTTAAGGAGTTTTCCCATACTTCATACAGAGCATATGTGCATATATATATATGTATATATATATGTATATATATATATATATACATATGTATATATATATGTATATATATATACATATATATATTGGTGCCTTGCTACCTGAGAATGACTTTATATACATACATATATGTATGTATGTATAGTCATTCCATATATATATTTGGAAAAAGTATTCAGTAATTAATATGAACCTGAATGGAAATAGAACAATCAAGAATGTAAATTTTTTTTGTCAGGTTTTGTCCCTCAGGATGGGAACTAGCAGGCAATAGACCCCTGTGCACACCAATGTTCTCTGCAGGTATGTAACAAGCCACACATCTGCATTTAAAATATCATACATTTCTAGACACTAATGTTCAAAAATGATACATGGCCCGTGTTTCTGGCATGCCTTATGTCCATCTGCTAGCATGGCATGGTGCCCATTCACAAGGTAATAAGACAAATTCACAAGCCCACAGATGCCAAGCTTACAGAGTTAACCTGAAAAATGAAGTAAGTACATTTCTTTTTCTATTGTGAACACTTCTGCCTGAGTCACAACCACCATTCTTGCCATGGTACTGTTCCATTCAATGAGAGATGAGGTCACATTAATTGATAGGGTGTCAAACACAGAGGGGCTTGCTGGTGCTAGTTCAAATCCTAATCTTCTGTCTGTTTGTAGGTTACCAAGAGGAATTAAGGTAAAATCTTACAGAATAAAATCCTGGCACTTCCACTTAAGCTAAAAGACAGACAGCTTCTCTGGAGAGATTTCCTGGTGAATAGAAATTCACTACTGTATTCTCCAATGTCTGAAGGCTTCGTGCTTTCATTTATTTGTAACCGTCAAATGTCTAATAGCACATGGCTCAGACAAACACGATGGTTCAAGTGTTGATATGACTGCATTGCATATAGCTATAAACCTATGGACTCATCTTCCTGAGCATATGATGATAAGAAAGTTGTGGTAAGAACAAGCTATCTTCTGAGTCACACCAAGCAGACTTCAACGGAGTCTGTTCACTCACCTTTTGAATTTCTGTCAATCACGCATTGTTCCTTCAAAATATGTATTGGCACTACAAATTTTATCTCAGAGCAGTGATGCTTCTGATGTTTCATACTACTTTTAGAAAAAATTTCCTCCTGATAATAGTAAAGAAATATGTCCTTGCACTTAATGATTTTTATAAAAATTTCACATTGCAGATACAGTACAAAAATTGGCTACATATACATTTGTTTAGCAAAGAAAACTACAGCCACTAGCTAGTGGTGGTGGCATGTGACAAATGCCAGCACTAGAGAGACTGGGCAGACTGCTCATGAGTTGAAGCTCTTTGGGTTACAAAAGATGAGGCAGTCTGGGTTACAAAGTGAGACCTGATTCAAACTTAAAATAACAAAAGCACACTCAAGCAAACACTAGAAATCAGATAATATGATCTCTGTGTGTCTCTGACTCTGTGTCTGGGCCTCTCTGTCTCATTCCTCTCTCTTTCATGTCTCTCTGTCTGTTGTCTGTGCTTAAAAAATAATTCTGATTGAGTCACCACGAAAACGATCCAACAACATTCCCAGTTGAATAAATATAAAATGTTTCGAAAATGCTGGAAAAGTATTGCCTGTATTAGATAGATTTTTCAAAGCATTAAATTTTATAACATTTAAACTTTATTTTGTTCCACGATTTATTAGTTAAGAAAGATCCATTTTTGTAAAACATGTTAACATTTTTAAACATTTTAGAAATATTGTATGATGTAATGTGTTACGATATACATAATTCTGCCTCCAGTTTAACTTTAGAACTGAGTTAAGTTTGCACTGTATATTCTTATTGTCTGAAAATTATGACTGAAGTTTAGGAATGTCAGTTTTAGGGTTAATATAAAGGAAGAAAGAAACGATGATGATGAAATGGAATAATTACGGAGAACATGGGTCTATCTGATCACCTGCAGTGTGGATGACTTGATGGTTAGTAAGAAAAATAAAGTAAAATTTAGTTATTGAGAAGCTCGTGCAGCTTGATCACACATTTTGTCCAAACAAACCAAGAATAATGGTTGGAAAAATAAGCATATTTTGTATAACTATGTGTCCTTCTATCCCCATCAATTTAATAAGGGATAGACCCTTTAAAAAGCAGTATGAGAACCTGTTAGTCTTACTGAACAATAACCAAGGAGAACGCCAAGCATGTCAGCTTGCCTTTACAGCATGAGTGAGTGACTTCAAATCTAATTAGGACAGGACATTTTGCCTGAACAAGCCTGAAAAAATATTGAGCAATTTCCTAGCAGTCATAACACTGATTCCAGGAATGTCCATACAAGAGCGAAGCTCAGGAGAGAATGAAGAGCAAAACCAGCCCCAAGATGTGAGAGGAAAAAACACTTTGGCTTAAGATGCATCTGGATAGGACTCCTATCTGTGCATTTCACTAAATCTCTGTTTATGGTAGAAATTATTTATACTATTTGCAACTGTTTTTGAACCCAAAAGGCCTAGCTCAGTAGAGGACAAGTTCTTGGTTGCATATTTATAAAGATTTATATCTTGGATGTTAGAAGTGCAAACACATAAATAATCAGCAGAAGCATGAAGAATAAGCATCACGGAAGAACTTGTTCCATGTCCCAGTAGTATATACCTGACATAATATCCAACAATTGGTTCCAAATGCTACATGAGTGCAAGGTTTAGGAATAGGGAAAGCTAGGCTACTTTTCTGAACAAACTTGAAATCTCTCTCTCTCTCTCTCTCTCTCTCTCTCTCTCTCTCTCTCTCTCTCTCTCTCTCTCTCTCTCTCTCTCTCCCTCTCTCTCTCTCTGAAGATTTCCATAAAACTACTATACAAATATGTTGTTCACAGAGGATCACGGTTGGAAATGTTAACTGATTTCATTTCCCTTCTTGAAATTCCAAACTACTTTTGACTGCTTGCATTGCTTTTGCCACATCATTTTATGTGAATCATTTTCTAGTTGAGGGTTTGTTCTAGACTATGGCAACACGAATCAGTGTGGAGAAAACTATCCAAAAGTTGTAAAACTCTCAGAGATGACAAAGAGGTGGGGATATTTCAGCAGCCATGGGAACATGAATTCCTAAGTATTGAATAATTTAGACAGAGGTTATTTAGATCATTAAGCTTATGATTCCATGATAAGACTGAGGAAAGCTTCTTAATGTATGCACAAAACCACCAAGACTGGGCGCAGTGAAATAAGTCTCACTAAAAACAGAATACAGCCAAGGAACACCAGACTCCACATCAGAAATAGGACCTTCAGTCAACACCAAGAGAGAAGAAAGAAAACGAGATTGCTAAGTAAATTGAGTAACTCAAAAGACTAAAATTATCTTGGAGTAACTAAAGATTAGGAAGCAAAACTCAATTTTATTTTAGAAGTCATAGAAGTAAGCCTTATTGGTGTTTACTAGTGTCTGTGTTTATATATGTATTTATATCTGTTCAGTGTTTGTGTGTGTGTGTGTGTGTGTGTGTGTGTGTGTCCATGTGTGTTTGTCTCTACCACGTCCATTGTGACATATATAGTGAGCACTAATCTTGTGAAATATTATAATATGAAATGGATATGGGCATACTTGAGGAGGTATACACCAGCCCAGCTGAGTCACCTGGAAAGGACACTCTCTAACCTATTGAGCTGTACATGCAGTCTGTACAGTGAGTTCCAGGTTTTCAGTTTTTGTGAATTGTTACTCATTCTGGGGTGAGCTTTGGTAATGCAGCCATCTTCATTGTATTCCTCTCCCTTTGTGCTTGCCCTATGAAACATATATGATCCACATGACCCCAGCTCCTACCCCCACATTCAAGGGTTCAATTTATTTCTACCCTTGTTTAATTGATATTAATAATAATCCTCATTATCAAGTTTTCTCCTTTCTGTCTTCCTAGTTATTTGCAACTCCATTTGTTCTGAGAGCAAGACAACACACTGAAAAATGAAGGATAATATTTATGTGCAGCTCAGAGGTTTTGGATGCATGGTGACTTGTCATTTAGGAAAACTAAACTAATAGCCATTACTACCTGACTGGAGCAGACATTTAGATAGTAGACATATGATATGTAATAATGCCTTTATCTGATGATCTGGATACTGTCATGATGGGAAAGCACTGTAGTTAACAGTATTTTTATCGGCATGTTTTCCATGATCTAGGTTCCAGTCTTCATATGGATTGCCCATGGATGGGTGATAGTACCAAGAAGGGGTGGCTTTTCAGTCAAAATGCTTGAGTCAACCCACACAGTAGGTCACTTGATAATGGTGAAATGTCCCCAGCAGGGGATATTTTATTAATATTCTGTATGTCTTCAGTCCCTTGATGGCTGCGAAGTATGGCAGATCACCCATGGTAACAGCAGAAAAGGGGGAAGAAAAGCTTGAAAAGTGAAAGATACATGCAAACACTCTGGGAAAAAAAAATATAAGGCTTAGTGTTCTTAGAAGGAGAATTTTATTTTTTCATCTTTTAAATTAAAAAAAAAAGTGCTCATGCCTTGTGGCCAGAGGGGAGCAGCACTGGAACAAGGCTGCTTTTGTACTCTATTAAGGTTGAGATTAAAGTCCCCGCTGATAAACTGAACATTCTTTAAAAGTGACCAGAGTCAAACAATGTCTGTTTGCTGCTACTTTATTACGAAGATACCACTGAGAATAGCCAAGAGTATACTATTTAATCTTTAACAGGTTGACCGAATGATTGCAGTTGGCTCCACTACATGAGATGCTTTCTGCAAATTATTGTTTCTGCTTATAAACCTTTATAATATCACAGGATGAATTATGTATGTATTTCGTGTTTTCTTTTCTGCTATCAGCCTTGATGTTCTCATTTTAAGTTTCACCCTAGCCTCCTAATAATGCAATATTGAGGCCATTCAGACACTAATTATGCCTCCGTGGCTTTTTTGAAATGACTAAATCAGCATCAGTTCTATAATTATCATTAGCAAGTTTGTATCAGTGCCTCACATCACTTGAACAGCTCAACTTAAATGATTTGTGAATGTACTCATCTGATACATTGAACAGTCTCTATAGATACAAACAGGTGCTTGCATATTACTTTATGTAAAACAGAAAATCAGAACATGTATATTGTATGAAATATATTTTCAATTCAATATTAAAGCATTTTCCATGGCTTCAAATATTATATAGAAGCATTCAGAATACCAGTGCTTTAAAAGCTCAGTTGAGGTGAACAGTGTAAGGAAACAGAAAACTATTACTCATACTTAAGGCTAAACCCAATGTCTTCCTTATTTTCAGAATGTTCAAATAGGAATCTGGCAAGGATGATTGACAGGAAGAAGTTTCCAAATGTAATGCCTCTGTATTTTCATTGTTTCTCTTCTTGAATTATTAATATTGCCAGTAGTCATTTGCCATGAAAACAAATCAAGGTATATATGGTAAGCACTTATTTGAATGCAGCACTTTTATATGTTAAAAATAATTATAGCAAGCCAGTTTTGTAATGTAATGAGATGGCAAAAATGGTGATAATACTGCAAAATAAGGTTTCAATAAAAAATTATAATCTTAATTCTGTGAGTAAAGGGATAAACACAGTGTGGAAAAAATAGTGCAGAGAAGAAAGACTAAACAAAACGAAACAAAACAAAAACCCAGCTACTGAGAGAAGCAAGGACAATTTCTTTGTATCACTCAGAAGGAAGAGAGCCTCACCTTAAACCAGAAAATGTAATAAGAATTCCTATAACTCTGTTGCTTTAGGAATAGTGAAACATACATCAAAAGCAACACCTTTGTGTTTTCCAGTAAGAATCACACACACACACACACACACACACACACACACACACACTCTTACACAAATGTGTGTGTGTGTGTGTGTGTGTGTGTGTGTGTGTGTGTGTTCTGTTACCAAGTCATACCAGGTCCTTGTTTTGTTGGAGAAAGAAAGAATGGAAAAAAAAATACTTGTGCCAAGCTGTAGTATTTTATGACCTACATTATTACCCTCTGGGTAGTGAAATGATGGTGCCAAACTAATTATTGCTTTGTCTAATTTTAAATCCAGGTCTATGGAGATTAACAGCTTGCACATTAATTCAAAGCACCAACAGCCCACCTAACCTAATGCTGTCTTAAATGAATTAAAAGCCCTGTTTAAGAAACTTTAATGTACTCTAAATGAAGGAAATGTGTGTCTGTGCTATATTCAGTGATTCAAAAGCAACTTCACTTTGCATGCTTTGCTTAAACAGACAGATGCCAGGGAAGAATTTTTCTTATATTGACTTCTCTTTTAAATAATATCTCTTCTAAGCTTAAAGCATGGTCTGAGGGAACTAAAGTAAAGTGTTGGGCAGGGAGGGAAGCAGAAGAGTGAGGAAGAAGACTATGCTCACCTCCAGGGTAAAAAAATGTTCAACTCCAATGTATTGTATCTTTTAATATCTTTGACATTAAATGAATGCCTTTAAACACACTGACGTTTTGTAATATTACAAAATGGATGTGGAGTATTGAGCAATCAATACAAATAGACCTTCTCTTAAAGAAAAAATCAAGGAAGCATATCACAGAACATTCTGGAAGCAGTGACAACTTGAGGGACCAGAAAATGTTAGACAAGTACAATAACTTTTCAGCTTGTTTGCCCATTTCTGCTTTTGTCAGCTACATCTTCCTCAAAGCAGGGTTAAACTCCACCTAAATCTCTTGCTTACAAACCTTCCAGAACTTCTTGTTACCTACCCATTGGAATGCAGACCTCTTGACTAGTGCTCCACTCCAGCTACTCCATAATACATTGGCATTTCTCATTTCCACAGATTTCCCAGGCAATCCAGAGTACCAAGTTTGTAGCAACCACCACGCAATCTTTGTATGCTGTTCATCTTTACTCCTTCTATCACGGATTATTCATTTCTTGTAAACAGATACAATTCCTGGTGTTAATTAAGGCATTTGGTTAAAAAAAAAAAGTTAACAGGGATGTCTGCCTGCCCTCAGGATACTTACACCCTGATGTGAGAGAGACATAGAGACACTTTTAAACAGATGTGAAGGAACAGAAAGATACAGGTTCTGATTAGAGCCCAAAAGAATCTTCCCGAAACTACATGAGGTAAATGTTGAAAAATCTAAAGGAAATCAGCCTATAAAAAGGGAAGGGGAAAAGCTCAAGCATTCGGCTGAAGGGCAAGAGAAAGAGAGCGGAGAAAAGGGATAATGTGTGCAAACCACAGCGGTTTATTCTTTGGAAGATAAATGAGACCACAAAGTCCAGAAAAGTTGTCCCCCTCCATGAACAGAAAGCAAACCAACAATCTCCCATCAGAAATCTTTTGGAAATGCCCTTAGAGCTTTTACTTTGCAACTATATTTATCTGATTTTATTCATAAAATGTTTTAACATCAGTTTTGTTTAAATCTTCTGCAATTTTTAGCAGAATGGTTTCAGCCGCCTTAAGCACTTGGTATCCACTTTCTGAATGGAAATGAGAATCATGCAAAACCAGAGGTTTCAAGCAAACATGGATGCTTCAAATATATGTGAATGAAAAACATTCACTATCCTAGATTGTCCAAAAAAAAATGCATCTCTGCATAGCTAAGAAAATATTCAGGTGAACTCTCAGTCCAGCATGGGTTGTGGCAGTAAGGATATATATGACGCATCCTAACACTGTTTGACAGTGTCTGCATTCAAGTGTAATTCTGAACAATTTCAGTAATTTTACTCAATAAGGTCAAGGTCTACACTGGCTTCTCATGGGAGGAGGAGGTTGTATAAAAAGTTCTAAGTCATCTTAGCTGAATTCAAGTGCAAGTAATGATCCTTTAAATAATCTTCAAATTTAGAGACGGATTAAAATTATTGCATGGCAATTTTTATTACAGCAAGACTTACTTAAAATAAAACCTAGATTGCCTAGGTTTTATCAGTGGCTAATAAACAGTTTAGAAGGAGATACTAGTTTATTTTATGAAAATGTCTCAAACATAAGTTCCAGATTAAAATATAGTAGTTAAAATTATATATATATATATATACATATATATATATATATAGTGTTTTATGATAACTTTATCCCACTATGCTTGACATTCTGTATAGTATCTAATATTTGCTTTCTTTCCCCCACCTGTGCTTGAGGTCATCTTGCTTTCCTCTCTGTGACATGGACACCCATCCTAAGTCCTCCCTTGTCAGCTCCCCGCTTAGTCAAGAGCAGGTCAGGAGACAGCCATCTGCAAAGCCACATTCAGCTACCTCCCTGGTTATTGTCCCAATTTTCACTTTTGTCATTGTTTGTCAACACTGTTCAATGAGAGGGTGGGGCATAAAATTCTCATTCAGATTGAGAGACATACCTACACCCACATATATGGTAGATTACATACTCATCCTTAAAGAGAATAAGAATCAGGCTCATTTCCTTCTGATTTTCTCAGAAAGCTCTAGTCAGGGAAGACATGGAAAGACAGTGTTAAAACATAGTGCTTGTGTAGCCCAGGATGGACACAAACTCATGATCCTCCTGCCTCTGCCTCCTTCAACAAATCCTACTGGCAGAGGATGGCCTTGTCAGGCATCAATGGGAGGAGAGGCCCTTGGTTCTATGAAGGCTTGATGCCCCAGTGTAGGGGTGTGCCAGGGCAGAGAGGTGGGAGCCGGTGGGGGAGCACCCTCATAGAAGCAGGGGAGGGGTGGGATGGGGGGTTCCAGAGGGGAAGCTGAGAAAGGGGATAACATTTGAAATGTAAATAAAGAAAATATCTGATAAAATAAAAGAAAAAGTCCACAGTTCCTTATGTTTTAACGACTCATGGTTTCAGAAGTGAAGATGAAGGGCAGAGGGTGGCAAGCACAAAAGAAAAATCGAGTTGCTGGTTCTTCCTGAATTACCTGTTGCCTTGATTAGTAAAACCAATCTGTTTTAACCCTCAATTCCTAATCTTTTGGTTTAGCAAGAAGAAACTCTGTAATACTTAGAATAGAGAAGGAAACCAGTTGCATCCAGACAAGACCTGTAAACTTTCACCACGAATGGGAATGGGTTATGATAACCATTACAATGTCATTTATTCTTAGCGCATAACTGAAGAAATGGCTATAAAAATGTAAACATGGCACTCTAAGCCATAGCCATTGTGAAAAAAATTATTAATTTAGCATAAAGTAATTGGCAAGAAGCAGCTTTTGCTTATACATTAGAGTGAAAGTTAGAAATCGTTCAGTGACAAACCCTCTGTGGATATTACTCCATGGTGTATATGCTTTTATGTGAGACCCTTTTGCTCTGAGCTACATATACAATTTAAACTCTGTAAATATATGCAATGCTCTGTTGAATAGTTTACCTTTTTTATGACTTCACAGTTAAATTATATCCACTGGTAGGTTGAACAATGGATTTAATAATATTTCAATCAATACATAAGGAAATTGGAAGAAGAGCTTGCTATTATCTATTAATGAACTTTTGTTCAACATACCTTTTCCTATGGTATGATATATATATACCGTACTGATATATATATATATATATATGATATATATATATATATCAGTATTCTGAGCTAGACCACGAACTCTAATTTCAGTCTTAGGGGTTTAGTGTTGAAGGTTGATTAGCTCTTCTGTCTGATTTCTTTTTTCACCAACAAGGACAGAGCAGTCTTGCCTGACTGGCAAAGAACATCTATATATGTGCAGGAGTCTTCTGCGTGTCACATCACAAATGGGTAATAAACGAAATTAGAAGAGATTTGAAGATTTAAAAAGTCATCTGCACATTCTCTAACAGCGAGTCACAGACAGTTTCCTATAGTTATTTCTTTGTAGTAAAACCCAATGGACAACTTTTCTTAGTAATGGTTTAAAAGCTGTCTCTTAAAATGTAGAGTCTCAGTGTTCTCTGCTGCCTCAGAATAAAGTTCTTCTGCTTCATTTCCTATCCTAGTTAAAAAAATAAAATTCAGAAGGTTAAAATCTATTCCAAATAGAAATATAATTCCTAACAAACATTATTTTCTGGCATCCAATTCTCTTTTCTTTTTAGTTGTCATCTGCCCAGATTTAACCATTTAATTTATTGTGATAAATACATCTATTGAAATGCAAGAAAATCTCAAATGAAGAATGAAATGAATTTCTAAGTATATGTTTGGCCTTTTTATGAGAGCTGTAGTTTCGTCTATTAAAGCTCCAGCCGAGAAGCTAGCAGACATGCAGACTGTGAGGAAGGGCATTCTTCCTAAACAAGTGTATTTTCTGCTCCAACCTTCAAAGTAACATTTTCAGCTAGATGGCCTCCTGGTCGAATACATAATTTGCCTCTTGCATTCTCAGCTTAGTTGAAATATAGAGGACTGAACGTTCAGCAGGCCAAAGTATAAACTCACCATTTATCTATTAAAGTCATATTTAATGAAAATGAAGAGAAATTATTGCTCAACTCTCTCTTTCTCTCATTACAATTCCTTAAGAACTTTGCCGGGCACATTATCTCGTAGACATCATGATCAAATGTTATTGTTTGCTTTATTATCTCAGTTGGATGGTTGGCTAGTCTAGGATGAAATAGGTTGAAGGCAATCCTCTCAGCCCAGAAGTCTGAATGAGGTTCCCATTCAAATGATCCTGATTGTTTGGGGGTGGGGCGGGGTGATTAGTAAACCAACTGAGCTTACACTGCATAGTAAGCGTCTGGATGCAGCACATTTACATCTAACAAGAGACCCCAGAAAACGTGTGTGTGTTTCTTAAACCTTATGTTGCGAACAAAAGGCTATCTCAGCCACAGACAATCAGCACGGCACTGCTCCCTGGGATGCGAGCCACACACTCAACTGCACATTTCATTCTTCCTCAGCTCCCAGCACCACAAAGCCCCGACTCTCTTCCTTCTCTTGGGTCCCCAGATTGCTCCATAGCGGGGGGCTGGGAAAGCTGAAGCCCCAGGTCTTTGCTTGCGCACCAGCAGCCCTCACCGAGGGCCCCCGGGCGCTGCTCTCCCCTGCCCGAGCCGCCTGGGGGAGGTAGGGAGGGGAGCCGGGGGAGCTCGAGAGGGGACCGCACACCTAGACACTTAGGGTTTTTATTTATTCCCGGGGAGGTGGCGGCGGCGAAGTAGGTTCAAGCTGATCTGCCTCCCCAACTTGCTTCTCCCCTGATAAAGTCATTTTCTGACTGGTGCGGGGGCCTCGGGCACCGGGGACGTCCCGGCAACGCGTCCGGGTCCCCGTCCCGTGAGCGCAGCGGCGGGGAGGGCTGGCGGGGCTACGGTGGTGACCGGAGGGCCGGGGAGGGGCCCTCAGGGGCGCGCGATCGCGGGTGGACAGCGGGGATCGCTTCCCCCGGGGGCGTCGCTCCCCGGCGCGCGGGCTGGGCCGGGCTCCGCGTCCCCGCGCGCCGGCATGACCTCGGGGCCCCCTCCGGGCCGCGGGAGCGCGGTTGTGAGGCTGGGCGGCCGCCGAGGCCCGGGCCGTGTAACATGACCCGGCGGCCGGCCATTGCGCCCTCCCTGTCCGCCCGCGGCCGGGCGCCGCTCGCCGCCTCCCGCCTCCGCTCCCCCTGCAGTCCGGGCCCGCGCCGCCGCTCCCTCCCGGGGCTCCCGGCCCGCCGCGCTCCAACGCCCGCCTCTCGCCACTGCCTCCCGACGCCCGGCCGCGCGGCCGCCTGCGTCTCTTTCTCCCTCTCTCCTTTGAAAACTGATCTTTGGCTCTTAGTGTGAAAGTGATTTGAATTTGGCTCGGCGGCGCTCTGCGCCTGCGCTCAGCCTCTGGCATGCTGGCTCCTTCCAAGCAGCTGTTTTGGGTTTGAAATTCCAACATGGCAGAGGCTGCAGTCCGTCTTCCCTTCAAAAACTTGGAATGATTTCAAATCATAGGCACCTTCACTTAACCCTAGCTTCCATTCATCAGCAAACACATCGGATCGATGCTACGCTAACCTATCGGGAGCTCGCTCTGCGCGTCCAGGTAAGGAGAGCTTCGTAGTTTTTTACCATCTGTTTAAATGTTTTGTTTTTGTTTTATTTTTAAAGAACATAGATAGATCCAAGACCTGTAGTGAGAAGAGGTCTCTGAGTTGTGTCGTAAACAGTAAATTTAATTTGCATTCGTTTCTATTCTGTACGCCAACCTGCTGTCTAATTTCTCCGTACAAAGTAGCCCTGAAACATTATGATGCATATTTCTGCAGCTTAATCATTGTAACAATAGTATGGGATTAAGAGTTCGTGACTGCAAGAATCTCGCTTTTCGCGATATTGGGCTTACTCACTACTATCTTTTTACTTCAAAAAAATAAAAAATAAGAAAGCGGAGCCATAGGGTGGGGCTAGACTTTCTTCGGGAACTAACTTCTAAGTAAATAAGAAGTGTAAATAAGAATCTTGCACACACACAAAAAGTTGAGGTTAAATTACAATCTCGTGGCTGGGGGATCGAGAAAAATGTCAGAGGATCGGTTGCAGAAAACTGTAAGCACATCATGAGGGAGGGGGTACAGCGTGGTGGGCGTATTGTTGGCAAGGAACGGGAGAGAAAGATGTATAATTTAATGGTATATACAATCCACTGATCCTATTACCGTCCTCCCCGGAGCTCTTGTTAGTTTCAATGGGAGTGAGTGAAATTGACATGGACTTGCATTCCTGGTCATGTGCTTTTTTCCTTTCTTTCTTCTCCTGTGATCTGAGATCCCCTTTTTGTTGATGTTGCTTTCCCCCTTAATTATATGCATGTAGGTTAAATGAATACCTGACGAAAGGGCCCACGTTTCAAGGCAGTGACATTTGATAGCTGAGAGGAAAAGTGGCTTTAATGAAAAGCAACCTTTGGAATTCCTGCTTGTGAGAAATCCAATTCAGCTTTTTGTGCTACCAGCAAGAAATGATCAGTAGCACCAGTGTTTATGGTATGTCAGTTTTGGAATTTACTTCCTTTGCATTTAAATAGGGAAGACAAATTAAATAGCATGATAAAAACCATTGGAGACTGCTTGGGAACCAGATGCTCACGATGTCCAATTCTTTTTAACCATGTCTATATCTGTTTATTTTAATCTGTCACTATGCTTTTTTTTTGTATTTGCTTTCACTTGTTTATGCATTTCAGTTTTTATTAATATATAGTATTTGTGGACACTTTCATTGGTTTCATTGGTTTTAGCTCTAATCTTGAAGTTGCATGTTTCTATGAATGCTCTCAACAGGGGTGAAGTCAAATGGTATGTAAATTAGTTAAACTCAGGGTGGGATTTTTTTTTTTGTTTTTGGGTGGGGGGTAGCTGGGTGGAGAGGGTGGGAGTGTGGGGCAAAGACTGCTAAGTAATGAAAGTATTTATACATATATATATGTACACACAGGACTGGATGGAATTTTCTTTTCCTTTTTTCCCCCCTCAACCTTTTAATGGAATTTGACTGTTTGCTCCCTGATTGCACTTTATGGAGTAATCGGTTCTTCTCTGTGGATTTTCCGCCGTTTGGGTGAGTGGGTGAAGGCGTAGCTTGTACATGAAAAGATATGTATGTTTATTTTTTTGATCACTCCAGTCTTTAACATCTTGTAAGAAACACTGGTAATTTTCTTTTTCTTTTTCTTTTTTTTTCCCTCTTGCCATTCACTTGTCTGCTTGTCAGAGCTTTTTACTTTTAACCTGGGATAGAATTAAATAATCAGGCACTGAAAATGACTTTATTTGAGATCACTCTTTCTTCTCTTTTCTTTTTCTTTTTTTATTAAAGTCAGTTAAATGGAGTGAGAGGGGTTTTCAATAGCTCTAGTGGCTGTGCTGTGGGTACACTTTGTGATATTCAATTAAGTCTAAGAGGGGACAACAAGAAGATGGGAAAGTATTTTGCATGACCAAAGAATATGTGTCCTTTAAACTGGTTCTTAATGTTGGTACATTTTCCCCCATGCCAGGGGGAAAAGAGGGGAATCAGGGAAGAGGAATAAAAGAGATGAGAAAGGGTCAAAGCTGCCAGGCATCTGTAGTGTGGCCCTGGCCAGTGCTTTCTCAACACAAATGAGAATACTGGGGAAGGGACTTCAGGACCGGAGGCGCGACATGCACTTTGCCTGGGCTCTGCTGACTATGGGACTAAACACACACTGCACTTGCAGGATAGGAAGGATTTGATTGGATTTTGCATTTGGAACTTGTTGACTTTGAAGCGATCAATAAGAAGACTGTTTATTTTAGATGCACATAATTTGCCCTGAGAAATGTTTTAAGGAGGAGAGAGCACAGCTTTTTTTTTTTTTTTCTTTTCCCCTGGAGCTGTTGGAGCGAATGGGATTGCCAGATGGGCGATTTCCCTCTGTGATGTTAAAGCTGTAATATATATTCAGAGCAGATTGGGCTGCTGCCTGTGATCAGGAGGATATTACATTTATAAATTTTAAATCGGACCTCGGACAATGTGCTGAGAGCAGAAATTGGGTGGTTTGACTGTTCACCGTATTGATACTTAAACATGGTTTCTGGATAGTAGTAATACGCATTATTGCAATAATCAGTAAAATCACGCACAGGCAACAGTACCATCGGAGGCATGTGACAGTAAATTTAAGTATGTTAATTGCTCCTAGACTAGCTTTTGCTTACTATTAAGTAATACTCACATGATTTCTTTCTCTGTGTTTAAATGCTAGATGTGGAAATGATATTTAGAAGTCTTGTTATCACTCACTGGAAACTGAGTGTGTGTGTTTGTGTGTGTGTGTGTGTGTGTGTACATATACATGTATGTGTCTAGAAAGTAGACGTGTATATACATTAAAGGGCACTAGTGGTTTCTATTTTCTCTCACTTTGATTGTTTTTAGATTTTGTATTTTTTCTTTTATCTCAGATGTGTGGCCTAAAGGAACCAGAGCCAGAAACCTAAAAGGCTACAAAGTGGGCAAGCGTTCACACTCCGCAGCTCTGCTGCTGCGAATTAAAAGTGTGTTGTGGTCAGGAAATGAAAGCTACAATGTCTCTTTTGAACAAGTCGTTTATCAAGAGAAACATCTATCAGGGACTGCCTTGTCACATTGATCCTCTAAAAGTTAGGTCCGAGGTGGAAGCTGCTTTGATGTTTTTGATCCTAAATTTAATACAACAGGGGAGAGGGGGAAAAAAGATATTTTGAGCAATATAGATTAGAAAAAAAATGTTTCCTGGAACCAACAAGATCTGTTTGTTAGTATGTTAGTATTGTACTGTGTGGGAAGTTTTCTAGTTTTCTAGCCATCTCAATCGGTAAAGGCTTCAGAGGGAAATCTCAGGCTTTATAAATTGAAGGTTGTTCAATTATATGTTTATATTATCTTCAGTAATGGGTACTGATTCTTCTTGATTGATATAGGCATTTTGAAAAGAGATTGTTTGCCAGGAAAATTATTTTGAAAGAGTGTTGGGAATAATGTTCAGAGTCAGCAGTTTTCATTCATTTAAATATTGAGTTCTTTCTTCTTTTTATTCTGGTTTCTGGTTTGCATTGTAATCATGACAAATTAACTTTTCTTTGGCAAAACACTCAAGTTTTTTCTTTTAAACTCTGGCCCCAAATGTGCTTGAATGTACCATTGGTATTGTGTATTAATTTTGCATGTGATTGGTTATCAATATAAACTGTAGACTTAATGAGTCCTTTGGAGTCTCAGTTTGGAGTCTCAAGGCTACCACATTAAATGTGCCACATTTTCCTGAATACAGTGCATGCATTATACAAAATTTAAAACCATTGTTAAAACAATAACCCATTTCTTTCCAAAATATTTTGTAAAGGCAACTAAAAGCAGTTTGTTTTATTTTTGGAAGCAAAGATAGAAAAGTGTTTCTTGAAAATAGAGTTTTTGGATACCTGTCTTATAGTATTGGTGGCCACTTGTTCTTTCATGTACACGAATAAATAAGAAGCCAACCAGAGTGTGCTGGGAGTTTTCAGGAGTGCAATTCTTGCTAATTAATCATGTCTGAAATGAAAGAATCATAGCAGGGTAATACAATCTCATTGTTTTCCTGGAAGAGGGTGAGACTTCTGTTTGGAAGCTGTGCATGTGAGTAGACTTGCTTTGCTTTTCTCCTAAATAGAGAGTTTATAGGGTCTTTGGAATTGAAGAAACACTAAAAAATTTGAGGTCCTTAAAACAGCATGTGATATGTGATTCCTTCTGAGTACATTCTCTCTCTCTCTCTCTCTCTCTCTCTCTCTCTCTCTCTCTCTCTCTCTCTCTCTCTCTCCTCTCTCATATTTAAGACACCTGCAGTTAAGCTTCTAGGAGAAAATCATTTTTGTTGCTGCTGATTTTACTGTTAGGAACTTTGGATTGCATTTTGTAGGCCATTGCTTCTGAAGGACATGGAAGAGAGTAGAAATTTCATTAATTATCTTCAGCTAATACAAGCATGTGGTCAGAGCGCAGAGAGCGGCAGCTTCTGAGTCCACAGAGACAATCTGCACCACTCTCTGCTCTTCTAACGTAGTTTGAAAATTCAGCATCCTGCAAGAAGTGCATCATTTCCTCACTGGTAAATTATTCTGTTCCCCGACCTCTAGGGTGCCATACTTTACATGTTACTTTCTTCCCTGGATTATGTAGAGAGACAGATGCAGAAAGTTTGCAATGGTTTTCCTAGGTTTTCATTTCCAGGTGAAGGTGGGCTCTGAAGTCCCCTGTTTCTGTCAGTGTTTTTGGATGCCTAATGACTGCCTAATTAAGTAATCAGCTCTAATCGTTCCAAATCAGCAGAACTATTAGGTGTATTTGAAACAATTGCAGGCCTTTTGTTTGGAACTTTCAATTTGTGCTCAGAGCTTTGCTTTTACAAGGGTGTCTGCAACTCTTACCTCTGATCCATAAACTCTCCTGTCTGAATTTTGTATACCAGTTTCTGAAGTGCCAAAGGCATTGTAGACATAAGACATTTAATTACCAAGAATTTAAATTGATTTTTATATTTTTGGTAGCAAAATTTGTTGCAGACTTTTTATAGAGAGATTGACAGTTACTGGTGGAGAAGGTTTTATTAATCACCCTATCAGCTTTTTGTGTGAGATATTGATAAATTAGAATAAGCAAACGGAGCAGAGGAGGATGTATTAAAAATGTTGCATGGTTCTTTATCTAGATATTTATAGAAGATGGGGTGTCATTGTCATTTGAACTGAGCCAGTTTTTCAGGTACCACTGGAAATACTGCAGCCCCAAAATTGATAACATAGCAACACACAAGCGAATACTCACCTCCCCCCCCCCGTGCCCCCAGTCCCAAAAGGAATGTCTTATTGGAAAGAATGCAAATAAATGGCACCCTTAGCAAATGTTTTTATGGTTAGAATTTTATCACAGTCTTTCTCCCCGCCCCAATCTCTCTCTATATATACCTATATCCTTTTTCATTTAAGTTCTGGTAGAAAATTCAAGCACAGATTCTTTGACAGGAGTGTTGACTGCTAATTCTTGATTTTGCCCTTGATCTTAAATGACTATAAGTTGTCTATTAAAATAAATGTACAAATAAGGAATAGAGAAGAAGTGAAAATAAGGAGTTGGCAAAGCACTGTGAAAATGGATGGTGTTGGGAGGTTTAAGGCAAATGGCAAGCAGGTGGGTACGCCAGGTCCTTTAGGACAGGACCACAGGTGCCTGCTCAGCCCTGACGGGCTTCTAGGATACCTGTTGATTAATGTTCATTGAGATTGAGGAGGCAGGAAAGATAGATGATTCAAAGCCATCAAAACACTGGATATCATCTGGCAGTTTCTGTTAGTAATATTTACATATTTTATGCAACAAATCTGCTTGTTGTCCTGTTACTTGAATATTGACACTTTGTTTCTCATTGCATATGGTTGAGTCTGGGTGGAGAGCATCTCTAAGTCACTACGAAAAGGATTTCATCTTATAGGGACTCATGTTACATGATATATAAATGGATGTGTTTGCTCATTCTGTAGCGTGTGTGCTATCGCTCCTTCAAATCATATTTTTTAAACTGACACAGCCTTAAAGTAGATTGCATGATTTATTATATGAAGGCCCAAGGTTAACCTATTCTTTCCCCTTCTAACTCATTTATTTATTTATTTAGGTTTGAAAAAGACTTTTTTTAAGAAAAAAATTAAGTAATTAAAATAACGATCCTTGTTGAGAGTTTGTTTATTTTATAAGCTGAATAGCTTTTATTGGAAATTATTAATGATATAAAAATTTCTAGCATATCATTTTCAAATAAAGATGTTTTTGATGGAAAATACAAAATTTAAAGCGCTCATAAAATGTTATCCCCCATTTTAGTATCTTAATGTTAAAAATGCTTTCCTCAGGTTTTTCACCCCCAGTATGGATTTTGGTCTCCGCTATAGATTTACGTATTTGTCACAGTGGTTTGTAGATATATCACTGGTAAGGGAACAAAACATGCGTTTTACTTTTCCCACAGAAACCTTTCTTGTTTTTCCAGAATCAACTAATACTCGACTGATATACACTTGGTTCTGTAAAAATCATTGGCAGTTGAATGTGGTGCATGTGTGATTGTAACCCCTCCAGGAACGAATGCCCTGTGCTTTTCCTGTGCATTGGTTTTAGAGAAAATACTATGCAGGGAAACAGTAACATGTGCAATTGGATTCAAAAGGCAGTGAAGTCGTGACTTTCTGTATATTGCAGGAAACTTTTTGCTATTCTTTTGACTTATTATTCTTTTCATCTACCAATGCTGCGACCTTCAGCTAAGACCGTCTAACTCATTTATAAGGGCCAGCACACAATCAGAATATGAGACAGCTTGTTTAAAAAAATTATTTATAATTTCAAGACAGTCACAACAGAGCATTCTAGCAAGTGCAAAGCCCTTCTGTTGGGGTCCTTGTGCCTGCCGCAGTCACAGGGCAATGAGGTTTCACTTGGCTTTTACTGTCTACAAAGTGTATTAAGGGACAGTTTTGGGGAAATCATTGGTTTTCTGTGTGAAGACTGACTGTTCCATTTATCTGATTTGGCTCTGCTAAAGGGTACTGATGGGAGTTGGTAAAGAGAACAGATAAAATAATAGGCCTTTAGGACTTCTGTTTTTTTTCCCCCACTGACCAATATATTTGCTTTAATCTCATATTGTCTTGTACCTGTTATATCACATGGATGTTTGTGTTAACAGAAACTTGATGTTTTTAGTTAAGTGTACATGGGTACATAGTTAAGAGAGTATACCCCAAGCACAGAGGGATTGTTTCAGTGGGACTCATCTTAATAGACTGGTCACTTTGTACTACCTCTACCCTTCCCTAAGATCAAGAGATCTAAACTTATTTAAATATATAGAAAATCCTGACCGTTAAAAATAACAAAACCATAGCTCACTGAGTGACAGTCAGGGAAGAGGGACAAACACAAAAATAATCACCTTATTATGTTAGTATCAGAATTAGTATTTAGGCATGAGGAGGTGACATTGTGGCCACATAACTGGACTGATAGGAACGTCAAGGGGCAAGCAACCCTTTCGTGCAGGAGTCCTAGCCCTGCCATGTATCCTATCCCATTCAAATTATGAACTAACTTTTCCAACAGGCATCAAGATATCCACTCTTCCCCTGACCTGTGGTCCCTTGGTGTGGTTACTTTTCTACTTTGGTTTGTTCATTCTCAGCAGATGGGTAAAGCGAACATTGAAATTCTTGTTTCGCAATGCAGTGCTCAATAAAATGATGTTTCGTATTGAGATGCCCCAAACTACATCTTGAAGCCTAACAGCTTTTCACATGAAGATTGAGGTGTGATGGAAGGCCCGGAAAGTGAGAATCTGAGAGTACTTTAGGTTGGGCCATTTATTTTCAAAAGGTAGTCCTTACATCAGATCACTGCCAGGAAAGAGATATCAAAGTCACTCTTCTTTTATGTAACCCAAGACTGGGGTGGAAAGGGGGTCTTTAAAGATATTTTAGAGGAAGAAACAAAAAAAGAGGAACTTATTTTGAATACCTTGCTAGACTTTGTCGTAATATTATAGAGTCCTGGGAAGAGATGCCTTGATTCTGAGTAATATTGAGTTGTTCTTTCCATATATACTCCAATGAAAGGAGGCTTGAAAGTAAGTATTTTAACCCACACTTTAAGGATCTTCTACATGAAGGCCAGTGTAAAAGTGTCAGGTGGTAGCAGGCATCAGTCCATATTTCTTAATGTTCTGTGTTTGGTCTACAGTTTCTGTAATGCAATTTCAATTCAGCCCCTTATTTCTTTTTAACCTTACGCCTATCTTTTATTATATGTTCATATTAAATGTTTGGCTTCAAAAATAAGTAAGAAGCCTCGAGTCTGTTTAAAGACATAGTGCTACGGTAGGCTGCAGTGGCTGCAACAGCTTCTTGCTATTGTTTTCAATTCTATTTTACCCTCTTCAAATTGAAGTAAAGAATAAACACTTTCTCTCAGATCACATACCTCAATGAAGCTAAATTATAAATCTTAATTAGGTATGATTCACTGATTTTAATCTAACCAGATAATTATTGTAAGTAGGATAAAAAAAAGATTGCCTTAATATTGAAGCCATTTTCATTTCAATCCCTTTTTTAAGATGAAACAAATACTGTTAAATAAACAGGCTACTATTATCCTTTATGCTTACTGGTTAATACTTTTGGCTAGGACTGAGAGGCATTAAGAGAACAGACTGACTGCAAACTTTGAATGCCTTTTTTGATAAATTTCACTGCTAGGTGTTACAGGGATCTTAAGGGATCTTTTAAATAAGAACTGCAGGTTTGCTTATCTAAATGGCATATCCTCTTGTTCATGTGCACAGATACGTTTCTTTGTGAAGCTATTGATGTCATAGATGTTTTTGGTATTTTTATGAGTAATTAGGTTAACGGGGTTAGTTAGAAAATGTATCCTTTCCTGGAAAATGAAAAATTACATTCAAGCAGAGGGTACAAGAATAGAACATATTCATGACTGTAAGTACTTAAAATGATATTTTATGACTCATTTTTAAAGAATAATACCCAATATGTAACTTGTTAAGAATAATAGCCACATTTAGTTTTTATAGCATGTCTGTGTTAAATCTGATTCTTCTGTTCTTGAGTCCCAGACCCGGAGTCAATTTTAGATCCTACTTACAAAAGATGTGTGTCTTATGTCCTGGCCTCCACCATCAGTCTGAGTCTGAGTCTTTTAAAAAAGAGATTTCGTTCATGGTTCTCAGGTGATCAGAAAGCATTGGGGAGGGAGAGCCACGTGCAGACAATTGGGACCTCAAGTGGCCCAGTTCTCACAACCTGGAAAAAAAAAAAGATGAGCAGTTTTGGAATTTTATATGCCCATATGACCAAAGTTTTTTCTGCCTTCAGGAATATTTTAAGTGCACTGTGAATACTATTAAGTTCCTTAATTAAAAATATGCTTTGAAATCAACCAATTATTGATAGAAACTTATATCTGCTGAGAGAGCAGACTCTTCAGAAATAGATTTAATGTCTCATTAAAGGGACATTCTGTGCATGTGCAGAATCTCTTGAGTTTTTAAGTTATGGTATGTCATTTCTAATGATAACATTTAGATATTAAAGTGTTAGGAAATCTAAAAACAAGAGTTCTTTGTTCTGTTTTGATCTTTAATGTATTACTTCATGAATGCAGACACCAAATCAATGCTTTCTTTCTTTTCTTTCTTTCCTTTTTTTTTCATTTTGTTTTAGCACCAAAGTAAAACTTTCTATGGGTGAAAGGTTTTATACTACTTAATTTTAAGGATACAAAGGGAATCCAGTCTTACATGCGGTATGGGTTTGGGCACAAGAATGGATAAACCCCGACAGTTTTACAAACCCATAATATTTCTCTGAAATTACATTACCAAACTACTGTCACAATGTGATCCCATGGGAGTTGTTGAGTTGGGAGATTGTAAAGCACATGTATGTGCACCTAAGTACCTGTGGATAATCATTTGTCTATATTTTTGGAGAAGCTACTCTGCAGCTCCTCTCTACTTCCTGGCAGGGCGAAGTGCTTTGGCCCATTTGCAATCTGCATATTGCATGCTCACCAGGACCCTAGCTATCTCAGCTAGCCCCCCTACTGCTGAGCTATAATCATACCATCTACCTGTGCATATGCTCTGTGGTGAGACCTGCATTCTTTATAAACTTATCTGCAAGTCTGGTTATTACTTGGTCATCTGGAAAATCAAATTTCCCTTTATCCACCAGTGTATGGATATTTAGATTATGAGGATGTAGTGTGAATTAATTAAGAGGGTATAAGGTTGTTGTGGGGGGTGGTAAAGCTGCCTTTGTTGTTATGGACAAACCATCCCTGATGGACAGCAACTCATAGAAAATGGGGGCACAGGCAGAGGTAAAAGAGATTAGAAGAAGATGCTGAGGCAAAGTTTAGGGTTCTTTCCCATGTGTCTTCCCTGAAAACAATGCCGACAATTATGCTGATCCAATCCTAATATAATTATGTGTAAAAATGAGCACTTATTAGGAATTAATGACCAGTTTGCTGTAATCTAAGCAGATTATAATTTCCTGTTATGAAGTGGTAGGTTCTTTACCACACTCTGAATAATAGGATGTGTGACTATTTATAAGAAAAATAACTATTTCCAGTTTACCTGCATGTAAGTTAAAAATGTATAAAGGCATACCTGCTTTTAATGGGGGCTAATTTTATTCTCAGAATCTTTTTTATTTCTTTTTTTGCTACTGATATTTTCCATTTGCTTAGGCCGTAGTTGAAGTTATAGGAAAAGATTCACTGACATGCATCTCTTGTATTGATTCTTTGGGGATGTTACACATTTTATTACCATACAAGGTAATATAGGTATGCTTGAATTTGTAAAATCTGATATTTTTTCTATTTGCAATACCATCATTAGTCATCAACAAAGTTCCCACACAAGGGCCTGGCATGGTGATGTATGCTGTAATTTCAGTGGGGGTCCCTAGGCTGAGAGTACCCCAGAATAACAGCAATTCTGTCTCAGGAGATGTTGAGGAGATCACACAGAAAAAGAAAGAAAGAAGAGAAAGAAAGAATCCCTCTCACAAACCTCACATATTCAGAAGCCCCTCTCCAAACAAGTCATATGGGCGCTTTTGTTTTTGTTTTTGTTTAGGGGAGGCAGGTGCTATGAACAGGAAGTAACATACTTTCTTTCTTCACCCCCAAAGTGATTTCAAATGTAGAATTAGTTATATTAGTCACCTTTACAAGCCTAGGGATTTATATATCTCATGAACTCATAAAATTTTCACTTTCTTTAGAAGATTTTTTTTTTAATTTACAGGTATAAGTTATCATTTGGAATTAAATACATCAATGACATACACTAGAAGTAGTTAACAATTTACGTTGAGTCCACTAAGAATAGAGAACAGTCTACCTCAGACCTTTAGGCCTTTAGGGTTGACAATGAGGAGAAAACATGGCAGTCGAGACCCACAGCCTCTTGCATGTATTACCTAGGCAAGTCATTCAGCTCTGCTCACCCTCAGTTCTCTTTCTCATAAATGGAGACGGAATTCCATAATAGCCAAAGAACAATACAGGATTGCTTTTCCACTTACTAGTGAGCTTGGGTAGCTGTGAATCACAATAAGGACCCTGTTTCTCTCCATGAAGCACAGGACCTTGTCTTGAAAACAGTGAAGGAAGAGAGGACCATTTATTACCTGGTTGAGTCTTTTATAGTATTTATTTATTTACTAAATATAGTTACTAATTGGTTGCAAACTAAAGTGTCAGGTATTCCAATATGTTGGGAGACAATAAGTATTAATTAGCTAATGCATATCCTCTGTACAAAATGGAAAGTCAGATTGGCTCATTCAGTGGCTATAGGAACCATCAGTCTTCTAAAATATACATAAATTAGATCAGACTGAAAGTTGTATCTTCATGAAATGATAGTCATTCTCAGTATATATAATCCACCAACTCTGCTTAGGACAGATTTTAACACTTCATTTTCCTTAAACACACTAAAAATGTTTTGTTTGGACTTGGTGATCCAACTCAGTTGGTAAAGTGCTTGCAAAGATGGCGTGGGGACCTGCGTTCAGATTCCCCAGCACCCACGGAGAAGCCTGATTTGTCAGCTTACAGCTACCCTTGTGCCAGGGAGGTGGAGGAAAGAGGGGTCTCCTGACTTATTGGTCAGTGGTCTTCAACGAATCAGGAAGTGTCAGTTCCAATGAAAGTCACTTTTTCAATAAAGATAAAGAAGGGACAATTGTAGAAGATACTTGATGTCTATATATGAGGAACCTGGAGGTTCCTGAGCACAGATGACCCGGTCATCACACGCTACACACACACACACACACACACACACACACACACACACACATTTCCTTTGATCACTAACATTATCTTTGTACACTGAGTATCACTGCTCATTGTGCTTTTCCCATTAGGGAACTCTAAATTCTTATAAGGAGACGCATCAAATTCAGTTTTAATTTCCTTAGCATGTGTACACAGTACTTGAACTTGTCAAAGCAATGGAGACTGACATTTCTTTTGTTTTTGTTTTTGTTTTTTTCACTCATCCACTAACCGTACTTTTAAAAATAATTTAGGATGTTAGATTAAAAAAAAACAGTGGAAAATATTAAAATTGTATACTTCAATTTAAGCAATGAAATTTCTTTTTATTTGTTTTCAAATTAGTATACAAAGTAATGGGTCTCTTACGATAGTTTATGTCTGCACCATTTTCCTTGGTTTCAGTTTCTTAGCCAAAAGCCATATTTTTTCCTGTGTTCTCTACATACTACATAATTACCAAGCAGAGGAGATGTAACTCTTAAAATAGCTCTGTAATTATACACATGAAAAGAAGCTTACAACCATTCTGTTTTTACGTTGCTGGGGAGGAGGAGTTAAAATTATCCCATTAGAGCCACATCCTGGTGCTGCCTTTAAAATCCCACAAAACATAGTTCTCTTCACTACTTTGATTAAAGGCTAGTAGCATTTCTCCCTTTTTAATGCTTTTATTTATTTATTTATTTATTTATTTATTTATTTGGAGTCAGAAAATTTGAGGGAACAGAACTATAAGCTATTGGAATTTGGGACTTCCCTTAAGCTCCTTGCCACCCTAGGACTGATTGGTTGAGCAAAGGAAATCATAAGCACCCTAGATGTTTGTTTCCCCTTTCTCTTTCCTCTGGTTAATATAGAGTATAAATCTGTGCCTTATACTCAGAGCATAGTACTGTGGGGATATGACAGTTCGAGGGGTGCTAAGGCATGAGACACTAACTTGCTGACCTGCTCATGGTATGCTGATTTAACTTGCAGCCAATCTGTAGTTTGTAAATGTCTTTGGTTAACATTTTCATTGGCGCTGTTTTGTTCTGTTTAATGTCTGACAGTATTAATTTATTTTGCACTAAACACTGGGCTGCAAAGAATTTAGCTGCAAGTCCACCCATTGACCTCTCTCTTCCAGTGACTCAGATGCTTCACCAGTTGAGCATGTGTGTTTGGGGCCAGCTTCCTTCTAAATCTGCCTACTAGTCTCACAGCAAATGAAATTACAATTTTTTTCTAAGGGAATTTCAATTTAACTCAATCCTGAAATTGTAATGGATCAGTCAATTTGTGCTTTTAAAACAAAAACAAAAGACGTACTAGAGAGAAGTACTTGTTCACCTTGCTTCAGAAAAGAGCCCATTAAAAGAAAGAACAAAATCTACTTTATTGTCATTCTTTGAAATACACATCTTTAAAAGAAGCCTGTACCATTTCTGAAAACTCACTCCGGCTCTTCTAACTTGGACTTTTCAGAGATGAAGAGTTCCAGATGCTAGCTTAACACTTCATGTTGAAATCTGGATGGGTCTCGTACACTCTAGGTGAAAGAAAATGTCTGCAGTGTAGCTGCTGAACCTGGATTATTATAAAGAAGTGGCACTGAGTGACAGAGGACAAATGTTGCTTCGTTAATTGCACTGCAAACACTGAACTCTTCAGCAAACTGCTTCTATGCTAAAGGACAGTACTTTATTGGTAGAGTCAAAAAGACAGTGAAACAATGTGATCAAAGTAGCAATACTGTTTCCACAGTTGGCCTGCCTTATGTGCTGTTTCCTTAACTCAGTTCTGCTGGCTTTCTGTAACCACTCAATAAATTTTAAGCGAGTTAAAACTTGCTAAAATAGACATTCAAATCTACCATTATTAAAGATTGAATTGTAAAGGTTTTGTGATGGTAGCTGGCTAATATTCAAGGAAATAAATCAAGGAAAGGTTTAAAAGGGCTGGCTTAAGCCTCTGCTTGATTTATAAACAGGGAGTTGAGGGCTTCTAAACGAAGTGAATGAAGCATCCACACAAAATCTTTGCACTTAAAATGCTAGTCTTTTTTCCTTTAGAGTTTTAATAGGGGGGGAATTGAAAAATGCTGCTGGGAGGGTCCTGTTAAAGTTAATGAGCACAAAATGTGAGCCATGGCTCCGACTCACTGGTCAATGGTTTATTTTAATTTTAGCCGTGAGTCCAAGTATTAAGGTCTGTCTTCTAATGGTTCAGGAGATTTATTAACTTGTGTTTGGGGGAGTCATTTTCTTTCTCAAATATTCTTACTAGTGATACAATAAATAACCTTATAAAATGTTATGTTATGTTTTAGACATGGAAATGTTTAGACATGGAAGAGTGTGAAACTGCATTTGCCTTGAAATTTGAAATGAAGCATAGTGTTTATATGAATATAACTCTGTGTGTGTGTGTGTGTGTGTGTGTTAGTGTGTGCCTGAATGTCTTCAGCAGAGAAACCTGTAATATATGTCAACATTGAACACTCCTTCATTTGGAGTCAGCAGCCCGTTGGTAACTTCATGCAGATATCATCTGAGTGAACCAATTTAAATCTCCTCTCATTCTTGTCTAAGTGGCTTATGTCTTTCCCTGATGTGGTACCTCTCTGTCCCTTGGGAGTTAGGTTTGGAATGACATTCATTTGAAGTCTCAGTAAGCAAGATTTATGAGAAATAAAAACTGAAACTGACAATGGACATTAAGAAACCATTTAAGATAGGTTAAATATGTATGTTAGGGAAATGCTCTATTACAGAGCTATATCCCAGTCCCAAGGATGCTTTTTAATTGATACTTTTACTGAGAATCAATCAAGCAAACAACAATTTTATGTACAATTTCTTCTCCTAATGCATACTTGCTCTGAGTGGATTGACCATGTTCATGTACAAGCCATGCATGGCCATACCATAGTCATATTTTGGAGTCATTAACTTATCTTTTGGTGCTAGTCATTGCCCAGGGCTTAGTTTAGCCATGCATATGCCCTTGAAGAAATGTAACATCTTTCACAAGATTTTGTCCCAGTGAAATCAGATACCAGTTTTTATTGCAGAACCAAGCCTGCAAATGTTTGTCTTTAGAGACAGTTTTAATAGAAAGAGTAAGGTGTAAATCATTTAAGCAATTACCTGTACATGGTGGTTGCAGGGTTTGGATTGTCCTGTAGGCTCAGATGTTTCCAGATTCTAATAATAACCCAGACCAGATATTTACAGCTTAATTTTCTGTGCATGTGCGCTTGTCCACAAATGGTTCCCATTTTCTGTTAGGAAGCTGGGCTACTTAGAAGCCAAAAAGAAAAATTATAAAACAAAAATTAAAAAGTGATTTTATTGTTAAGGATGACAAATATGGATTTTTTTTTATGTTGCCTCTAGAAATGGTGATAACTTGAAAAATAAAAATGCTAAATTCTACACTGTCTTTACACACAGAACTAAAATAAATTCTTTAAATAGCATTTTCCGTTATGGAGTAGGAGAGCCACAGAATTGTATTTAACTGTGGAATACTACACAATCTAAGGGCTTCTGTATTTTGTTTATAGTGCATCTTCTGGCACTGGTTGACTTATCACGCAGGCTGCTAGTTTTCTTTGCATCACTACCTCAGAGTTTTTCTTCTTACTAGAAACTAAACAAATTGAAAATAATGATTGGTGGCCATCTGCTGTGCAGAGATTTCACAGATAGCAGTTAACTCTATTTTATAAAACAAGACCAAATGAGTGAGTTATACTGTTACCAGCAAATAGCAAGCAGCAGAGTAATTCCCTTGAACAAAGTGGGGAGCCAGGGAGCCAGCATTTCATTATGGGGAATCAGTTGAGTGCACTTTGAGGCCGGGTATTAACAAATATTTACAGCTTTATAGCTCTCTCTCCCTCTGTCTCTGTCTCTCTTTCTGTCTCTGACTCTCTTTTACTGTCTCTCTGTCTCATTCTCTCTCTCTCTCTCTCTCTCTCTCTGTCTCTCTCTCTCTCTCTCTCTCTCTCTCTCGTGTGTTTGTGTGTGTGTGACATATGTGAAGAACACTATTGTTTCCATTCTCAGCCCTATAATTTTAGTCTAGACAATAGAGTGTGTATATGTAAACTAATCAATGCAGTCATATCATTAAAATCTTTTTGTTTAAGAATTAAAGTTATACATCAGAAAGTTGTACAGAAGAATAGACTCGGGGGAGTATGGAGTTTTCAGGTTAGAACCATCGTTTTCTCAGTGGACTGTGTGTTAATGACTAGTGGTTAGCCACTGTAACTTAAAATCATTTTCTCGTCTAAATCTCTGTCCCCAAAATACCTTAACTGGAAATTGGATTGAGCGGATGTCAAAAAGAGGTTGACAGGATACGAATATTCATATAGTTGCTCTTGAAGTGTGAGTACTCTCTGTAGAACACACAAAATAGACAGAGGAACATGGTTGTGAAAACCAGATTCAGACATACTAGGTAAAAGGATAGATTTTATGGTTAATTTTACAGTTATTCACATTGTCTATGCCCAGCCAGTCTCTGTGTTCAATACATATGCTGATTAGATCGATATGCTTACATACTCAAAGCATTTATTTCTTCTTTCTAACTTTCACTTATTTGATACTGAGATTTTGCCATACAGCAAGAAAAGTTGTTTGAAATGGGCACTATATTGAGTTCAAAGGACCCATACAGTTCATAAATTCTCTGGTGTCTACTGGATTTTTCATCAGGGAGACTTCCAATAAAAATGATCTATTTTAGAAATAATATTGTTTAGTAGGTTGAAATGTGGTGTAATAAAATTAGACCTTCAGTCTTCTAAAGTTACTACTTAGATGGCACCCTTGGGATGGTAAAATGGCTGTATAAGCAGATGAATCAGACGGTCCCACTGATGGGTACATTTGTCAGTCTCTGTTACAGATATAATGTATTCTTATATCTGTAATCCTGACACTGTTACATCCAAATGAAATCAACATGAGGTTGTCATCTTTAAGCAAATATGTTAAGTGTTGTCTTTTGTGCTTTGGATTTGAAAGAAAGGGGCCCAGGGGAGGCAGCATCATGCAAATGGAACAAATCCCATTTCTTCTGAGCTGGGCTGTTTTTCCCCTCCATGGCAGCTGGCTGTGTTATCTTTGTGTGTTTCTCTGAGTGCTGACAATCCTTTCAGTGATCTAAGTTAGGGCACATTAGAAAGTGGAAGCAGCTGTCTGTCGCTATACTGAGAGACGTGTTTGCTCTACTGCAGAGATGAAGGACCATGAATCCCTGACACACTCTCCCCCCTCCCCCCTCCCTCCGTACTTTCCAACATGATCAACATTCAGACGCACAGATTGTCTGCTTGGACAGTTTTTTGTTCTGACTGACAGCATCTGGCATAGACAAATTTAAAAATACATAGCATGCCATGCTTGGGCTCGGAGCATCCCTTCTTTATTAATCTTCTCATTTAAACCATTCATTTACATTTCAAGAAAGGTTACAGCTTGATATGGTTGAAATGTTGATTTTTTTTAAATGAATAACCTTCTAATGAAATGTCTTGAATGAGCACCAAGCAGCTAGTGTTCATTAAAAATTACACCCGATTAACAGGGCCTTGAGAGCCTGTGAGGAAAGGGATTTCTTATTGTTTTAATCCACAATGCAGGCCAGTGTTTACCTTTCTGGCACAAAGCGAGTAGAAATAATGCCTGTTTTCGCAACACTTCTGATATCGAGCATAACTATGATATCGCCCTTAAGCCCACAAAACACTTGGCCTTGTTTAATCAGCTTTTTCTCCTCCGTTTTAGAAAGAACCCACAGGGGTGTTTTAAAACATTTTTTAAACATTATCAAAATATACCCTTCTCAAATCCTTTCTTTCTTCGTCCCACCCCTCTCCTCTAATACTATGTCTCTAAATTATGATTTTTGGGATGGGGGGGTGGGGAGGGTATGTTTTCATGTGGAGAAGTGGAGAACACTTGGATGATGTCCTCTCCCAGGCCTCAGGAGAGCAGAGATGTGTCTGTTTGTTTGCATTACTTGGTAATAAGACACAGCACTGTAGAACGCTTTCTATGACTCTCATACCCCTGCCCACATCACAGATCCTGTCCATTCACACTCCCTCAGCAGTCTCAGTGCATGCTTCTCTAAAACACCTGTAAAATTAGCGTGAATATTGGGCGTATTGGTCACCCTGGACTGGGGGAGCTTGGGTAAAGGAAAATCTACCTTTTGTCACACAGGTTGGATTTCTCCCATCACTGCAGACTTCAGCTGTAGCCAGTCAAGGCTGAGTGTGACTGTGGTAGTTGTAAGGGCTGTCTGCAGGGAATGGTGATACAGAGTTACAATCCAAGATAAACACATTTATTCAAGTACTGGGTTGGGCTTATGCAAAGCAAATGGGTAGCAAGGCAACCATGAACTTCAGGAGAGCCTAATAAACAATTGTAAGTAGTTGGAGGGATATATATATTTTTAAATCACGTGTAAGAGGTTATTTTCTCTACGACGAATTTTGACCAATTTCATAAAACAATACAAGTTGAATAATGATGAAGAGAGATTACAGTTATGTATCAAAGCATGTTCACATTAGTTTATACCGTCAAAAATGGCATGCTTTCTCCATGGAGTGAGTGTGTGTGTGTAGTGTGTGTGTGTGTGTGTGTATGTGTGTGTGTGTTTCTTAATTTTTCTTAATTGTTACAGTGAACTCTTTTATTTTTGTGAACTTATTTTTCTTAAACTAAGTGTGTCATGAAGATCAGTGCGTCTAGAATTACTAGTCTCCCATTTAGTAAAGTCCTTCTTCTGTGTCTATAACTTTAAGGGAGACATTATTTGGCTTTGGTTTTTCCTCTCCGCTCTTACTCTTTTGATTACTTCTCCCACCATATAACGATGATAAGAAATGAAATCTGAGTAGATAAGGGCCAGTGTTTTGACTGCTAATAAATGTTTCACAACCCACATTTTAAATATAAATTACTTCTTCTTTTCCTTTTTTTTTTAATGATCACCTTTGAAAGGTTGTGCCAATGTGTATCTGTAAGCAAACTGGGAATGTGTTAGAGTATACAATTCCCTGGAGGAGGAAGCCAGGTTTAGCAGTAATGCTTTTAATCTGGACTTGTAGAGGATTCAGGAGAATCCATAGATCTGCTCCAGTAATTACCATACCCCAAGTGGCATAGGGAAAGACATTTGCCTAAAAACTTGATGTCTTCATTACACTGTTTACATTTTAATTAGAAACATGAAAATTACTGATTCATACAGACAACTATAGTTTAAGTGGTTTCGTTCACCATCCAATAAATCATAAAAAAAAAATCCCTACAGTTGGCATAAATAGTTTACTAGGAATCATTCATGGGAATAATGTGTTGGCACTATAAGCTGCTTAAAATATGTTTTTATTTTACCAGAGGTAGAATTTGCATATAAATTAGAGAATGGCATTTTAAGTTGACAGTCATTTATGCAGAATACCACCCACATGCAAATACATGTATGGGTGCATGCATATTCTTAACTTTGAGTTTATAGGTTTTTACAGTATTACGGTTCTAGATATACACTCAACACAGCCTATGAGCTTAAAAACTGTGCTATCTTCGTGGAAAGTCCTTTCAGAAGTGTTGTGGCTGCTCTAAATAGGGATAGCAACAAATACAACTTTTTTGTGCTGAGCAGCATCAACTTTCAAGAGAGACCATGTTTATTTCTGTGTGTGTGGAGACGGAGTTGCTAGTTCACTTGCAACTCCATCTTGTCTGTGCCTCTCTGCTTGCCCCTCCTCTCACTTTTGCATATCCTGTCAATGCTGCTGTCCTAGAACCTCCTCTCCTGCTTAGGACTGAAGCAAGGTAGCTCTCTGAGCCAGTTCCTGGGTCAATAGCGCAGCCTTTGCTTGACATCTGTGACAGTCACTCTCAGTCAGTTTTTCCATCCCCAGGGGATAGGTGTCCTCCTCATCAGCGAGGAGGCATGTTTCAAGTCCTGGATCTCCCTACACAGTGTCTGAGTTCGAATCCCCCCTCTAGAACTGGAGTACTGAGGCACTATATGAGCCCACTTGTATGTTTTCCCTCATAACTGCAGACTCCTACCCTTCCTTCTCTTCCCTCCCTACCCTAAACCCTTTAGCATTGACTGATAGTATGCAAAAATGAATCCAGAATAGCCTCAAACATTAAAAGCCGTTTTCCTTTGCTCTTTCTTTGTTAGAAAGCCATTGGTCATGGATGAAGGAGGCTCTGTGATTATATGTTGTTTGTTTATTGCTGCTTGACTGAGGAACAGCACCCAGTGAGCGAACACGTACATTATTGCACTGGAAAATTCACATTTTCAGCCTGGTTTATTTTTCATCTTAGACACATGAGCCATGAGTGAAAGTGAATTTCAAAAGTATGAGATAGGAAGCCTGTCAGAAGGTGTCCACTGGAAATGCTGTAGTAATCACTGTTTAATCTTTTGAATGTAAACAGGTAACTTGGGCTACCTGCATGGAGCAATTTCTTGGGATTGAAAGGCATAAGAACAATCCTCAAAAGTGGCCATGGATAGAAAACATCATTTCATGTGTATATCGTCTGAGTTGTCTTTTTTTTTCTATATTCTTTATTTACATTCCAAATGATTTCCCCTTTCCCGGTTTCCCCCACCCTGAAAGTCCCATAAGCCCTTTTCCCTCCCACTGTTCCCCAGTCAACGCCCTCCCACCCTCCCGCTTCTCTGTCCTGGTATTCCCCTACACTGCTGCATCGAGTCTTTCCAGGGCCAGGGGCTTCTCCTTCCTTCTTCTTGGGAATCAATTGATATGTGAATTGTGTCTTGGGTATTCCGAGCTTCTGGTGGAGGACCCTTCCAAAGCTTGAAGGTGCTAAGGGGTGGCTTTCTGTTCATTTTTTGTGTGTTTTAGATTTTAATGGAAAGTCACTGGCATCCTTTCCATGGTAACAGAAGGAGGTCTAGATAATCACACTAGGGCTTCTGAAACAGTTATTAGGCAGAGTTCCTAAGCAGGTCTGCTAGGTTAACAGTCCACCAGCACCGGCACCTTGCTTTTGCTTGCATTGCTTCTTTGGGGGCGGTGTGAGAAGCTGGCAGGGCCCTTATATAGTTCTCTATACCTCCTAGATGAGATTAGACACAATAGTGGACATCTGTAAGAACAGAAACATGCTGTTCACTTGTACACACAGCAAGATTCTCAGAGTTCTGTGCTGTCTGGTAAATCCTGTCTGCTTTATGCAGTGTGGCCGGGAACAGTTCTGTAGTGAGGGACTGCTGGCTGCCGGCCAGACATTGACTAGGAAATCTTGGGTACCTGAGAGCTTATCAGTTCTTTTGCTTTGTAAAAGAAAAAAAAAAGTGATGAAAATGTTGGTAAACTGCCATGAAGGTTTAAGCCTGCTGGAACAAGGAGCCGTGTAATCAGATTGGAAAACGGAGCTAGGAGATCTCTGCATGGACAGGAGCCGTCTGTGGACCCCGCGAGCCGCTGTGCGAGTGCCTGAGCTGACCACTTTGTTGGCAAATCAGCTAGCTTGCTACTGCAGCAGGGTGGAAAAGACCGGAGCTTGTGATGGTATGTAACGGAGGGAGAGAGAGAGAACTCTTGCATGGCACAATCTAATCGGCTTGCAATTAGCTCAGGCCCTACAGTCGCCTTCTTAATTTCCCTCCCCACCCCCTTTGTGGTAATGCTGTGTACTTTAAACAATTAAGTGAGGGGAAGAATCCTTCAAGCAAATCAAAGCCATCCTTTAATTTTATCACCCTGATGAAAAAGTATCAGGTGGTCCACTGGTCTTCATAAGGAGCTGGAAAAAAAAAATCTCTGGCTCGCTGTAGCGTAGAGCTCTTCCCAACTGATGTTTAGGATAATCTTTCAGTGCTCTTGGCGTGGTTGGTGAGAAAATGGTACATCATGTTGACGGGAATGGAAGTTAAAATCGATGCGAGTCTGGATTGAAAACCTTTTTGCCTTGTAGATAGCATGCATTTGTTTGCTGCTTTTAGTAACTAGAGGCGGGCTATGTACATGTGTGTTAAAGACAGTGATCTGCGTCTGCTAAATATAAAATCATTTGCACTGCTGTTTACGCAGGCGTCTCTGCACAGAACCTCCTGGAGCTCTGATGACACAGCCACTTGTCCACATCATTCTGCCATGTCTCCCTTACTGAACAGGACTTGCTAAGGTTGAAGAGAACAAGCCTATCATTGCTGACCATGTGTGTTGCTTGTTAATCCCTTAAAATAAAATTCAGATACTCCAAGGGGGGAGGGGAGAAGAGCACGGATCTGCAAAAATCAGCGCAAGAGTTTTTATATTTCCCTCCTTCAAGGACAGTAACTGCGGCGCTGCTTAAGCAAGGCACCTATTTACTGAAACAAAACAAACCGTCTTAAAAAACAAAAACAAACAAACCAACAGTTTTCTGGCACTGCCTATCCGTTCTTTCTCTTCCTAAAAGCGTTTGTCAATGTGCATGAACCTCTCTGACCAGTTAGATTTATCGCAGGTTCGTCTGTCGGGAGGTAGACATAGGCAGCCTTTTACCAGTGTTTAATGAGCTTGAAGAGCTGTTAAGACTGGCTTGCAGTGGCTCCTGGAGAAGCACTGAAATGTGTACTGGCAGTTTACCTCTGAAATAGTCAGTTCTTTTCTGAAAGTTGAATGTGGTCATGATAGGAACCTAGTGATAATAATTTTATTTGATTACAATGGTGTCATTGCTTGCAACATAGTAATTTATTTTTTCTTCTTAGAGGAGATAATACTGATATTGAACTCTCTATCTTCAATTTGATTTTCAAAAAGAAGCAGAAACTTGGAACATATAGCCCTAGTCTTTGCACTCAGCATTTTCTCATCTGGCAAACAATCACAAGGTTTAACTGTTCATGTGTTACTGCCCGGACTTGGATTGGATAGCGTGCTGTACTTAGTACATATTTGGCCATGTGTCTTACTTACATTTTGCATTTGAAAAACTCAGTTTTCACTTGATAAAGAATAAGAGTGGCTAACAAGAAGTGCATTTAAAATTAGATAAGGATCTAAGTTTGCCTGGGAGATTCTGTATTGAGTCCTTTCCTTCTGTTTTGAAGTGCTTTTTTTGTTTGTTTGTTTGTTTTTAATTAAAATGAAGATTAAAAGAAATGTATATCACCTGCACACACCCTATGCTGTGGGACTTTACTTTATATTCTTCCGGGACAAATTCCATTAGATATGCACTTACTGTACTCTGGATTGTAAATCTTACAATTTAATGGTAATTCAGTGAGCAGTTATTGCTTCAGTGGCCTTTTTTTCTTTCTCTTTTTGTCCCATCTCACATGTGAAATACAGTTACCCTTTACAAGTGTCACATCTGTGGAATTCAGCTTTGTTACTTTGTAGTTGTCCTTGCTGTATTGGTCTCTAGTTTTAAAACAAGTCCGGCTCTGAAGTTCCCATGCGGGGTTGATGAGTCAGAGGTTTTGGTTTTCTCTGGGGCGAGTCATTAAATGGGAGTGCAGGGAGAGACAGACAGACAGACAGACAGACAGACAGACAGACAGAAGCAGGAAACAGAGACACAGAAGGAGAGACAGAGGAAGAGATGGAGGAAGAGACAGACACAGGCTGAGGGAGAGACTGAGACAGAGACAGACTGAGGGAGAGAGAGAATATTAGTCTCAGTCTAGCAGATTAATATCTTTTTCTAAATAAGCATTTTCTCTAATCTTATTCTCAATCCCATGTCCAGTTTTCCATGACAGATTGAGTACTGCACTTCAATCCCTGGAAACAGCAATGGCATCTGATTGGTACAGGTCTCTCTGCCTTGCTTACACTGTTAATATTCTCATCTTATTTGGAAAGTTAGAATTTTTTTTTATATAGAAACAATAAATATACATTCATCCAGAAATTATAAAGAGATTCTCCTCCTGCAGATAATGAGTTCTCTTAAGGAACTGCAGGTTACACAGTCCACAAATGAACTCTAAGTGGGGGGATTTAAAGTCCTGCTGCAGCATTTAATTTCTTGAGGGAAGGAGTTCAGTTGAAGGTTAGCCTGTTATTGTGGTAACTACTCTCGGGCCTGTGCTTCTGCTAACAGAGCTGCACAAAAGGCACTCATTTTTATTTAACATGTAGGGAGGTATTAATCAAGGCAGTATTTTCCTCAAAAATTTATCTTATCATATTCATTGTTTCACTAACCATGACAATAATAGGTGTTTAATTACCCAATAAGGACCATTTATGGATTCCATTTGTCCTGCATGCTGGACAAACGGTATTGATTTTGTACTTGGATGCAACATGAAATTGTATTAGACACAATTAGAAATCCAAAGCTGGTAAAAATCTACATTTGTTACAGTAACTGGGCTTGCTTGGAGCGGCAGCAATGCCTTCTAGCCCAGGTGATGTCAATGGAGTAAAAAGCAGATGAGATTTTATTGCAGTGTTGTGATTAAAAAAAAAAAGAATGATCGTTCCCCCACATTGTGTATGCAAGATCACGTGTATAGATTTTAGTTTTAGTGAAACAATAAAGAGTTCCATGAAGTGAAAAAAATTTAAATGGATGCTTATTTGTACCCAGAAAAGCCAGTGTACGTAGGTGAACACAGACTTGGTGTGATATTGTAATTGAGAATCTTTTTTTTCATTAGATATATTCTTTATTTACATTTCAAATGTTATCCCCTCTCTTGCCCCCCCCTCGAAAATCCCCTAACCCATCCCCCTCCCCCTGCTCACCAATCCACCCACTCCTGCTTCCTTGTCCTGGCATTCCCCTATACTGGGGCATCTAGCCTTCTCAGGACCAAGGGTCTCTCCTCCCTTTAATGTCAAACTAGGTCATCCTCTGCTACATATGTAGCTGGAGAATCTTTTAGCCTCCACTAGGAGTCTTTATTTTTAACATTGACCAAGTTATTAATTTGAGTGAGTGTGGGAACCATGCAAGATAAAATTTTAGCCTACATTTTGGTGAACCCTCTGTCAAAGTGACAAGGAGCTCTAAGCCCTGAAGGTGTCCTAATTTAAACAGTGTGGTTTTTGCTTCTCTGACTTACTTATTATTTATTTATTTATATTTTACGGTACTGTACAGCAACCTTTCATTTAACTGACTATAGTGGCAGAGTCTTGAAAAAGTCAAACTCCAGCCCACAATGTGCCTCTCCTTGCTGTGCCAAACACATTTGCGACTGCATTTGGCACGTTGGAAACCATAATTAGAGAGCATTCTCTTGTTGGTCAGCACATTAATTGCCCATGATCTGCAGCTCTGTTCAAATGTGTGTCTTGTGGAGGAAGGTCATTTAGCCTTGCCCAAACAAAAGGAGAAATAAGCTGAGTTCTGACAGGAAGCTAGCCACTAGATCTTCATAATTTCATAAGGATAAATTGTATCCTACACTAGATTTGGCATTGTGTTTTTAAGGATAGTAGGCCTGGGACAAGAAATTTCTCTTTTGCAGAGGAATGAGGGTTAGCATCCTGTCCATTGCCAACCCCAAGTAAAGGACTTTGTTGATTGACATGAGGGTATTGTATTTGCCTAGCACTATTGATTCCTATTGGAACACCAATGGCCTCTACTTTAGCACAGTATTTGTAATGTTTGTTTAGAGGGTCCAAAACTTCAGGGCAAGGGCCTTTCCATTTGCCTGAGAATACAGCCTCATTCTTACACAGTGAACATTTGCATTATCATTTCTCTTCTGGGCCATAATATATAGTGTATGCTAGCAATTAGAAAACAGGGACAAATGCTACGAGTGTGTTATTTTTCCCCTAAGCTGTGACCAGAAAAGAATTAATTGACTTGACCATTTAAGAACACTTATCTTCATTGTTTCCTCTCTCTTTTTTTCCTACTAGATATGAGAGGAATAGCAAACTTTCATTGTGGAAATGCATCTGCTTATTTTGCTTTGGAAAGGTTGGGCAGAGGCTAGTAGGCAGGTATTCTCTGGTAATGCAATCTGAGGTCTTGTAAATAGTGTGGAGGATCACATAGCAGATTATGAGTGGGTGGTGCATGGGGTAGTTTTCAAGGTAGGATCACAGTTTAGAAGTGAGCAAGAAATATACATCCTGTGGGCAGTTGCAATACTTTCATTTTTTTCCCTGAAAAGTGAAAATCAGGTTTGCAGGATTCTCTGGTCTGGACACTAGGTCCCTAGTCATTCCTTTGTGTTCTCATGAAAGGAAGTCTTTTGTACTTTTCAGTTAATTACAGACAAACCACTTATTTACCATATAATGTGAATGTAGATATATTCAAATGAAAGGCATTCCATGAAAAAGGATTTAGTTATAAAGTAGATTACATACAAATTTGTTACACTAGGCATTTGATGGCAAAATACTACCTTTTGGAAAGTATATATTCCTATATCCCCTATATTCCCCATCAAGAGAAAGGTCTGGCTGCTTGAGGGATGTGTGGCTAGGCATTTGGGCTGCACCTCTTCTTACTGCATTTCCTCTGTGGGTTCTTGATGAGAATGAAGATGAGGCCTTTTTAAGGACCTGCTTTAGATTCTATAAGATCATATGTGCTAGTAGATTTATGAAGATTATTCATGGCAGATTTACACTACGTTAGACTCTTTAGGGACTGAGTGGATTTTGAGACCTTCACTTAATCCTCTTGCTTTAAAGAAACGTATATGTATATGTATATGTCATGCACACACACATGTAAACAATGACATTGTCATATGTGTAGTCATTGCTTTCTAAACATGATAGTACATGAACATTTGAATCCCTCCTTCCAATATTCCCTCTTTTTCTCCCTCCTCTCTTCCTCCTTCCCTCTTTCCACCTTCATTTTCTCTTTCACCCTTCTTTCTTTCTGTCACAGGGTCTCTAGGCTGGCCTTGAATTATTTTTCATCCGAGGCAAAGATGACCTTGGACTCTGGATCATTCTGTCTCCACCTCTCAAGTGCTGAGATTACAGGCATGTGCCTCTGCATCTGGCTTTCTGTACTGCAGGGCAGTGCAGCATTTAGCTTGCACAATCTCCTATCCACTCTAGTATGCTAACACATGTCCCTGGCATTATCTCTTGTAGCACCTCCATCAAGTCTCTCCACTGCCTACTGTTCACTCAGTCACCTCCTTCTATCCTCATTGCTAGCTGTTTGAATGAAAGAGATCAATAAGACTGTTAAAACTATCAAGAACTTTTTAAAACGGAGAAATAATATTTTAATTACTACTGACATGCCTGTTTGAAGCCCATATCCCACTTTATGACAGTTCAGTTTAGAAACTACATTGCTTCATTTCGGTAACTTTATTACCATTTGGCTCAGAGATTGCTATTTCGCCTTGGCCACAGATTTCATCAGTTGCCCGGTTCACCTTTGTCCAAGTTATACTTGTGAAATGACCCCTTCCTTTAGTGCTTGTCAATAGTAAATTGCTATATTCTGTGCCTAGAAACACATTGGAGGACGACAACACTTTATTGAATGACTGAGTTTGTAGTTAATTTTTTTTCAAAATTAAAACTTAATTGGAATAGTCCTAATTACTATTTAGTGTCCATGAATCAAGATATTGTTTAGGGTCAGCTATTTCTGATAATGTTCTTATTCTTAATAAGAATACACGACTTTTCGTCCAAACTGTACATGTGTTTGCAGACCAAGTATGTTTTGTTTCTCTCTAATTTTTCTATCCGGTCTACTAAAATATACACATGTGAGGTGGCCAAGGTTCAATTGTACTATAACATCAAATTAAATTTACATTGGAGAATTTTCTGTGGATGAATTCTTTGTCCACAGAAAGGTCTGTTTTGTTTAAAGCTAGGAATATGCACTCTTATCATGTAATGACAGAATGAAAGAAATTTCAATTTCTTGTTAAAAGCTAGCTCTGAATAATATTTCCTTTAAAACAAATAAGCAAAGTGTGGTACTTAAACTATTTATCACCATTTCAGTTATTTCAAGAGTAAATGCATTTGTGATTAACTATTAAAATATTATCTATTCCATTACAACATTTATAGGGAAAGGATGTCGCTGCTCACTTCTTTACACAGTGTTTAGCTCCTTTATCTCATTAACAAAACTGTTACCAGAAATAGAACCCTGATAAGTTGCTTGAAAATGGAGGTAAAATAAAATGCCAGCCGTCTTGTGGACCTGGCTCTGGGGAACTCGCTGCTGCCTGCAGAACATTCCTGTTTGTCCAGTGGTGTCAAGAAGCACTGAGGCTGTGATGAATGAATTCACAACTTTTACTTTTCCATCACCTGAATTTCAAAGTCCTTACATCATGGACTTTGGCTCCATTTTATTTTTGCTTTGTATACTCTGAAATAACCAGCCACGAGATTGTTTACCTACTCAGAGACAAAAAGAGAGGGGTGAAGGAGCAAGAAGGAGAGAGTCAGAGATTGAGACAGAGAGACACCAAGGGAGAAGGAGAGAAAGTATGGAAAAATACTGGTTCTCATTAAATTCTAGTATCCCAAAGTAACATATGGTTGATTGAAATTTTATTATTAAACAGACACGAAAGAAAAAATGTTTGCAGTAATACTTTTACTGATGTTAGGCAATGTGATGGCAAGGAAATAATAATTTCTCCACTTCCAGATACAGAAAATTATACACTGCTGTGACTTTCAGGATGAGGAAAGATTCAGTGTTTGTTTAAAGCTTTGGGTATATTTGCTATACATTTTTGTTTGTTTTAAGTGAATTTTTAAAAACTCAATAATGTGTTGCAAATGAAAATAAAATTTTGTTAGATTTTTCAGCCAACAAGAGGTCACCTCTCTGATGCACAGTGAGTGATTTCGACATTGCATCTCAGAGACTGATATTTGGGTTCTCTCTGATATTCAGTTCACAATGGTATCAAACCAAAAGGATATGTATCCAAACACAAGTGATAGGATGCTATGCTGCAGGAAATAATGTGAATTTTGTATTCTAAACATTGTACGTTAGACACACCTTACAACAAAACAAATTAATATCATAATATTAAACACAGAATAAATATACATTTTTAGGCACTATTTGAACAATCATATATAGGGGTGTTTTTACTATATGATACTAAAAATTCACTGTAACTAGAAAAGTCATACATAATAAACGGTATTTGATCAAGTTGTTTGGGATTATTAATAGAGTCAGAGTTTAAATAAAATGATTAAGTCTCTGACTTCATATCCTTGTTTCAAAACAGCTCTTTTTAAAAGGATCCATTCACAAATAATAATGGATGAAAATCACCAACATGGAAAACTATATGAGCCGAGAGCTTGAGTTTACTGCTAGATCAGTTAAACATCAGCGCTCAAAAGTATAAAGTTTGTGTAGCGTTTAACAGGCCTTAGAAGAGCATTTAAAGTACCTTGTGTGTAATACGCAATACTAACAGAGCTTCCTAGAGCCCCAAAGGAAGCTAAAAATGTAATTCACATGCCTATGACTGCTGGGGATGCTGAGATTGTGGCTAAAATAAAGGCTTTATGTCACCATGTAAATTCTCCAGATGAAGAGAAATGGAAATACGTGGAATGCTCTACCAACTTAAAAGCACATATACTTATGAATGTGTTTAAAATAGATCTTAAGATGTTAGACTTCCTTTAGTGCCTGGCATGGAGTTAACTCTAAATCAACTATGGAGAAACACCAACATTAAAACCGACCCAAACATCCATTGTGGCCCATGTTGTCACCAATGTAATAGAAAGACAAAAGTGTGAGGAGATGGAGGAAAGAAAAGGGAAATCATTCTAGTAAACATTTTTGAGTCTTGCTCGAAAGTTAGGGAATGCCATCATGCGATTTATTTATAGCATTGGCAAAAGAAGGAATAAAAACAAATGACAAAAATCAAACTACAGGCAGGCTATATAAATGCTCTTTTCTACAAGTTTTTATGCGAGCCCTTATTATTGTTTTACATTTATGCCTGTGTGTGTGTGTGTATGTATACATATATGTGTGTTTATATATGTATATATGTTTATGTATATATATATGTTCATATTTTATATACACATCTATTTATCTCTCATCTATTGAACTTTCTGTTTGTCTGTCTGTTGTCACTCATATTGAGGAATTGACCTCTGCCACCATGTGGTAATTAAGGAGGTCAAGCTTAGTCTTGCTGAGTCCTAGTATTTTTATCTTCTAGTGGGTGACCTGCATAGAATTCCTCCCTGAGTTCTAAAAGCTGGGAAGATCTAAATGTCCTTCAAAGATGTTCTATTTGGAAGATTTTAGGAAAGTTGAAACTGGGTTGTTTCACTTACTCTCTCCCAGTGGCTGCCATGTGTGTAACAAGAGTGTTTGAACAGCATGTTGGTTTTGTTTTTTTTTTTTTTGCCTCATACTGTGAGCTGCAATCCTTTGAAAAATATTGAACTTCTAGCTCAGGTTTACCCAATTTCTGTATATGTCCAAACCATATGTCACCATGCTTTTAATTATAAGTGAATTCTGTTGTGAGTCGGAGGAAGACAATTATCCATTTAGAAATGGCCAAAGCTGTCCTGAATGTACCTCCAGCTAGTTACTTTCTTCCTCCGTCAATGGATGTTAAAGGTAAAAAACACTTTTTTAATCTGAGAATTTTTAAAATTAATAAATTACTTAATTTTGCCTTTGTGTGTACCCACAGACAAAGACACACATGCATGCATGCACCCATGTCAGGACAGACATGTGGAGGTCCAAGGACAGTTTTCAGGAGTCACTACTCTCCTTCCACTGTGGTCCCAAGGTGTGGATTCTGGTCTCCAGACTGTGGCAAGCACCTTTACCCACTGTACCTTCCTTATAGACCAGCCCAAGAGTTTTTTTCCTGTGATATTAAAAATGTTGAAGTCTACGCATTTTTGGAAGCACATTACTTCTATGTAAATTGACTAATGAAGTTCTGCCGTGGATGTTCCTCACCATTTAGACCTCCTCAAGTAGTTTAGAATATCTAATTCTAGTCAAACACCTAGTTAAAGGTGTGGTTCTGTTTCCTTACATAATATATGAACTGTTCTATTAGTTTGGTAATAGTTAACTGATTAATTATTTATATAGGTGAATGATTATGTGTTGAACATTTGTGATAAACTGTGTTTTGATATGCGTATGTGTGTACGTGAATCATTAGTGCCAATTTCTTGATTACAATATTTTTAAAAATGCTTTGCAGTTTTCCAAATCTTCATAGCCATTGGCATAGGATGAGTCAGAACTAGACTATGCAGCATCCTTAAGGACACCTTAGTGCCTGTTGCAATAATTAACTTCAGATTTAGATGCACAACACGCACAGGTCCAATATGGAAATGACTGATGGTATGTGTCCTGAAATTGATCTATCATTATGGAATTATCTTAGTTTTACTGGTATTATGCCTCAGTTTACCCAACTTTTTGTGAGTGGCACATTGTATTCTTTAATTTTACTTTTCTTGCAAGGATAATGTGTGAATTAGTTCATGCTGAAAAAGAAGTGCTTTGATGAGGGGAGCTCTATCTAAATGCTAAGTATTATTTATTATTCATGTAAGCATATTACTGTACCCTTCAATCACCTTTTTTTTGGATGTTTCAAATGGGCAATTACTGTCTCTTTGTGTAAAGCTTTTAAATTTTTTAATTTAAATTAAAAGTTAATCTAATTTAGGAAAACTCTGCCAGCTGGAAAAGAACACAGATTTTTCCCCCTCCCTTTCTAAACAAAACAGCAATTCAGATCAGACTCTCTAATACAGCAGTGTGCACAGGCTTTTCTGAGCTGGTGGTGTTAAGAAGGAGGGCTAATTAGTAATGGCTGCTTCGTAATGCTGGTAATCCACGTGTCAGGGTTAGTGATGATAATAGATCTGATTAGGTGGAATTAACCAATATTCTGAAGGAAGGAGATTCTTTTGTTTATGAGATCTCCATTCTAGAAACACATTACATAGCCCACATAACTGCATCCATGAAATCAAGTTCACATGGCTTTCCATAGCACAGTCCCAATGCAAGAGTTGAGGCCAGTGGCAAGGGGGGATTTTTGAGTTTAAGAAGACCTTTGTTTAAGGATTCACTTAGGAGCATACGCTTCGTGATCATAAGAGTTCAAAGGTCGGCAATCTGACATGTGCTTCAGAGGGCAGGTATATTGAGTCGGCCTCCTCTGTGAACATCTAGCCATCTTCCTTGCCAGATCCTTCTGTCTCCATCTCACATCTCCACAGTAGTTGGTCATCCTTTTAAGAGAAAGGAATTGAAAATCTGTTCAAAACAACAAAACCAAAAGGGAAAAAAACAAAACAAGACACCAAAACTCACTATTTTCTTATTTCCTCCCATGCAAATTTGCATATTTAAACTTCCCTTTTAAACTAACCCACTTTAAGTATTCCCTAGCACTATTAAATTTTAAGGAAGTCTGCTTAGAAATCACATTATTCAGCCCCACAGTTTCAACTGCCCAGCAGCATCATTAAATCCCCTAGAGTCATTCCAGTCCCCATAAAAATTGGGGACCCCTTTACTTTGTTTCCATATTCAAATGGAAATCTTTTTGCAAGTTAGTAATTAAAGTATTTAACCTCTCTCTCCCTTCATTTATTAGAAAACTCTTTTTTCTTTATTTTTTCAATTACGAAAAACTGCTAAAGCCAATCAAGCATTTATTTTGATAAACCGCTTCTAACAGTCTCAGCTAAATTCTGCAAATACGGCGGGGAGAAAAAATCCCAGCAAAATAATCACCCTGAGCAGATTTTGCAGAGACCTTGCGCTCAACCTGTTCAGAGATAATTATGCCAAGCTTTTAGTATGGGGCAAAGGAAAACATAAAATTAAGGCATGAAAGAAAGTCTACCTATTTTGAGAAAATACTGGGATAATTGGTACTCTTTTTATTACCACTTTATTATAGAAAGTTATTGTCTTGCCTTGAAATATAGGTTTACAGCAGTGAAATAGTATTGTGTGGGGTTGGGAGAAATTCTGTTAGATGGATTGATTTAAAATGTAATAAAAATAGCAAATTGCTAAACAGTGAATTGCTAAATAGCCAAATTAGAGTTCATTATTTAAATGCCTCTTCCTTTTAATCATATGATGTTCATAATTGCTTTGTTTCTGACAAGTACATTAGAAGGGCCCGCTTTGTTCTCCTGCCTTGTTTTCCCTTTCAGAGTAGCCTTTGGTTTGGACCTGAGGCCAGGGGCTTTCCTTGAGATCCGGCAGCAACGGGAACAGCACCATCTTATGCTCCTTGCTGGGAGGCAGCAATAGACAGATTCGCAGAGCTATGAATGGCGCTGATGTGAAATGTGACCCTGATAATGGTTATGCGGTGCTTTGAAATCCACCTCTTTTACAGACTTTGTCCTTTTATATGTGAAGGTGACACTGAAGAGTGTGCCTGCCCAGAGAGGTGTAATCTGTCTCTATTTTTATGTCACCAGGGACATATCTTGGCCTATCGAGGGCCTAAGTCTCACACCACATGGGGGCCTTGTTTTAAGAACAGTGGCTCACAGTTAAAATTTATACTTGAGCCTTCAGCTTCCCTAAGCCTCTGATAGAGCTGCTGCTGCTGATCCCCTGCCATATGGAACATTATTGAGAATGGATACTGAAGGCCTCACTTACCAGATTTAGTTGATTCACCGCTAAATATTCAGGGCTGGGAGATGATTAATTTAACTTGTAGATATTTTGGCAAAACCTATTTCCCTACAGCTGATATTACTATTGAGGGGTTGGAGGTGAAGTTTCAAAGTCTCCAAGTAGCCAAGACTCAGTCTCCCCAGTGAACGTTTATAAACAGTACTTATCCCTGAAGCAGGGAACTCGCAACAGATACTGAAGTGCACGGAGCCCACTCGCCTGCGTGTGTCACACTGAAGACGCTCTAAAGCAAAGAGACTCCACGCTTGGTTAGAATGGATGAAAATCTTTCAAAATGGCAACCCTGCTAATAAAAACGAAGACAGGGAGATGGTGGAAAGTGTTTAGCTTCTGTGTGGTAACCAAAAAGTGCCAGTAAAAGAGAGATGCCGTTGATCTGATCACCTCAGTTCCTTGGTGTCCCAGGTCTTTGGAATGGTACCTAGTCTCATCTGTAGCTAGAAGACCTGTGTGCCAACACCTCAATCTAGAGGGATTGCTTCCGTAACCCATTTATTTCTAGGAAAACCTTGGCAGGCTCTCCTGTGGCGGTGGTTTCTACACTTTCTTAGCTCCTGATTGACTCAGACATTCCCTCTAGGTAGGTTTGTGGTGAGCAGGAGTTCTCCTGTTATAAGATCATGCTTTGAGTGCCCACATACTTATCATGTTAGATCATGCAAGCATGTCACAGGTGACTGAAATACCCTCTTACCTTTGCATGGCTGCTGTGATTTGTAAATTCATGGACTGGTGACTGTCCTTGCTTTTCACAAATCCCAGAGGTATGCCGAATTGATGCAGCGACTCAAGTTTTATAGAAGGATTGTCAGGTGAGGAAGCCTGCTCCAGATTATACACTGATGGACTGAAGCAGGTTTTGAATTCTGAGGTATTGACCTAGAGGGGTATTCCTTTTCTCCTTTTCTTTTCTTTTCTCTTCTCTTCTTTTAGTTTCTTTCTTTCTTTCTCTTTCTTTCTTCCTTTCCTTTTTTTTTTTGTTATACTGAATTAAGGCACTTGGAATTTCTCTTTTTGAGTTTGTACAGTGAGAGGTGGTCTAACCCCTTAAAACTTTGTAGTTTTGTTTTTTTATTGGATATTTTATATATTTATATTTCAAATGTTATTTCCTTTCCTGGTTTCCCCTCTAGAAACCCTTCGTGCTACATATGTGGCTGGAAACAATGGCCTCCAGCCTTGCCTATACTGTTCATAAACTTGAACCCTGAGACAAAACCTCAGCCAACATGGAGAATTTTAGAAAAGTTTTTCACAAGGGTTTCAAGTGCTTAGTAGAGAAAAGAGGTGTAGGAATACGTGAATGTATACAACAACATATGCTTATATCTATTTCCTTAGTAATTATAATTTATAAAAACAGGAAGGGTCAGAGTAAAGAACAGAGTGAAGGGCTGTGCAGAGAATACATGCCACCCCATATGGATTAGTTGTGATCTATACCTGGTTGCTGAGTACTTGGAGACTATGCGATTCCATTAAATCTTTATATTAATTGACATGTGCTTTGCTAAGCTGTATTTCTATGAGAAGACAGAGCCGTCAGCGGTAAAGCCTTCAGTAATTTTAGACACCTGATTTCCCTCTGCTAAAACAAGTGCAATGGGTGAGAATGTTCTGGTAAAAATTGTTTCTTATCCTCAGATGGAACACCTTTACTTGTCTTGCTGTTCCGTTCTTCCCATCAGGTTGTCTTACTCACTGGAAACTTTGAGAGAACTTTTCCCCTTCAGCCTTTTCTCTGGGTGTGTGTGTCAGCATTCTCACAACCAACTTATCCCACCCATGACCTTGCTATAACTCAGTCTCGGAATTTGCAAGCCATCTTCTTTCAACTAGACTGATATGATCTTCAGATAGAACTTTCAGACTCTTGTAAATTCTCATAGCAATGATGTTGCCACTAGCCCTGTCTCTGCTACTAGGCCCCTAGCTAGCTCTGCTAGCACAGGCTACCCCCGGGTCCCCCCTCTCTGCCTTCCCTTCTTCAAGTGAAACTAAGAAAATATCTCATTATTCACAAATCTGTAGTTTTAACAGGATTCTGCATGTTTCAAACTGCTTTGGGGGGTGGGGGAGTTCAGGCAATAATGCTACTTTCCTGATATCAGTGTGGTGAATAATTTCTTCAGTTTATTCTGTTTCAAAATAACACAACATAGTCATTCGACTTTATACTTGAGATTCTTGTTCACAGCCCATCGTGTGCTTGTTTGTTTCTTGAGGAAATGGAGGCTTCCTCATATTTAAGAGTCTGTTTTAAAACTTAAATTGGGTTGCAAGTCCATGTCCCTCTTCTGCGACTTTCTGTGTGTCTTCCATACTGCTCCATACCTCACACAGAATAAAGATACATTCAAAGATAGTACATATTGGGGGTTAGGAAGGTGGCTTAGTTGAAAACATGAGAATCTGAGTTCAGAGTCCCACCACCTTCCCTCTACCTGTAGTTCCAGTGCCTGGGAAATGATGATGGGAGTGACCTTGGAACTCACTGGCCAGCAGTCCAATCACATTCTGAGCTCCAGGTTGTGACTGGAGAGAACACTTTATTAAAGTTCATGCTCTCCATGCACACACACGTACTCACACATAAGTGCACATATACACATGCACACACACAGGCACACGACACATGCTACATGACACAAACCATAAAAGCATATTCTTCAGTACATAGAAACTCACCCCATAGCATTAAAAATGTAAATGAATTCTATGTGGATAATAGAGTACAAATAGTTCATTCATTATCATATACTCTTGATTATCAACCTTTGTCAGTCTACCAAGTTATCTGATTTTCTAAATAAATATGTATAAATCTAGCAATATCTATTCCATTCAACAATACATGAAGATTCCATTAACATTCCTTTCTTTAACTAATGGAAAACTCAAATTGAATCTTAAGTTTCTCCTTGAATGGGATTTCCTTAAACCTCTGTTCTCAAGAATGATATGTCACTAGAAAGTAGAAGTGAATTTTAGTTTTATTATTTTTATCATATTAGAAACATTCTAAATGTAAAACATATGTAAAATAAGAAGGTACATGTATGTGAACATTTAGTTACTCCAGTATCCAATGCCCAAAATTTGAAAGGCAGTGATCAAAAATCGCAATGTTTTATTTGGCTTGTCAAGTTCTGATTTTTATGATTACAGGCTTCTAGAAGAGTTGGGCACTGTGTGATTCCAAACATGAACTGTTGGCATGCCACTTTCTCAGGAAAACAATCATGCAATGGCATTTCTTTTTCCACTGTTTTAAAAAAAATACATCTTAATTTCATATAGCCAAAAATATCTGACAAAGCCATTTCTCCATAATTACACTATCCTAACAGTTAACATTTCTTGATCCGTGCTTCCTAACATTCGTGTGCACAGAATGTTTTCATTTAGAAAATTCCCTTGTACGGTGATTGCCAGGTTTTGTGTAGATGTGTTTTTCCTCATTTATTCCCATAGGGATCTTGGTGGCCAGTTTAGGTCCATTTCTTCCTGGAGCCCTCTCCAGGGTGCCTCTGAAACTATGGTTTTGTCAACATCTGACTACCACAGGGATGAGAAACAAATCAAATTTCTATTCTGTGCATTTTGCTTCTTCTTGGATAAAACATGAAAAAAACTGTTTTCAAGGACTGGCAGTCTCCATTTGAAAAGACATGTTTCAAAAGTTCGGAAGTGACAGAAACGTAGATCCCATGGACAGGAGAATTTACCATGTATAACAGTTGGCTTTTCGGTCTAGGCTACAGAAGTGCTGTTTGCTTCAATGTCTAGTTGTAGTATCAATAGTTGTTACCATCTCTCATGAATTGTATGTGTTCAATTTCAAGTCAGCAGTTAGAAAGCAAGAAGTGAGGGTCGAGGCACAGGATGGGACTCCTGTCCCTGTGGGATTGGACAGTGTGGCAATGAACATCAGGCCCACATTGGGTGTGGCTGGGACAAAATGTGGAGGGAAGAACAGGCAATGTGTACAGGCTGTCTAAGCTTCTGTTCCCTTTCCTTAGTTCACAATTCTCTCACAATCTTATTGTCTTTCCACATTTGGGATGTTTTCTAGAATGGCCCTTAGAGAACCCACCAAGTCAGAGAGAGAGAGAGAGAGAGAGAGAGAGAGGGGGGGGGGGGAGGGAGGGAGGGAGAGAGGGAGAGGGGGAGAGAGGGAGAGGGGGAGAGAGAGAGAGAGAGAGAGGGAGGGAGGGGGAGGGAGGGAGAGGGAGGGGGAGAGGGAGAGGGGGAGAGAGAGAGAGAGAGAGAGAGAGAGAGAGAGAGAGAGAGAGAGAGAGAGAGAGAACAGGTATAACATCAATCCTTACCAGAATTCCCCTGCAGTGGGATAATGAACAGATCAGTTCTCTTTTATAAAACTAGAAAATGAGCCTCCAGGAGTTAAGTAAGCCTCTGACCACTCTGCAGCTAGGAAGAGTGAGTGCAGACAATTCTAAAGGCAAACTTTGTCCTTACCAAAGTTCACCCTTCAGATGTAAGGCCACCAGCATTGGAACACGGAGCAGGAATGGAATGTCCTTTCCGGCATGCCCAATTCTTTATCTCTCCTAAAGAACCACAAGTGCTGATGAAGTTGAAGAGACTTAAGGGAAGGATAAGACAATGCCAATAATAATATTCATTAAGCAGAGGTAGTTTCTTGATATAATGCCTTTGTGTCTTAAATATGTAGTCTTCTATTTAAGTCCCCTCCCTGCAGTAAAATCCAGCAATTATTCGTAGCTTCCTTTAATAAAGGAGAAACATAAGTTCAGAAATGAGCTCCCAAGAGAAACTTGTTGCCTAGAGTCATAGGAGTTCTAAGCCCATGTTCATAGTCTATCTTCATACCCTCTTCCTTCACACATGTCCTCACGTATACCTTCCTGACTTCCTTTTGTGAGGATCATGGTACCCTCACTCAAGGAAACTCCATCTAGAGTTCATCTGTGAGAAGTGGAGGTACAGCATGCCTGCTGCTCCCTTAGTAATCCCAGGGTTTTGGGTATGGTAGTAAAAGCAGAGATGGAATTAATCAGTTATGTGTGGAAAGTAGATAAAGGAGTAATATAATTAGGAGTCTATGATTGTGAAGGATCAGGCCTGGCTTTCCTGCATGATTGCTGAAATCCAGTCTATTACTTAATAAGGAAATCATATGGCATATCTAATTATCAGAAAATTTATGAGATACTCACTGGTTTCTTTCTTTTGAGTGCTGCAGTTTAAGATTTTTAGGATATATACGTATATAAATGCCATTTTCTCCTTCTCAGTTGAATGAACCCAAGTTTCTTCAACGGTATTTTTCTGATGTTCATTGAGCATTGAAAACTACCATCTTGCCGGGCGGTGGTGGCGCACGCCTTTAAACCCAGCACTTGGGAGGCAGAGGCATGAGGATTTCTGAGTTCAAGGCCAGCCTGGTCTACAAAGTGAGTTCCAGGACAGCCAGGGCTACACAGAGAAACCCTGTCTCGAAAAACAAAAAAAAAAAAAAAAGAAAACTACCATCTTGTCAATCTCAAAATGAAATGGCCCCTTGCAAAATGATGGTCTTTCTTAAGAGAGGCTTTGCCTGTTCAAAGCTTGCTGACAGTTTTGGGGAGGACAGACATGTAAATAACCATGGCATGAATGTGCCTAGTGATGTTCCATGGCAAACACAGGCTTAAATAAGCATCTAAGGTTGCATACTGTTTTTCTGTTTTACCTTCAAATACTGAGAATTCTCTTAATCCTCTCTATCTGGTTCCTTATCTCTAAAATTGGGATAATAATGTTATTTTACATGTTATTCATAGGGCTAAGTGTAAGTTTGTGTGTGCTCCTGGCATATTCTCATTTCTCTCTCTCTCTCTCTCTCTCTCTCTCTCTCTCTCTCTCTCTCTCTCTCTCTCTCTCTCTTTCTCTCTCTCCTCTCTATTACTTGGAGACCCTCAATTATTTAATCTTCTCAACATGCTTGGGAAGTATGGAAAAGGAGGTAATTAAATATTTGGAGACTGCATCATATTTCATAAATAGGCAATTTTAAAGTTGGCCCTTAAATGATAAGAGAGTATAAGATAAAGAAGAGAGTAACAAGTCATTCATGTCTCTTCTAACCCATCTAAAGGAATGCCTGGAGATACCAAAATGCCTCAGAAAGACCAAAAGAAATAGTGACATTTCAAACAAGTGTTCCTGAAATATTACATTATACCAAAATGCCTAAAATATGTGCTTAAAAACATTTCTATTACCATTAAGTGCTTTCTTTATAGAACACTCCATCTTTTAGTGCCTTAATTAGACTTATTCATTAAAGAGACATTTATTAAAAACTTAAGATTACTTTTAATGAGCTTGAAAACTATCATGTTAGTTGTTTGACCAAAAAATGTGCTTTCCAAATCCAGAACTCACTCATTTGTGAATGAAAAACACCAGGCCAGCAAGATATATGGCTATAAGGATGAATCCTCTGACCAGTCCATACTGAAATTCATTTTTTCATGTGTCTGCTGAATTAGTATATATACAACTGATTACAAGAAACTCAAAAAAGTCAAGCTCCCCACCTCTGCCCATCTCAGCATAATGCTTGACTGAGGGTTTCTTGTAATCAGTAGTGTATATATCTTTGTTCACAGATGAGTCTTGTTTTGAACAGCATCGTTTTTGGTCACTGTAAATGTTGCTTTTACTTCCTCAGATGATGTGTTGAGAGCCATATCCAAGCTATGTGACTACATGATTTTGGTTGAGCTCTGAGGGCTTCCTTCTCTGTTCTAACAATTCCTAGACCTAGGCCTGGACGATCTAGCCTCCTTATAGTCTAATCTTCCAAGATGACTGATTCAATCTGGCTTGTCTTGTCTTCTGAATGAATTGCTCTGCCTGGTCTCATCCTAGTTTTGCTAGTACATTCTAATCTTCTGGCTCCTCATTTTCTTGGCCTGTGTCTATCTAGTTCTCCCTGTAACTTGTCTCGGTAAAACTGTCCCAGTAAAGCTGACCAAGTAAAACTGCCAAACACATACCACCACATACCACACACCGTACTTTTTCTCTTTCTCTGCTCTTAAGTAGCTTTTTCTTCCTGTGCTATTGAGAGTTGCATATCCTATCTCTGACTCACCGGGTCACATCTCTCTCTGATTCATCATTTGCTTTACCCCTCAATTAGACATCACTTTCCTTCCTTGTTAGGATTAAAGGTGTGTAGTAGCCGGTGTTGCTAGATCGAAATTTCTCTACAGGAATACATACAAGTAACAGTACGTTTATGTGCTCATTAAAGGTAATTGCAGACACTGAAATATCAAGCATGGTTTTCTTAGACATGGTGATAGTTGAGGATGAAGACTGAGGGAGTTGCCCCCGATGAGGATAGAGAGAAGGAGGAATGAAGCTCGTTTCACAGAAGCTAGAGATATGGCTGAATCATTGCTGAAGAATAGGTTATGTAAAATATTTAAAATGGGAAATACTTTCGGGTCAGAGAGGGGAAAAGAAACCCGACTTATGGCTTAGGAGAAATGACACTTGAGGAAGTTGAGGTCTCAGTTATGGGCATATATATCTAAATGTGGTACCCAGGACAGAGACCTAGACTATTACACAGGAAGATTAGGAGGTGACATAGAGAAGCTATAGGGAAGGGTGAGGCCAACATCTAGGCTTCATTTGCTGAAGTAAGAGAACTATTAGTAGACTCAGATCATAAAGGGCTTCGTGTACTTTGTATACTGTTGATGGATGTGCAAACTTGGCTAAATAGTTTTGCTTCACTAAACTTTAATATGTATGGGGAGGGACCAAGTTGGTACTTCATAGCCCTCCAGTTCCCAGGCAGAACAGTTTCATCAGTAAAATCTTAGGAGATGCTGGCCAGTTTTTCACTCACTGTCATCTCCTACCTCCATGTTCCCTCTTTCTCCCAGAGAGGATTCATAGGCTAGTAGGTGTGGGTTAATATTAACTGGGTTCTTTACAGAGGGTCTTTAGAGTTTCTAATGCTTATTTCCATTCTGAATTGTAAAGGGGAGATTGCACTATAAAGAATTCCCAATTGATTTAACTGTATGTTCAATTTCATAGAATATGCTCATGTAAGCACTTACTGTCCCTATACTTTGTAAACAAACAAACAGCAAAGCAACAAAAACCCCCAAACAAAAACCAAACTCTATCAATTTCAAGTTAACACAAATATTGAGCATCTGCTGTCTCTAGTAAACATGTATGCTGCCTGGAAGATGATGCATATCTTTCCAATAGTAGTGGCAAAACATAGCAAAAATCATTAAACCTTGGGATCCCAAATATTTGCAGAAATAAAGCATGCATCTGAGTCTCAGAATGAGTTGGAGGCAAAGAGCCCCAACTGGGTAACTGGGTCCTTCAGCTCTGCCCTTGAACAAGATAGACAGAAAGCCTCCATAACAAGCTCCCACAAGAATGATGGGATGGAAGGGACTGTGACGCCAGTGTTATGTCTACAGTTCCAGCAGTAAAGCAAGGGAATACAGAGTAAGTTGGCATTTCATTAAGGTGGCATTTAAATCATCCTGATTGACAGTATCACCTGCCATTCTGTTGCTTATCAGTTTGAATCCAGTCTGATGTGCTATTTAGAAAAGGAAGCATACCTCTCTGGTGATGTATAGTTCTTTATTTTTAACAACATTTTTCTCAAAATATATGTAATCTTCATCAGTTCTATATTTGTTTTTCCTCCTAATTTTATTGTTTATCACTGAAATTATTATTTCATATCTCCAGTTTGTACCTATAGGTTATTATTTTTTGTTGTTATGATCATTTTAATCAAAAGATTATTCCTCAGGACCCAGGGAGGTCTTCCTTGCTAACTAATGTTTTGTGATGCTTCATAAATTGAGTGTGCGTTTTCAACAGGTAGGCTTTATTACTCTACTTATTGCCTTGTCTTTTATTGAGCAACTACTATGTTCGATGCATAACTAGGTGATGAAGAAATGAGAGAGAACGGGAGGGACACTGTGGTCCTTTCACACACTTTCTTCCTTCCTGCTTTTTGTAACTCTGTCCCTGGATTTAGCTCTTTGCTTTTCTTCTGTTTTTAGCTACAGAATGCATCCATAGAGACAGATAGACCAATGCATACACGTGTGTACTAGCACACACACATGTGCATACCTACGCTGGTCTACTTGGTTAGATGATGAGCGAGCAAGTAGTAGTTGTGGAATAGGTCAGATGCTAAAACAGGTTGTTGGGATTTGTTTTCATTGCTTAGAGATATGAGATCTGGTCATTTTGTCGATCTCACATAGGTCCGATGCTGTGAACAGCCTGCAGTCATCTTAGTTAAAAGCGTGTAATGGAGAGATGCTAAAGGCATGTTAAAGGAAGGACAGGGATCTTAGCTGCTTCCTCTTAGGACTGTAGTTCTTGCTGGGACCACCTGTGTCTGTTGCATCCATGCTCAACAGAAGGGAGCACATGCGCATGCCTTCCTCTCTGTTTTTCACAGATTCTTAGATTGTGTTGGCCGTCTTGTCTCCTCCAGTGTCTCTGGCAAAAGGTCGTAGGTTTCATTTGATTACCTCTTGGTTTCCTGTTAAACTCGCATGAGTCACCTTGCTCCACACAGCTGTTTAGAATGTGCTCATTTGTTTTTTCTCCTTAGCGTGTCCAGTGTTGAAAGTTAATGCTTTCTCCTTCTATTTTCACAGAATAGATGTCAGAGGACACAACATTAATAGGAATCTGTTTCCTCTATTACCTCTCAGGACTAGGCTTTCAGAGCCCTTTAGGAATTACCATTTGCAGTGGAAAGCAAGCTGCCGTAAATGGACAGAAGTTTTTCTCTGTCTTCTCCTAATTGTTTCATTGCTTTGAATTTGGACTGTTTCATTTAATTAACAAGATGTTATTAACCTTATCACCATGGGTAAAAATAGACTATATTTCAACCTTTGAGGTGTGTCTAGTTTCTTGGAGGAAAATACATGTGATAGCATTGCTGCTTATTGTTGAGCTAAACACTTCTAAGAGCTTTACTCCAGAACATAGCTATAAATAACCTATGAAGATCAGCTATCTTCTCCTAGGGTATCTACTTACTTTTCTGGATGCTTCTAGAAAATCCAATTCTGTGTTTGCTCCTCCAGAGTAAACATCTTTTATCAGAACAAATAACATGTAAAATCCTTTGACTTTAGCAATGTAGAGCTACAAAAATAATTCAGTTCACAGTGGCATCTCAGGGATCTTTTTGTACTTTTAGTGATAATGTAAAGTTGGACATGTTAGCTATTCTCTTATTTATGTATGTGTTGATATGGGTTTTGAAACAGAAAATTAGTGTAATTGCCCGAGTAGAGAAGATGTGGGAATTATTGTAGCTGTTGTGGGGACCACAGCGATTTCTGTGTTTTGAGGAACAGTCAAAACACAGCATCCTCTGTGCCACATGTGCTCTTAGACTGATGTTTCCCTCAGATAGAACAAAGCAAATGTTCAAGAGGAGTTTCATTGAGTGTTTAAAATTCTGAAAGCTGAGCTCACTTCTGGGTCTCTGTTCACTTCTCAAAGAGAATCCTTCTTAGCAAATTTAAAGGCTTGTTGATTTGTCTTTTACTTGGAGAAAACATTTTGTTCCTCCTGGTAATTGCAAGTTCCTCATGGGAACTGCAAGTTCCTCTGGCTTTGTTCTCTCTCTCTCTCTCTCTCTCTCTCTCTCTCTCTCTCTCTCTCTCTCTCTCTCTCCACAAACTCCACTCTGTTTCTGCTTGTTTTTATTCTTAATTGAGTTGATTTTTCTCTTCCATTCTTAGAGAGAGAGAGAGAGAGAGAGAGAGAGAGAGAGAGAGTTATTATCCCAGTAAAGGGAACTATGTGGTATTCAAATAGACTTGGCTGAGTTAAACAGCTGCATAACTACTCATCAATGTCCACCTCCCTGACTTCCCAGGGTTTTAGCATTCTTGGATTCATTAGCAGGCCTCCATGTTCTAGTACACGAAACTCACTATTGAGAGAGGGGACACATCAAAGAGCAGTATGAGAAACTGCCACATTCATAAAGTAGGGGCAACGAACTCAGATGCTGTCTGGAACCAAACCAGTTAGAAACAGTGAAAAGGATGTATGAAAATAGTTCCTCCTTTCTCACTACTAAACGATGGCTAATTGTTGAATTGGGAAAATAAAGGCAGAGTATTGGCTGGGTTCCTCTGCTCCCTTTCTCTCCTTCTTTTCCTTCAACTATCATTCAATTCATTTTAAAGTAGATTATATCCAGTGTTTAATTTAAGCAATCAAAGACTTGACAAATAGTACACTCTGCATTTTGTAAGAGCTTGTCCCATTTTGGCCACTAGAACCTCAATCAGTTTGAAAAAAGTGAAACTAACACTAGCCACAAAGTGTACCATATTCTTAATACTCTGGTCAGTGGTCAATGATCCTATTTTTTATGATCTTTAGCTTAACCAGAAAATGGAAAGGCACTATGGTACAAAATTTGCGCCATGTGTTGTTGAGAAATATTGAATTGGAAGTCAATTCCTAACATGGCATATGGAAATACTCTGTCTTAGTCTAAACTGAGGTGACAGTCTAAAACTCAGGGAATGTGATGAACCAAAACAATGCTTAACTTCTTAACCTACCTCAGTGGCTTCGAATAACAGTTAGCATTTTTGATGTTCATCTGTTGGACAACACTGACTATATTTTGCTAGTTCTCTAAATGTAGCCCAAGAAAATGTCTCATCAGTCTCAAAACCCTTCAACCATCTTTCATTGTTATTATTTTTATTTTGAGCTTGTATCCTGGGGGTCATGCCAACAACCCCTCACATGTCAGGCTAGAAAGCACAGTGCCACTGTGAGGCCACATTCACACCCCAGGGGCTATGCGTCAATCTCATTTCTTCAGATTAAATAATTCAGACTTTATATATTACTTTAAATAGTATATAGTCATATATAGTATAAATCATATATAATTTTATGTTTCTTTTTACTGCTTAAATCCACAATTGGAATTCCTATTAATAAATATCAAGAAATTGCACAATGGCTTCATTCCTTTGAACTCTGTCTTTTACCTAGTTTAGGAAAGCTTGTTCCCTCTCATACTGGTATTAGTTTTTATTCTTTCCCAGCTGAAAGGGTTTTTACACATTTGTTTTTCTGCTGCTAGAATTTGCAGTTCAATTTTATTTTATTTTCTTATTCCTGTAAAGGTATAATCATATCCCTATACTTACCTATATTACTAAATTTATATCCAGGATGAATCTTTTGTTTTGAATTACAATTATGTCCATTCTTCTTAGCAAAATATCTATCTCCATTGTGATGGTATCTTTAAAATTAAGTATCATGTGATCTTTCTTTATTGAAGGCAGTTAGATGAAGTGTTTAAGAAATACAGGCCACATCCACAGGGAGTGCTACAGTAGACTTCCCTGACATTGAATCATTGGAAACTGCTCTTTCATAGGCCCAATTTGGTCATCTGATTTATGCACTTTCTATCTTCGGAGTTGAGGTACAGACTTTCCAGGGAAAAATCACATTTATTTTAATGTTGGGATCATCTCGAAATGAGGACATCTATAGATGCCAAATGGACATTATTAGTATTTTATACTTGTGTTGCAATAGTGAGACATATGCAGGTTCCACTGTGGCTTCAGAAAGCATTTCCTGCCCATTTAGAGTCTCAAGTGCAAACTGTAACCCTGTAGAATATTATGTGGGTTTGTGGCACTCCCAGGGGGACCTTGGGCCCATAAACCAGCGAATGGATTATATAATGCTGCATAAATGCTGTATTTTTCATCTGACAGACATAATCTTGATCCTATATTTTTATGTTACCTAACTGCTTCAGAATACTACTGTTGAAGCAACCCATCAAAATGGAAATTGCTTCTAAAACATGGAGCAATAAATATTGGTCAAGGCTTTGTGTAATTCAGTGACTCAATACTTGAACGCGAGTGTATTTGAAATTGTCTGTTGCTTTAAAAATAGGTTCATAATCTTGATTTTATTGATGCCATTTGAATTCTTTCCATCTCAGTGTTCATATGTTTACTTTTTAAAAATTAAAATTAACTCTGCTTGATTTGTTTAAGGCATGCCTGGCTATGAATCAAACCTAAAAGCAGGCAAAGATACAGCACTGACAAGTTATATAGCATGGGAATTCAGACTGTACATGGGTCAAGACACATTTGTGGTACCTATGGAATAAATCATGAAGGATACATCACTATGAAACTTGCAGGAAAAGCCCATCTCAGCTGTGTTACATTTGAATGATTTGATAGGTGGGTCATGGAGTCTCAACATTTTGCCCTTTCATTGGGCCACAGGCTTTCTCTGATTCTGTATACAAATAATAATAGTTTTGACTCTGCTAATCCTTTCTTAGAAACATAGACATTTCCTAGCATTTCCTCTCCTGTCTTTTGATTGGAAGCACATTCCAGAGTTGACTGCTCTGCCTGCATGGTTCCCTTTCTGCCACATCTTCAGCATGTCCAAGCTGACTGTCCTACTTGCCCTCTTGCATAGAAGCTGTTCACACCTTCCAACTTTTACTGTGAAGGACAGATTCCCCTTTGCTTATGAGATGGCAACCACTGTAGGTTACTTTCCATTTTACTAAGATTGACTTTACTGTTCTCGTAGGCAGAGTGTGCCCATGATCATTCATGTGTTTTGAGTACTCTTTGTTCTCTAAGGCAAGGATCATCCTGGAGTCTTCTGTGTCTCAGGATGTTTTATATTTTGATCGTAGATGTTACTCTTTCTTCTTCAGCTTGGCTGTAACATTAGGTTTAGCTCTCAATTTGATTACCTTTTCATTTCATTTGCCTCTTTATAACCTAGGACTGTTTTCTAGACATAAGTTCTTAAGTGCTTAAGTGAGGATCAGAGAGTATCCCATTAAGGGTTCAGATCCTGGCTCTTTTAAATTTAGTAGCTTTCTGAGTATGCGTAACCATGAAGACCTTGTTTTAGAATATGTCACTTCATTGAGAGTTGGTGTCATATGCTTTTCTGTTCTTTATCTCTTTTTAAAAGTAGTTTTGAAGCTTTTTGTTATTTATTTAACATACACACATATGACTTCTGTGTTTGGAAGTCAGAAGAAACATGCAGGAATCATCTCTCTCCTATTGTGCTGGTCCTGGGGATCAAACTCAGGTCACTGGGCTTGGCAGCATGCACCTTTACCTGCCAAGACATCGCATAGCCTAAAGAATTTATCCAAACTGGATTTGTGTGCACGTGTGTGTGGAATACAGTTGTTATATTTTGCAGGTTTACTAAAGCCTTCTAAAGCATTTATGTGCTAACTGGTAACATCATTGTCATGGATGATAAATTTTAAGAGAAAGATTTATTACTATTTTTTTCAGTGTGTGTGTGTGTATGTGTGTGTGTGTGTGTGCGCGCGCGCGCGTTTGTGTATGTGAGAGAAAGAAAGAGAGGGAGAGAGAGAGAGAGAGAGAGAGAGAGAGAGAGAGAGAGAGAGAGAGAGAGTCTGTGTGTTAGGGTGGATATGTAGGTGTCCATGAGGTCGAAAAGCATCAGATCCCCTGGAACTAAACTTACAGGCAGTTGTAGGCTCCCTGTGTGTACATTAGTAATATGATCTTTCTGGCTGCAAATCTGTAAGGACTCCCATTATTATTATTTGAACCTATATGGCATTATTCACTTAACATTGTACTTTGAAAAACAGGATCACCCCTAAATTAGAGTGTGTAAAACCAGAATTGGTAGACTAAAGGCACAAATCTAAGTTTTAAGTTTGTGTTGTTAGTCCTATTCTGCAGGCATATAATTATTTAATAGCGGTAAATGATAAGACTACTAATTGCTTTGGTGATTAGCTTCTTCATTCTCGATTCTTGATTTTTTTTTTCAGCTTAGCACTGTGATATAAAGTCAGTTCACCAATCTCCATTGCTGCTTTTTGGAGTGAAGTGCTTTTTGAAGAGGAAATGATAAATTATTCTTCGGGGAACAATACAGTTTACTAAGCTGTGTATGAGGCTTGGGGGTCAGGTGACCTAACTCCGTTCAGAGGGTCAAAGGCGTGTGTCAATTGACAGTGCTCTCTTCCCTATCTACGCTAGTGCACAGAGCTTGCTGCTTCTGTCTTTGCATACCCTCAGTAGAGAAAGGATCTTGTTCATCACGCTACGCAAGCTCCCTTCTAGTTGAAAATGGCTACCTATTACTCTTTCAGCATCATACCCAGAGGGAGAGGATAAGATGTGATGGAGTCTGGCAGGTATATGGTTTTGAATGCCATTCTGTTTCTTTTCTTTTCTTTTTCTTCATAAACCTTCCAAATTTCTGTGTTCTAAACTTCTTTTTATCATTCCGGTGACAGGAAAATGCACATCGTTATATGAAATATAAACTCAAGCAGTAGTTGATACTAATTATAACAAATAATCCCAACAACCTTCATATTCAAAGCACATTCAGACCTTCTGCTGGGAAGTAGTTTAGATCATTTATCTTTATTTGTGTGTATATTGAACACAAATACATATATGTGCATACATATAAACACATACAATATGCATGTGTATATGATTATCTGCATATTCCCACACAATATATATACATGCATATGCACAAAACATACATGCATATATATATATATATATATATATATATATATATATATATATACACACACACACACAGATAAACATATACAACATGACAGTATATAAAGGGATGGTTTAGGAAACTATCAGTTTATTTAGACCAAGTCTAGCAGGAAAGGTCTGATGATAACTAAATGAAATCTGTATTTCGTCTCAAGAACAAGCTGTAAATGTAGAATGAACCCAGCTCTTTCTGTAGTCTGTAGCTGGAAGAGCTTGGGAAATGTGTTAGTGTATATAAGCCAGTTTGCCAACTCTCATGCTGTTACCAATCCAACCTGTGCTTTCCAAAGCAATGAAACTTCACGTATGCTGTTGTACTGCTCATGAAAGTGCCACTTTCAGAAGATTGTACTTGAAGTGTTTTTAAATAGCACTAGAAAGACTCGGCCATGCCACAGGAAAGCTTTTCCCTACTCCAAGTGTGCATTTAATCAGCATTATGGCAATTACAGCTCAACTAGAAATGCTTCACCCCTTGTTTTGTGGCAGGAACTTTGTCTAGGATAAAATTATCACGAGTAGAGGTAATTTGAAATGTTTTTCCTCCATTTATTTATGACAGAATAAGACAGGGGGTTGTGGAAAAGATGAATATCTTTTTCTAATTGAAGGCATCTGCTCTGAACTTCAGAGATAGCTTATAGAAGTCCTACAGGAGAAAAGAGAGGCACCATTGCTCGGTGATTGTCCATGTGCTATGTCCATAGTTTCCTAGGATTCATTGATTGACATGTAGGAATGAGACTTAAAACCAGACCTAAGAAGCACAAACCTGGTGAGTCCCCTTATTTAGTTATCTCATTGATATTTTTTTAAAGCTGCTTTAAAAGAGTGCATTGCTGCCACCACTAACACATATGTATCCCTGGTCTCTGATGTAGGTTTGAACACCTGGGAAAGTGGAGTCAATGAAAACCCAGGCTGTCTGTCTACCCTAGATTGTCTTTCTGGATAGCCTCCCAATACCACCGTATTTTATGTCTTAGGGGAACCTAAGTAAAGCGCTCAGCTATACAAATGAAAGTAATCTCTCTGTACTTCAGATAATGATAGTACTAGATCCTTAATGTTGACATAGAAGAAGGTAAGCTCATCTTCCCACTTATAAAGAGTGAAAGTTTGTATGATAGCTTTTATCTAAAATTGCAGGTTCCCAATGATGGAGGAAGTGCTAGGCTGTAAACTCTACACAGATAATGTCATTGCTAGAATTATTGTCTTTCATTTTTTAGGGTGCCTAAGACATAAAGGGACACTGCCAAACTCATACAGGTGTTGTTGTTGTTGTTGTCCCAAAAAGAAACTGATTTGAAATGCCTCATTCTTGAAGGTAATTAAACAAGCTAGGCAATTGGTTCAGAAACAGGAAAAACAGCTTATAAAGACATAGTAACAGTATTTCTTTATTTGAAAAGCTGTTTTCCATTTAGAAGATAGAATGGCCTTTTATTTACTGTAAAAGAATGGGATAAAGATTATATGTTAATTTGTAAAATATTTCTAACTCTAAGATAAAATTAGATTAAAACCAAAAATAGCAAGGAACAACATCTTACTGGATATGATTTAGTAAAAGAAACCACTAGGTGTTTGAGGAGAAGAATTGCTTTCAGTGTGTTACATGACCCCACCTTCAGGGATCTTACAGCTCATTCCAGGTCTGATGGGATTCACCTATACTCCTAGGACTCAGGAGCTGAGGTAGGAGGATCAGGAGTTCAAGGCTGACGTGGGCTCTGTAAAAGTTTAAAAGGAATATAGAGTGAGACACTGTCTCCAAAAATAACAAATAAACTGAAAAGCAGTTCGACCAAGAAAAGAAGCACTTTCATAGCTCTAATGAAAAGCAGATATTAATAGTTTTAAATTTTAATTGACAAGCCTTATGGAACAGAGAACAAGATGGTTTGAGTAGATTTGATACTCACTCCTCTGCCTCTCCCTCTCCTTCTCCCTCTTCCCCCCCACCCCCCTCTGAAACCAAACTGGTATCATGTACATCATAAATAGATGGTTTGCTTAAGAGAGTTTATCCAGTCAGGTGGGGAAATGGGAGGCCTGAGATCCTTGGACAATTCTACCACTGGAGCTCGAAGGTGTTACTAATGTCTGAGTTTCTGTATTCTTGTGTAGGAGAATATCAGAGTGTGTAACACGAATCAACAACATGGTCTTACCCAGGTGGATACCACCTACAGAAGGGTTTTAGAATCTCAGAAAGGCCAGGTAAATGTTTGGTACTTCAGTGACTTATGATTTGTCTAGCTTACAAACACTGTATTTAGGCAAAGAGAACGAATGCTAATTTTTTGGTTTTTAAAAAGGCTCTCATAGAGACCACGTGTATTTCCAGATGGGTATTCCTAAATAATTTGTGTCTTACAGGTATGTATTGTTTGTGTGAAAGACAGTGTTTGCTCCTGTAACATTTATCTCCTATGAAGGAAAGCTCTTGACAGTGATGGCATTCATACACCCACCCAACACACACAGCCTTGGTTAGTGAACATTTTCCCACTGATCTTTATCATTGAGAAAACAGAGACTGTTTGGTACCTTGGAAATCCCAAGATATGTTGACAGGATAATACAGAAAAAATGGGATTATATGACTCTGCCATTATGTGCTCAGCTTTAATGTAAGAGTAAGAAGTTGAAAAAAACCACTTTGATTAAAAAAAAAATTAGCTAGACCATTAAAAAAAAGACTGAAGATAGTTCATTAAAACATAGTCTTCAGGCCCACCATAACTCTCTGCCCTTCTAATTCAGTGTTTCTCAACCTTGACTAACATTAGAATCACCCAGGGAGCTTTAAATATCCTGATGCCCAACCTACACCTCTAGCTGATTAATTTACAGCCTCTGGGGGTGGGGGAGGAGAGGGGCCAGCATTTAACAGTATCTTTTAGAGCCCCACATACAATTCTAGGTACCACCTAGCTTGAGTTCTACTTAATGTTCCTATTTGTGTGTCTGAACTGGACAATAGAGTACAATGTGTCTACACATTATACTTAATCCTCCCAAGTTCTGAGGATTCTTCTCTGGCCCCTTTGATTTTACTCTTTAGTAATACTAGTCTACCCAGGCCTGACTGATGTCATAAAAAATCATACAAAAGTTTCTTTTTTCTGTTTCCCCCTAAGCTATATTAGGAGATGATTTCTTTTTCTAGTTTTGTCATTTCATTTAGAAGTTGTATTGTGTTGGCTTGCAAAACTGAATCCAGGATTTCTTCATGCTCAAAGTTTGTTTAAACAACAGGCCTTTGGAATGCTTATATTTCCCATTGCAGATATTCTAGTGGGGAGGGAAATGAACCCTTGGAGAGGATGGATGACTCCTGTGATGCTTCAGAGTGGGATTTGGGTGTGGGCTGTGGAGAAAGACACTGAACGAAAGTCATATCCAATCTCTCTTCTCCTCAGCCTGACCTACCAGCGTATTCATCCTAGTTTCTTTATACATCTGGAGGGTATCTATATATCATTACCACAGAGATGAGCATCGCTAGTGCAAGAAAGAAGATGGAGCTTTGAGAATCACTGGTGACCAATCCTCTCATTACACAAGGAAGGCTGCACAAAGGTTAAGTGACTCTTCCAAAGTCATATAGCTAAATTGTGCCCTTTGCTCCTGCCAGTGTGATCTCTTCATTCTCACCAGAAGACAAGAAGTCCTGTCGTACCAGCACTTGACCCAAGGCCTTATGCATACAGGAGCTTGACAAATATTTGTTGAATGAAAACATGAATGAATGCTATTTCATGATCTTCTAATTTTGCTCACAGTCACACTATGAGAAGAATACTGGTTTCCAGTTTCTTCTAAAATCTTCTCCCTTTAGAAACAGCATAGCTCTTTCTTCTTGTTCTTTAAAGTATGTCCCTACCCATATAGCCATTAAAGTAGTTTATTGGGTTCTATTAAGACCTTTAAAAAATTATCTCTTCGTAACTGGATTGTGTGCCTATTTCTTCAAGTGTCGAACCTTCACTGGCTGTACCTTTGTCTCCTTTACCTCAGTCAAAGATCTTGCTTGGATCAGTCAACTGCCGTATAGAGGCCGTGAAGTATTGTACTGCTGTTAATAGTAATTAAGAAGGCATGATAATCAAATATCCAAATTTATGAAGTTTGAACTTTTATTCAGTATGAAAGATGTTCTTTTGCCTAATAAGTAGCCAAATGGTGTTTTTATGTCCATAAAATTCCTTTCTCTCTAAAATATTCTTACATTTTTTAGACCTCTCTTTTTTTTAAAGCAAAAGATTACAAGTTATTTTCTTAAGTAGATTGAATAATTTGGCATCTGCTAAATATTTTTTTGAGGTCTCTGACTATTCCCTGTCTCCGTCATTTAGCTACCCCCTAGAAGCAAGGCCAAATTGCAGCTTCACGGGAAAAACACTTGGGAAGCATCCAATCCAATGCATGCCAACTCACATTTGCCTTCCTCTTTCAAAGCTACATTTCCTGGCTGGACTGGTTAGAATTTCCCTTTGATGAAAAAAAAGAGTGTTCCTGGATTGGTTTCAAGCCCTTTTGTTCACAGCAGTCATTCCAGCATTCTCTACAGAGTTCTTATAAGCCAGAAGAAAAAAAAATGATTTTTATCATTTTCTCTGGAAAAGTACTCAAATGTGTGTTCTGCACCCTGTCAGATTCACCCTCTGATGCATCACCAGTCTGTGCCCATCTTTTTTGATCAATTTAAATTTTTAGTAGTGCCTGTAACCAAAACTTTGAATATGCCACATTCTTCCCTCTTTCAACCACGCTATGGTTGGCTGATTACATTTCTCTGTTGGCACTTGTTTCTCTCTTTTAAGGGACCACATCTGTGGAATATTAGGTACAGGTACCTGTTCTGAGAAAAGGGAAAAAAAGAAAAAGAAAAAGAAAAGAAAAAGAAAAAGAAAGATGTATTATTTGGATCCTGTTTCCTCATCTATAAGGAAGAATTTGACTCTGCAGTTCCCAGGGAACATAGGGTTCGTGTGTTCAGCTTTTACGTTTGGCAGCCCCAGCAGGTAGAGTTTTGGGTATCATTCATTTTCAGTCAGGATAGCTTCCTTTCATTCATGCATATTCACACAGTTGTTTAAGCTCTTTGCTAAAATGGGCTTCATTGCTAAACTTGTACTGAGTTCTAAAACTTAAAGTTTTCAATTAATTTGGATAAAGTTACATATCTTTCCTGACTTTGATTTGATAAGTTGAAAAGTACTCATGATTAAAGCCACCCCCTTTCAGTAATTGCTAGGAATATATAAATGTTATAACTATGGTAGCATAGTACCTGATACATAGTACCTGGCACAAGTACAGTTTGTCTTCTGCTAGGAAATGTGTCACAGATTTAAGACTTCCTAAGGTACATGTTTTGCTCTTAGGTCACTCAGAGTTGATGGGAGGGAACACATGTAGGCATGAGTGTGTTCTATCACAAGTACCATCCTAGACTTACATACAGTAGCTAATTACATACAGTAGCTAAAGCATTCCAAAGCATGTGTAGGGAGAGGGAGGATGGGGAGCAAAACATAGCTTATACGAATTTGAAAGAATATATTAGTTGTTTGAATGATGGGGAATAATAAGAAGAAAAAAGACCAGCATGTTTAACATCAATGGGACAGGCAGGAAAATGGTACATATAACTAGTGCTTTTAGAATGTGGGTGTTGGACATGAAGTTGTGCTTTGCATCTGTCAGTCTCTCTCCTCAATGTCCTCCCAGAGCACTCTCTATTGCTAAAGACAGCTGGGGTAACTCTGATTGGATGACAGGAGGTTTCTGATGGCAGGGAGGAGTTATGATGGTAGTAAATAAAGAGGGGTCTGTGTGAAGTGTCTGGTGCAGTTACCACAAATCCGAGCCATGTATCTGATATAGAAACCTCAGAAGAAGATGGATTTCATCTGAAGACGATGGTCTTGAAAGGTTGGGTAGAGGAATAAAGGGAGTCAAATGATACATTGAAGGAGAGTTTGGGGGTTTAATTTTAATGGTGCGCTGTGAGTACTTATGCTGCCTTACTTCTTTGGTGTTGTGTTCGTGTATGATTAGGGAGACTTTGCCTGTGAGCATCCTCCTCCAGACTGAGGCACTGAGAGTAGTGAGATGTGATCATTCTGTGTTTAGACTCATGGCACTTGATGTGGGCCTGTTCTCTGGCTGATGCTTAATGACCTCTGCTTAATCAGCAGGCCTCAGTCTGTCAGTTGAAGGCCATGTTCCAGACAAGCTAAAAGGTGATTATCGTTCTCAATCTTGTACTCAAAATGCAGAAATGAAAGGTTATTTATTTCAAATAAAGAATGCAAGTTGGAACATTCATTAACTGTACAAATCAGGACAGATAATGCAGAACAAATAGCGTCTTGCTGTAAAGGACAAGGTTTTGGAAACTAAAGTGAAGGTGGATTTTTAGAAGAGTGGAGAAGGAGTTATATTACATACAGTGAAGAAACGAGCGAAACTCAGTTTTTAAACTTCCATGTATGTGTATATATAAAATTCAATAATAACATAGTTTTAAAAAATAGCGCAAAATACTTTAACAGGTAGACAGGGAGTTAAACTTGTCAGGAAGGGGATGATTTAAGACTAAAGTAACAACATTTAAAGAAGCAGCTTCCACAGTTGGCGCACAGTATGCATTTGAGATTCTTTACACATAACTCCTAATGTATGTTTGATAGACCATAACTCATTCATATCATACAAGGTATAGAGTGTATATTTGGTAGGCTGCAACTCATACATATCATACAAGGTATGCAGATATCCAGCATCTTATAATTGCCCAAATTCAGTTAATATGGAATCTACTATCATAATTATACAATAGCCCTTTTTGATGATACAACACAAATTTCTATAAAGCCACAAATTATTCCATCTTGTTGTACGACAGGTTTAGCACAAGAGCTGAATATTTTTCAGCTTCAAAATATAAACTGAGATCATTTTTAAATCTCTAGGTGACTAACACAATGTAAAACAACAATGCCTACCTTAAATTATGTATTGACTATCCTTTTACATTTTGTAAATAAATACACACAGTTTAATGTAAAACTGTGAGTGCTCAGTGGGGATATATTCCAATATTCTCTGTATGTGCATTTCTGTAGTCCATGGTAGCTTTTCTTTAGTTTTAAATTGTATGAGGCATTGAACTTGGGGCCCTTGTGCATCCCTGGAAATACCCTACCACTGAACTACTACTGATACAGAACTTTTGTGTTACCTTTGACACATGGTTTCCCTGTAACTGATCTTGAATTCTCTGTAAAGGATGGCTTCAAATTTATGAGTTCCTTCCTCTTAAATACTGTAACTAGAGATGCCTGACACCATTCTGACTTATAATTTTTTATTGTAGATTTTCATTTTAGAGATAACTTGAAAAAAATTGAGTCCATCTGTGACCTATAGAACAGCCTCTATGAAAAGTGAATTCATGGATTAGTCAAGTTATACCTTATATGTAAAAAATAAAAAAAAAATTAAAGCTGGAATGATGGTTCAGTGGTTAAGAGTTCTAACAAGAGTTAGAACTCTTTCAGAGGTCCTGAGTTCTATTCCCAGCAACCACGTGGTGGTTCACAACCGTCTCTAATGGGATCTGATACCCTTTCTGGTGTATCTTAAGGCAGCTACAGTGTATTCATATGAAATAAATTAGTGTTTTTTAAAATTAAGCAAAACGTAGAAAGGCGAAAAGACATCTATTAGAATTTACCCTCTTTAAGGTGATTTACTTAAGGATAAAGACTTGAGACTCAGATTGTGCTGAATGGTAATTTAATTGCTGACTGGTATCTATCTCCAAAGGCAACAGTTAAAAATCAACTGACAGCTATATTTCTAATGTATTGGATGAATCATTTTGACCTTGTAGTATATGCCCATTGATATGCTTTTATTTAGTATAAAACATCACCCCCTTCAACACTCACATTTGTTTTCCAGGTCCAAAACCTGCTGCTCTCCACCCATTTTGGTTGAAGGCGGTCTTGTATGAATACTTTTTAAAGATCCCATCTATCTCAATATGATCCTGTGGAGGCAAGGGTGCAACATGGGTATCATTGCTTCAAGACTCAGAGAGACAATTGAGAAGGTGATCTCAGTATAAATATCATCCAGCCTTCATGCATCCTCCCATTTAAAGGTGGTTTAGTGTTTTCATGTAGATAAGAAGAGGGGCAGATGCAGAAAGGGAAGAGGAAGAAGCAAAAGCACTCAAGCACAAGAACATAGTAGGAACAAAAGAGATGCTAACAAGACAGGTACTGAGTCTGTGGCTGTGACTCAGGTCAGCAGGTTGAGTCCAAGACAGTGGCTCTCAAGCCTTTGTAAACATCAGCCTCCCTAGGAATGCTGCTCAAAACTCACCCTTTCAGGCTCTTCCGTGTTTTCTCTGGCTCTAGATCATGGATATTGAATGTCCAACTAGTGCCTCTGTGACACTATTGCTGTTGGGCGGGGAGGCTACTCTTGAAGAACCACTAGTCTGAGGTTATAGTTTCCAGAGTACATGTAGTATGCTTCACAGATCCTTTCTGCTGAGAGCAATCAGTGTTTCAGGTCTGATTCAACAAAATAAATTCAAGATCTGTCTCTTCAAGGTTAGCAACTGGAAGGAAAGAACATTGGAAACAATGAGAAGGAAAACAGTATGTGAATGTTGATTTATGTCCTTGTATATCCTTATATATTCATATTACCTTAGATTAGAGGTTCTCAACCTCTGGGTCACAACCCATTCGGGGATTCCATATTAGATATTCTGTATATTAAGTATTTATAATTCAATTGATAATAGTAGCAAAATTACAGATATGAAACAGCAGTGAAATAATTTTATGGTTGGGGATCATCACAATGTGAGGGTTTAACTGTATTAAAGGGTTGCAGTATTAGGAAGGATGAGAAAACCTGCCCTAGATCTTTTATTCAGACAAGAAGAAACTGTTCTAACCCAAATGGTACATCAGAAAACAAAACAAGACAAAAATTCATCGATGTCTTGACAATAAATATTCTTCTAAGCTTTCAGCTAAAAAAAAAAAACTCTTAAAAATAAAGTGTTCAAAGTGAACAAGTATTATAGTCATTCTTGAAGGGTCACATTCAGAAGCTATTGTAGATCCGTCAGGATTAGTGGATTCTAACCAAAGACTCAGGTTATCCACCTGTCTTAAACGATCTGACTCTGTGCTCTTCAGAAAGCCTTTTAAATACCGCATGCCTCACCTTTCCTGTAAGAGGGATCATTGTACTCATATTTTATTTGATTTATTTCTATATAGTTAGAATCACTGCAAAGAGTAACTACACTTGAGGCTTACTCCACTATTTAGAAGAAGGGAACTAAACAAATCTAAAGAACCACATGATCATTTATGTGATTCAACTTTCTGTCGACTTCCTCATTTCTACCTAAAGGTCCACTTTCATAAACAGTTAACTATTGCCCAACTTTTATGGACTATATTTAACAGTTTTCACCAGAGTCTCCCAGCCTTTTCTCTCTCCAAGCACAACAGTTGCCCACATCAGTCTATGTTTAGGGCCAATTTGACAGTTCTGTTTTTGTGTGCCTTCTGGACAGCAGGCCCTTGAATGACAGTGCAAAACTAAGAACAGCTTTTGGCCAGAATTATATCTGCCCCAGTGCTTTTCTGTTTAAATTCTGGGGAGTATGAATTCCAGAAATGCATTTTCCAGGATGCTACAAATAACAGAAAAAAAAATATTAGATGAGGTGTTGGTTTAGATGCAAAGCTTTTAAATAAAAATTTCACTTCATGTATGTAAAAAAGTAAATGAAGGAATTAAGTATATTAGCTGAGCAAAAGCAGCAGTATTGAAAGCTCTTCCCTCCTACCTGACTCCTAGAGAAGCTGAACTTTTAAGGTGTCAGTCCTTGAGGGCACTGAGTTAAATGAATGGTGTGAGGGAAGGGAGGTGAATACTGAGAGGAAAGCCAGAATCCTGGTTTTATGCTTAAGGGCGGCGTTCATCTAGTCATTGCACAATTATCTTAAATACCTCCAGTGTGCCACCAGATTATACTGATATCAATTTTATTCATACTGTATTTAGATATATTAAAGGCTATCTGTGCAGTGGACACTATTTGATCACATGAGAGTTAGTGCTACAGCTAATTAGCAATAGCTTTGAAAAGCAGATAGATACTTAAGTGGATGAGTAAACTTGCCTGGATGGGGCTCAAAGCCATAACTAGAAATGTGTAGCAAGATTGAAATTGTGCTCAAATCAGAGTTTACTGAACTCCAAACTCTAAGCCTTAAACCAGAGTGCTCTATTGTGGTCTGGTCAGCACTGCACCCTGTTCACGACCTCAAAGTTACAATAAACAGAACAGGTCCCCCAGAAAATGTATGTTTCAATTTCCTCTTTGTTAAGTTGGCATTCTTACTAGATCTTTCATAAATCCCAGGCAATTAAAAGAGGGCTTTAATGAAACTAGCACATGTAATTGGTTGAGTGGTTTTATATCTTTACTCCTTGGGAAATGCACAGTTGCTCTGGACCATTTGCTGAATTGAGCTTGTGCACTGAAATCTAAAGATAGAGAACCATCTAGGACACACTAACTCCTTGTCAAGAAGAGAATCCTCTGTCATATTCAACTTCCTATAGGAACCATAGGAGTGTTCCCTGAGCTTAATTCCCTCAGGGACCCAGGGTCTCACCTCACAGTTGTTTTTATTTGAAGGTATCCTTAAGTGAACCTATCTTTCAAAGATGTTCCTTCTCATTTGCAGATACAGTTCTGTGTTTCCATATTTATGAAATGTTAATTAGCTGCCTACAGCATCTTCTCTGATTGAAACTATTTTTATTTTAAATAGTACATCTCGGTCATGAGCTGCTTAATTTAAAAGATATTAGTGTGTGTGTGTGTGTGTGTGTGTGTGTGTGTGTGTGTGTGTGTGTGTACATGTGTTTGTGCCACAGCATATGTATAGTGGTTGGAAGACAGTTTGAAAGAATATGTTCTTTTCTTCCACCATGTGGGTCCTGGGGATTGAACTACAGTTATCATATTCTGACAAATGTCTCTGCCTGCTGATCCAATCTTTTGGCCCAGCTTCATAGCTTTCACCATTGCACAAATTCATGTACTCTAATCAACATTTCTTGCCAGCTATGTATTTGCATCTAAACCATATCAAGATATGGTTATGATGTAATCTAAAATATAGAAAATATAAAATAAATATATAAAACATAAAACTATTTGAAAATCTAACAAAACGGCAATGAAAAGAATTTAAAATAGAATTAATAAAGCTTCTTTAAACCTACTTATAAAGTCCCAAAACTATGAGGACGATGCATGCTGTATTTTAGTGGCTGCCCTAAAGCACAAGGGATTATATGCATTAATGGGGCTGCATATAGTATTTCAATTTTTCATAGATTCTTAATTGAAGTACTTCATTCTAAAAATGACCTCAGTCCATCTTTTCCCATCATATATTGAAAGTTGTAATAGGGCCATAATATATGTAAAAGTATCTTAGTAAGTAATTCCTAGATGCCCCCAAGTGAAACCAGTAATCGGTATGTTATCATTCCTGTAGAGTGGTCATTACCTTCAGTTATCTGTTTGTCAAATATGTTTTCTAATTCTTATTATGATTGAAGAATGAGAAAGAAAAAAAGAGAAAGAGAGATGCTTTACCCTGGGAACTAATACAATAGATCTTCAGGGACTTCAAAGCAGAACAATTATCTCAGCCACAGAGACAATCCAGTGTCCCTTTGTTAGCCATTTATGACACATGTGCAAGACACTGACATTAATTTAAAACTTAGCATTACTAGTCTTGCCATGTTGCCAAGAGATTTCTGTCTCAATAATATATTGATTATATTATTGCAATGAGTAGGCTGATGACTCAGAGTTACAAAGAAGTTGTACTAAATTTATTTGAGGGGGCAATGCTGGAAACTTCAGAATTAATATGAGCATGTTTCATCCCCTTTTCACGTCAACTTTTACCTACATTATTAATTGATACCAGTTCATCTTCTTTAGTGTGAAACAGAAGTAGGGACTAATTCTCTGTAGTTACATAGTTCTCAACACATTTATGGTTGTTTAAATATATATATCCTTTCCAATGATGTAAATGTGGGTTAGTCAATTCTGGCATTTGGCTATTTCCTTGAAAGTGATTGTTGGCTGATCAATTTTTGAAACCACTTGGCCAATGCTGGCAGTCCTCTTTCAGTTAATTGTGTACCTACTAATCACAAACAGAATTCATGCATGGGGTAAACCATACACAATTTATCTCAGGTTGTATAAACTCTGTGGATCTTTGAGATCACAGTATACTTGCTTCCTACTGAATGCTCGTTTGGAAAGTGTGTTGGTGGCTACAGTCCTTTTCCTTGTATATCCTCCATATTGCATGTAACACATCTGGTGATACTGCCCACTCTCCTGCAGAAAGCCTCAAATACATGGGGACTCCAGCTTTTTTCAAGGGACAGTCCACTATGAAAGCTGATTCTTTTCTATCTATCCTCCCTCTTCCACTGTTGTGTCCTATTCATAATCCCCTCTAACTGCACTTCACACTGGATATCTGCCAATGGCCAAGGGGCAGAGAAATGGATCGTGCCAGCTATCATGCCATGTTGGAGCACTCAGAGCGACTGGGTGTGTTGCATCTGAAGTAATCACAAACCAGCGTCCTGTCTTATAAAACACTAAAATAATGCTTGCCATTCCTTCCAGCAGGATAGATGGTGTGAGTCATCACATTCTATAGCTGTTCCCATTCCAGACTGATCTTGATGTTATGGTTGGTTAAGTACTATTGATGAACTAATCATATTCCTAAAATAACCCAATTACGTCTGTTAAAAATGATTCGTGAAAAATAAACAGACCATCTTATTATAAAGGCTTGTGCAAGAAGTCAAAAGTAGCCACTGTTTGCCGTACTTGTTTTGCTGTCTTGTGCACACATATCTTTTGCACACATATCAGATCACATGTTTACTGTAACTGGGGGATGGTAGTAAGTAGCTGAAATTACTTAATGCATAATAAAAGATTATGGACAAATTTAAAAAACTAGGCACTTACATTTTATCAATAAGCTAAATAACAATGAGAGAAGAGAGACATATAAAGCAATTAAAATTGAATATGAGGCAATTTAAATACAAATAGGCAGACCTAGACTCCGAAGCTGAGTTGGGCGCAGCTCTCAGTGTGATTTATTTGGTGACAACACTGTACTATACACTTAGGAGTAATGGTAATTGGGTAATTATTTTTAACTTTTTGGCATGGGCCTCTATGCTGTTAGACTTCTGTTTTTTTTTTTTTAATTGTAAAGAATGAATATCCATTTTAAAGACATTTCTTACTCTATGATTTCCACAAAAAAATCACAAGTCCTATTGTGTGTAGTAGGAATAACATTTCATCTTGTTAGTATTTGACATGATTCGTTGTGGCAGAAGAAAGAAATTAAAAGGGATCACATTTACTTTAGTATCATTATAAAATTATTGCGGTGTATCCAAGCAAATCACTCTACTTTTGTTAAGCCTAAAATCTGCTGTCCACCGGAATTACCATCTTGGACATTTTTTTTACATAATTAGACAAACACCAATCATGAGATATTTACTCACAGTTTTAGAACTTCTGTTCCTTCTTAAAATATTTGAACATTAGGCTATGGTGTTGACTCACTAAGTATAACTGCTTGCTTTGCTGGTGTAAAGAGCCCAAATGAGCTACTCAAAACCCACATAAAATTCAAATGAACTATAGTCTCAGCACTCCCACTGGAACCCAGGGAAATCCCTGGATGTTCGCAAATCATCTTGCCAGGGATACTCAGAAGAAATACATCATATCTCAAATGAGGTAGAAGGTTAGGACCTACACACTAAGTTTGCCCTCTGACCTTCACACATGTGCCATAGTACAGGTGTACTATATTCATACATACAGGTGCACATGCATACACATGAAAGTCCATGCATACACATACACACACCACAATTGAACAGCTTCTGCTTCTGTCGGAATGAGTGTCATGCCAGTTGCACTTGTATACACGTAGGAGACAGAAGCAGGATAATTGCCATGAGCTGCATCCAGCCCAGCTTGGACTACATGGAGAGGTTAAGCACAGCTTTGACTACATGGTAATATTCTCTCTCAACGTGGATATAAATACTTCCATATATAATAGCAGTGTATGTGTTGAGCTTAAGTTAATCATAGGTGTCCTCAGCAATTAGGGAAATTAAAAGAAACATCTTTGTCACAAAGGAAGTGGAGGCAGACATCATGATGTGCATAGTAGTTTTCTTGAGTATTTGCACAGCAGTGTACACTTTGTTAAGTCTTATATATCTCTTTGTAAGACTGCCAAAATAATCTGAGATACAAAGTTTGTAAAAGAAAGGAAGGAAGGAAGGAAAGAAGGAAGGAAGGAAGGAAGAAGAGAGAGAGAGAGAGAAAGGGAGAGAGAGAGAGAGAAAGGAAGGAAGGAAGAACAAGGTTTTTATTCAGCAATACTTTGAGTGACAGTTTGATTATAGAATGCCCCACTTCATTTTACCTTCAATCCACAAATTTTAAAGTGGATTTCTTTCCAACCATAAATATAACAATTAGAGTTTCATTCAGATGATAACATGCATAGAGTTAAATGCATATTTCATACTTGTATGAGAGGGTAGCTATCCATGGATGTCATTATAATGACCGACATGCCTGCTTATTTCTAGGTTGCTGAAGACTGAAGTGAATGCTTAGATGTTGTTAATGATTTGGGAATACATTTTTGAGTAGTTTTTGCCAGTCTTTTTTTTTCAGCATTAAAATGTAAATATGTAAAAGAAGAGGCTAAGTTGACTAAGACTCAAAGCAGGTGTAGCGAGAGGACTCCATCTAAAAATCGACATCATGGGTGCAAGCATGAGTAACCATGTCTGTTCCCAAAACCCAAAAATGAAATAGATAAAGAGAAGATGGCCTCTTTTCCTTAAATTAGTAGACATTATTTTTGCTCTTCTGTCAACTATGCCATTATGAAGTTCTTCTGAAATACACCCTACTATCTTCTAAATTTTGCTTCTTTTAGGCTTTGTCTTAACCAAGGATAGGAGGAAAAACATCTTCGTTAGCATAGAGTCTTCTCTAAGGAGGAGCAGGGATTGAAGTTAATTCTGGGTTTCATTCTTTCATTTCTGTGTTAAGCATCGCAAAGGTTGTGATCCCGCAAGAGATGTGCAAGAAGAGGAACATTTCACTTCCGGGAGCTTTAGGCAAATGTCAGGGAAGTTGACCATTGCCTCCTCCTACATGAACTTTGTCCTTTTAGGTTTGGTTCACTGTGATCTCCTGGCACTCTCTGTTTTTATTTAGTTTTTCATAGCCTGCCAGGACAGATGTTTCTAGTTGTTCTCCTGTCACCACCAAGCATGCCAGCGTGCCTCCCAAGGTTCAATCATTCTGAACATTTTTTATGGATTTCACTCAACCACAGGACATCTTTAAATACATTTACTCATGATTTTTTTTCCTCTCAAACTAGTTTTATCCTATACCTGACTGTGTATTTCCTTTGCTTAGATGTCCATCTGGTGCTTATGAAATGAAAAGACCATTGAATAACTTAATCTTGTACTACACATACATTATTTCCCCAGACTCTTGCTTCACATTTTATGACATTGATACCTGCTTTGGGGAACAAGAAATCGCCAAGCTTTCTGAGAGGATGTTTGCCACTCAATATGAGCTTCTGTTAATCCATTACAGCAGCAACTACCCAGTGCCTGTCACTGATTAGTGGGGAGAAGCCCTTTCTGACCACTGGAGCTGTGCAGATACTCATACCCAGTTCACTCACTGTTTCACCATTTCTAATTCTTGGAAAAGAACAAATCTTATCCATATCAGATACTTCCCTTGTGTGTTATATGCAAAAGATTTTGTGGTTTGGATTGGTTTAGTTTTGTGGCTCTTTCCTTGAATTGTGTGAGAGTTTGGATAAAATCAGTGTTAAGTACATAGAGCTCTGCTTGATTATTTATCCAGCTATTCATAATCATAAACACATAACAAGGACCTCTATCTTCTAGGATCTGTGCTAGACATGGAGAGATGATTAAAGTGCACATTCTGCTCTCAAATGATCAGTCTTGAAATGGGAAAAGGTAAATAAACAAGTATAGCATACCCTCAACAACAGACAAGGTTTTGATTAACTCTAAGGGGAATGTGGAGTTGGCGGAAACTTAGTGGATTCAAGATTTACCTGGGCTTTAAAAGATGAATGGGATTTTCCAGGTAAACACTAGGAAAGTAACAGGGATTTCCAGATGGAGATACTAACATATGTCAAGGCACAGCATTGTGTAGTACCTCGGGAATATCTGCAAATATTTGTTCTGTCAGGAGAGTAGAATGTGAGTGGAGAAAGGAGAGATTTGAGCTCAAAAGATGGTCAATGAGAGCCTGCTGTTTGCCATTAGAAAGCTTAGACCATCTGTCCTGAGAAGACTAATAAATGCATAGTTGCTTAGCAGGTGGAAAATGGTTTATGTTTTTAGTTTAGAAAGATGTTTTGACTGAAAGATATGGAGATGAGTTTGAAGCCAATGGTAAAAGCAATGATGAACATTTGAATGATGTGAACATGGGCCTAAAGGGAAAAATATAAGTAGGAAACAAAGTCAGAGAGGAACTTAGTTGTATTATAGAGTCTGTGTGAATGAGAAATGGTTCAGCATGCAGATGGATCAGAAAGGATAATGACAGGGTTGCTATTTCTGGACATTGGACCTCTGGTGTAACTCTAACCAAAAATAGAGGAGGCAGAAAGAAGAACAGGTTCATAGGGTGTGACAGTCAGTTAATAAAAAGATTGAGTGAGTTTATCTACCAAGACACTGCATTTAAGTATCCCTGGTTTGTTTTGGTTTGTGAGTTTTGTTCCATTTCATTTTTTTTTGCCTTCTTTTGCATGGATTTTGTTTCAGAGTCAAGTTGGATCATTCATAGCAATTCAATGGAATATGAACTATCAGAATGGCCTATGGTTTGTCCACTAACTCTTCTATGAGTTTCTGTATCATAAATTCAGCCATCCTGGTGCCAGGCTTGCTTTACCTTTAGAATTACCTTCATACTTTTAACCTTTACAAATGTATCTTGTATTTCAGGTCCCAGGTCTTTATAGATGGACACAAAGAATGATAGAATTCTAGTTCTTGAGAGGAGGTAGGTAATTCAAACATATCCCTTAGCCCTCATTCATCTGAGTCAGCAGAGTTGATGGGTTTAAGGGTTTTCTAGCTATTGAGCAGTAAGTTAATGCTGGAATAGTTACTGAACTTAGAATCCCTAATTTGTACTAATTAATTTTGACCTCTCACTGAACATACAGTCCATAGTTTCCCTGGTTTTTGTTCTTCTGTGGTCCTAAAAGCTGTATAACTTTGGGCAGTTAGAGGAGACAGTACTTTTTTTGTTGACTCTTCCCTCAGTGTATAAAATTGTACAACACAGGAGTGGGCTTGGATAAGGGAGAGGACAAAAACAGTGTCTTCTAACTGGGGTTCTTTGGGTGAGTTACCATGAGTTAATCTACCTCTTGGCAATGTTCTATAGTGACTTGATCTTTCCTTGGGAGACAACCAGCCCTTAATCTTTCCTGCATTCATATTCTTTCTATTAAACCCAAATTTCAAAACCAGAAGCAGACAGAGTAGAGTGATCTTAAAGCAGGAGGGTCAGCTGCAATTCTCACTTATATTTGCACATCCTAGGGTTTTAAACAAACAAAATGAGTGCTCATTGCTGATTCATGTTTTGATTTAGGGTCCTGGATCCTTTTCTACCTCAGTCATGTGATATGCACCATGGTGGCTTTCATCATATAATGCATTCCTGGCTCCCCTAAATCCTAAAGCACTTTATGAAAGTAAAACCATAGGTCTCATCTTTCTGATGAAGAGAGCAAGGCATAGAGAGATTTTTACAAAGTGATACAACAAATAAAGGAGGAAAAAGAATCCGGGATCATTTTTTTCAGTCTGCATTAAATGATGCTCTCTCTTATGCTTTTCTGTTGTCAAAAGCCCTCTCTACATTCTGTATTGTTGGGTCATCATCTCCTATAGTTTGCACAATATGGTGTATTATGGATTGCTCACAAAGCAGCCGATATGAATTCTTTATAATGGATTTGTTCTATTCAATTTTTTTGTCATCTTTGGGCTTAATAGAAATAGTTCAGCATGTTATATTGTGTGATCTGTTCCTAAATAGATAAAAGATTCCTGTGTTTTGAAGGAAACATTTATATTGGTTCATTTGCTGCATTGCCTGCAGGAATGTTAGTCTGTAGAAGGAAAACAACTGTTTCCTGACAAAAATCTTTCTTGACTCCCTTAGAAACTTGAATTTCAACAGGAAAATAAAGAAAGGTAATCCATAAACGATTAAAGATCAGTGTCTTAAAGAATGTTTACCATCCCTCAGATAAGCTGTGGAAGATGGGGTGACACAAAGGTTTCTTCCTTTCGTTACCTGTAGAATGGCTCTCCCTTGATTTCCTTCTAAGACCTTCAGCGATGCAAATGTGAATGAAGGCATTTTCTCTCTGTACAAAGCTCCTGGCTTGCCCTGAGTCACCAGCATAACTGCAGTAGAGAGAAAGTGGTGCATTCTCCTGCAAGAAATGAAACACCAGTGTCCACAATGTGCAAAACACTGTGAAATTGGAAGCGCGTCCCTGGAGTGGCTACAAAAAAAATAATAATAAGTGGCAACTCTCAACAATCTCTTGGCAAATAATCAATTATCTTCTGAATTACTATACAAATCTACAGTGCATTTTGCCGGCCCATTGGGAAGTGGCTTCCACATAGGAGCCGGTCACTTGAGATAGAGGGCTGGTTTCAGTTTGTTTCCAGGTTGCCTCTGAATTAACAGCCACTGGCCTGTGAGCTGGCATGATGCAATCTCAGAGCTCACATAATCGAAGCATTGAACTGACTAGAAATAGTAAATGCATTCCAGCAGAAGTCTGTGGCCTATTGCATTTTGAAGTTACAGGGTTGACTTACAGAGCTTAATTTTTAAACCTGGGGAAACAGCTAAGTCTGTCCAGGTTTGCTGGGGGCACCGCTATGGGTCTGAGTTGAATTTGTTTGGCCTCCTGATAGATTCTGAGGGGTATAAAGAAAGGAACAAAATGACAAGAAATACCTTCCATATAAATAAATCTGCAGAAATTTAGATTGCTCTCCAAGAATACTTATGATTAATAAATCAGTGGTTCCAAGAGTGTTTTTTCTGCCTGTAAAAATTTAAATGAATCATATAACTGGATTTCATATTATAGTTTTTTTTTGTAGAACATTTTAGAAATGTGGACCTATGGAGAGATATGAAAATACTCAGAATCTGCTTAGCTTGAAGATCAGTGCAGGGGAGGCAGTCTGTGAGCCTAGCTGACAGAAAATGTATGAAGGAAGACAGGTCAAGAGGCCTCTTCTGTTTTTACTGCAACTGTTTTTAAGGGGGCAACACTTGCCATCATAAAACCCTTACTGGAGTTAGAAGTCCATTTAATACACTGCCCTGGAGAAACATTCCTTTAGTTAGTAAGGCCTGCTTCCCTTCTTCACCAAGTTACAGCTCAGAGGCCTCTAGGGCACACAGATGCATATGTGCCCCTGTGCAATTTCACCTGTTTTGTGGATGAGAAGTATGTGGTGATTATCAAGAATGGAAGATTTTCCAAGTCACAGGCTATTTTATCACAAAAAGCAAAACTCACTCATTTACCTTCCCTCCCATTCTTCCTCCTGCCTGAAGGTCAGGAGGACCTTTATGTACGTATTTGTTCTCTCAGCAAGAGAGATGGCCCCGTGTTTAAGAGCACTTGCTGATCTTGCAGAAGAACAAAGTTTGCTTTCTAGCACCCATGTGGCAGTTCACAATTGTCTGATACTTAGGTTCCAAGGGGTCTGTCAACTTCTTCTGACCTCCTCAGGCAGCAGGCACACACAGGGAACACAAACATACAGGTAGGCAAACACTGACACACATAGAATAAAAATCAATAAATCTTTTTAAAAATCATGTTAAAGTTATAGATATCTATGAATATATATTCAAACCAAGAAGAGGACAAAGAGGAGAAAATAATTCATGTGGAACCTAGTTTTCACCCTTCTTTCTCCTGTTTTACCCAACATCAGAATGTCCCCTTTACCAATAGCATGGCAATTCCTTTTGTGTCCCTTTCTCTATTTTCCTGAATAGGAATGACGCCACACTAGGCATACAGTTTTGCTATCTGCTTTCGTTACTCAGGTTCCTGGCAAAATCACAAGTCAGACTGACTAGCCAGTCCACTAGAGGTGAGAATTTTCCCCAGGTGTATTCACTATGATGTGAATACTGCATGAAATTTACTTTAGCTTGACTTGGTTCTTTCTCAACGAATTTTCTCTGTGTCTTGTAGGCATTATTAATTGATACGTTGTCAGCACTTCCATAAATATTTCTATACTGCAGTGATTTCTTTGCACTTGGATGTGTGCTGACTCTTCAGCACATCCTCCACCTATGAGATCAGATACCGTCAGTGAGAAGGGACTGAGCCAACCTGCGCATCAATTCATTCCTGCTCGAATTTCATTGTGCCGCAATGAATGCTTTTATGAATATTTAGAATAATATGGCACCAAAGAACCATTTAGATTACTCAGAGTTCTTAAGAGAACCGATAAATCTCCAAAGAGGGAGTTGACTCTTTTCACATAATCAGATTAAAAATTGCGACCAGTCAATTTTTCTGTAATCCTTTTTAAAAGCGTGTTACATTTCCTTTCCGCTCTATTGGAAATTTTCTTACCCATTAGTACATCAGAGTTGCATTTATGCCTATTGATATTTTTTTCTTCTTAGTTTTTAGATGCCATGACTAATGTTGGAGTTTTAGCATTGTCCAAACTGTGCTAAATCCCAGATACTGCAAGAACACAATATCAGCTAATTTTGGGAAAACAAAAAGAGCCCATTGGATTTGTGACACCGAACAATGGGTATCTAATTATCATCACCTCAAAGACTTTGACTGGTTAGCCTCTGCTTTCCCAGAAATTATTGGATTTCTAGTTCTTCATAGTATCAATCAGTATTCTTCAGAAACACACTGAGATTCTCTTCTGTGTTAACCTGAGAAATGGGTTTTCAATGAGTCGGACACTTGGGATCCAGGCAGTATCCTGGGATGGTCAAGCTTTTTCCCTAGACTTCCCAAGGATGCTTGTCTCCATAGGAATGGCCCATCCCACTTTCACCACAGCAGAGTATAGGATTTCTTCTGCATATGGGAACACCTTTAGCAATATATGCAAAGATGCTTTGGGTATTTCCGAGGGCAACATTTCTTAGTATCTTAGGTAGCAATTGATAAATATATTAACTTGTCTCAAATCATTGTGAATGGCAGCACTTCCTCTAAATATTTTTTGATTTATGTTATCATTTTCATTCCCTTGTTTCCTAGTTTGTCTCCCAAGTGTCAACCTGAGCAAATTATATATTATTCTTTTTTAAAGATTATGCTTTTGTAATCATCACAGAATATGCGACTAGTCCAAACAGGAAAAAAATAATGAAGTTAAAGCATTGGACCCAGGGGGTGGAGGTTCTTTGCAGCTCTGTAGCAAGGCTGTTTTGATTCCTTCCCTGCTGTGAAATATGTTGGCCACTGAGACTTGCTCGCTCAAGGACACACAGAACAACGTAATCAAGTGTGAAAGAATTGATGCTTGTAACAAGTATTTCTTCACTCTCTTCTCTGATGGTATCTGAGGACTTGAGACAGAAAATATGGGGAGCGATTTCCTAAGAAGATCTGTTAATAATTTCACTATACCCATGTGCCCTCAAGATCAGACCCTCTGGTTTGACCTGCTGGGTCTTAGCACTCGATCCTCTCCATAGAGGTGAACTTTCTGCAGACAGAACTATGAGGTGCCTAAGGACTGTTGCTGCTTATTAAGAAAAGACCAAACCTAATACCACTAGCAATGTCCTCCCTAAGACTACCTATCCTAGGAATATCTATTCAGCAGAGGACACACTTATTCCTTCTAAGAGAGTACTGTGATTATTTTGGGGGGTTTCTAATGCTGATAGCTTCTAGTCCATTGTCTCTTTCTCTAAGTTTCTTATTTAAAAACCACTAGACGAGGTAAATGTTGCTACAGCTCTCTCAGCAAGTGCCTTTGTACTAAACCTAAGAAACTCAGCCTGAACTACGGTTTACACTTCATCCTTAAGCTTCAAATCACAAGACTACTCTATGGACGTATATCATTTTCAGAATCTTCAATTGGATACAATCTGACTCCACCATCCTTTGCATATTTGTGAAAACTTTTCATTAGGTACGAATGATTTTCCTTGGGCTCTTCTTAAAAATGCCTAAGGGACTCTGCTTCCCTCTTAACCGTAGTGTCTGGCTTAGAAGATTTCATTTGGTCTCATGCAGGCTTCTGTTAATTAGCAACTTTTTGCATCTTATCTGACTGCTGTAGAATTTTTGAGTTTTCAGCCTCACACAAGAATCTGTCAGATTCATTTTCTGTGTCTCAGTAAGTCTCTCTTTCAGTCTCTATCTCTGGGTCTCTGTGTTCCTACGTCTGTGTCTGTGTGCTCATTGTCTGTCTCTCTGCTTTTCTCTCTTTGCATATGCCCACACAGGCATGTGCGTGCGCGCGCGCGCGTGTGTGTGTGTGTGTGTGTGTGTGTCTGCCATCCTGATCCTTAACCTCTTCCCAGGGCTATAAGAGAATGTCTCTTATGACACATTCAATGCATTTTTATCACTATTTTCATTGAAAGTTATTGCTGTCTGTTTTCAGGCCAGTGCTTTGCTACTTCAAGAATGATTCGTATTATCTCCGCTAATTAGATGTGTTGAAAGTGACGAAGTCTGTTACAATAGAGTTCTATGGTGACTTCAAACTGGAGTGAATCAAATGTTGTGGATTAAGAGAAAAGCAGACTCCACATGAAACTAGCTTTAGATTCTGTCTTTATGAGGACTTTTTCTTCTTTCTGGAAGTTTCTCTCCCTTCATCATTATAAGGAATGAGAGGTGCCTTTGCCGCCCATTTTTGTGTTTTCTCTTCCCTGCTGGAGTGGGGTCCTGTAAAAGTCAGATTCTGTGACGAGACAAAAGAAAAATACAGGTTTCTTATTGTTTGCTTTCAATCTATTGGACTTTTAAAGATGGCTTTCTATTTTCCATTTACAGCATATATCTGCTTATCCATATACCTTCAGATCAATAAAGAGTAGATATTAAAAGTATCTGTAGTAGGCAACAGCTGGAATCACGCCAAGTACCTTTACATTTTAAATTCTTCTCAGGCTCTAAAGGCAGATGAGGCCAACTTCCCTTTGGACTCAGCAGGCCAGTTTTACTATGATAAGGGCACTGCTATTTTAAAAAGCAGCGCTTGAAAATCTAGCTCCAGCAAGCATCCCTACCCTGTGAAATAGGTACAGAGGGGCCTGCCTGCTTCCTTATTTATGAAAGAGATGGAAATAATGCCCAATAAAAGCAATTTTAATGATTTTGTAGTTTAGCTTCTGACATCTCAGTAGATTTCGAACCCAAACATGCTTGCCAAGCCTCGTGCCCCAGTTTTTCTCACTGGGGAGGTGGAGACAGTCTATTCTCTTCAGGCATGGCACACAACTGAAGTTTAGCCTGAAGAAGCCCTACAGGATTGGATCCTGAGTTTGTGAACTACAACTAAGGATTTGCTCCAAAACCTACCTACTCTGAGCGGATCTGCAAACTTACAAGTTTTATTCTTTTATGGGTTACTCTTCTGTTTTTCTTTTCTTTTCTTTTTTTTCTCTCATTATTGTGTTACAAGCAGATGTTCACATCCAGTCTGGCTTTGACTTAGGGTCATAACACTTATTTGAAAGCTCTGTCTATTTGTGACTCTTGATAGCTAATGAACAGTATATGATAATCATGTATCATAAAGTTAAAATTGTATCTCTCTCCCAGTTGGATATCTCTAGGGGTTAAAAGTCAGCAGCTATGGGGTAATATAAATTTAGGAGGTAATAAACTTATTTACTTTGTACATGAACAGACTTGGGAGTTATGTTTGCTTGCCAATGCTAGTGATGTGTGCTTGATTACTTGCAAAACGAACTCTGCTCACTCCTAATCTGAGTCATTTGGTTCAAAATAGTGTTCTCAACCTGATCCAATATGAATGACTAAAGGACTCCTTGCAAAAGGTCTTGAAGAAAGAAACAGTCCTTAGCTCAGGCCACTTTTGCTGTAAGTACCTCCTGGATATTAGTGAAACCCAAAATGCCTTTCCTGCCTGCAGTGTTTTGAGAAGAGTATTATCTTTGCAAACATAGATCTGGACATGGGGTTTTGTGTGGCGTCGTGGCTGTTTCATTATAGAAAACATTATGATCATTCACAATTAAAGAACATTTTTGTCTCCGAGTCACTGAGATATTTGTGGAAGAAAGAGCTTCAGTCTCAAGGCTCTGAGACCTAACCTGTTTTCCAATACAGCATATGAAAATGGCTTTTTAACTAATGAATTATAGAGATGTGGTTATTTTCTCAGTGCAGTGTAAAGAAACAATTAGTGATAAAGACTGTTGGTTAGAACACTGGTAGAGACTAAGAGTAGTAAGAGGGTCTGGCATGTGTGGTGTTTCGAAATGTGTCTATAGTTTGTCAACTGAAAACCCAACACATTTGTCTTTTTCTGGTTACACCTTTTATCACATAATCTAGAAATAATTTGATAGCATGTGAACTAGTATCTTGTCTCTATCATCAGATTTTCCTTTATTATTTTTTTTAATTTTTTATTTTTTTTTATTTTTTTTATTTTATTTCTGTCATTTTATTTTTTTTATTTATTTTATTTTATTTTTTTAATTTACATTCCAAATCATTTCCCCTTTCCCGTTTCCTCCCTCCCCGAAAGTCCCATAAGCCCCCTTCCCTCCCTCTTTTCTCCATTCAACCCCCTCTCGTTACTCTGTCCTGGCGTTCCCCTACATCCAGTCTTTCCAGGACCAGGGGTCTCTCCTTCCATCTTCTTAGAAATCTATTGATATGCGGATTGTGTCTAGGGTATTCCGAGATTCTGGGTCAATATCCCCTTATCAGTGACTGCATACCATGTGTGTTCTTTTGTGATTGGGTTACCTCACTAAGGATGATATTTTCAAGATCTGACCATTTGCCTAGGAATTTCGTGAATTCATTGTTTTTAATTGCAGAGTAGTATTCCATTGTGTAGATATACCACATCTTCTGAATCCATTCCTCCGTTGAGGGACATCTGGGTTCTTTCCAGCTTCTGGCTATTATAAATAAGGCTGCTATGAACATAGTGGAGCATGTGTCCTTATTGCATGCAGATAAAGTCTCTGGGTATATGCCCAGGAGTGGTATAGCCGGATCCTCCGGGAGTGTCATGCCCAGTTTTCTGAGGAACCGCCAGACTGCTTTCCAGAGTGGTTGTACCAGCTTGCAATTCCACCAGCAGTGGAGGAGTGTTCCTCTTTCTCCACATCCTCGCCAACAACTGCTGTCTCCTGTGTTTTTGATCTTAGCCATCCTGACTGGTGTGAGATGGAATCTCAGGGTTGTTTTGATTTGCATTTCCCTAATGACTAAGGAGAGTTTTCACCTGAAGAATATCTAATGGCTGAGAAGCACCTAAAGAGATGTTGATCATCCTATTTTTTATTTTTTAAATGTCTGGTAGCTAGTGGAAGGAAAATTAGGAGCCATGTGGACTATCAACTGCATCCAAACTCATATTGTTTGTCAAGTGTGAACACATATGCACCTACTAGTGAATTAATAAAACATCCTCACTTACTTTTCCTTTTTACATTTTAAAATAGAATGAAAAAATTTAAGAACCTATAAAAACGTAACAGCAGAATAATACACTACTGATGCTTTTGAGGGTGAGTGGAATCCTGAACAATATGTCAGCATCTTCATCAATAACGGACTTCTTTTAATTCCAGAGTACCTAGCACCATCCTGAACTTCACACCGAGTCATTAGGTTCTTCTTGCCTGTAAACAATTGAAATTTAAAAGATACTTTTGTTCATTTCGATAAATCCGGTTTCAAATATAAATGATGATACAGGGCTCAGCCTTACAATCACTGTAGTAGTTCTACAAAGGGATTGAAATCAGTGTGGAGAGGAGGAAGAGGACCCACTAATGAAGCTCTACAGGAAAGCTCCTCTTTTCCATCTCTCTCTAAATCCTCAAGATTATTCCGGGGTCAAGTGCCTTGCCTATTCAGAGTGAGCCCCCTTGAGCACTGCACTGTTTAGATTTTTCTTCTATTCCTATTAATACTTGGCTCTGGCTCTACAGACATTTATGCAAACCTAAGTCCATAATCAGGGATTATTTGGCTGATGTTAGACAAGAACCATAAAAAAAAATTCCAGTGTTCTTTGTTATTGTTAAAGGATGAGAAACAGATAAAAATGATCTGAAAGTATATTTCAACTCTAGCAACATAATTAAATTTCTGTAGTCACAGTTCTTCCCATCCCCCTTTCACTTCGGTAACATACATAAAGCTTAATTGGTGAAAGGTTTGAAATACCTTGAATAGATTGAGATCATATTAATATTTTAAAATTGAGTACTTTAAATAGATAACATTCTGACACAAAGCATTAGCCAATCATATTTTGAAATATTAATACTAATGTCTTGAGGTAATCAATAAATCCCAAATAAACTAAAACTAGTATCTGATTCTAGAAAAAAAGATGACAATATAATCACAATTTTGTTTTTAACATAAGCAATGAGGGATGAAAATTCAAATAAAGCAAAATATTACTTTTGATTTGACATTAAAACAACAGATTTTTCTTTTCTTCTTTTATACTGTTTTGGTATCTGATAGTAAGGTGACATTTTAACAGAAGAAGCACACAGAGCTTCCTAGAATCTGTGATAGAACCTTTGATACATATTGAGACTTACCATGTGCCAGGTGTTGTGCTAAGTACATTACAAATATAAGCTTACTTAACCTTCAAAAGCAACCTATATGGTGGTAGGTACCACTTTGCAGATGAGAAAATCGTGGGCTAGAGAGATGAATTAAATTGGCAGAAGTCAGGAGATAACTAGTGGTGAGGTCAAAGTTTGGAGTCTAAATTCTGGCTCCAAAATATCTCTTGATTACAATCATGATGCATTGTGTAGGAAAAGAAAAACATTAAACATGGATTGAATGAAGGCATGAGACTAAGTGAACATTTGCACTAGTTGCCCCCACCTCCCCAGGCTTCCAGAAGCTGTCCTGGAGTGGAGTAAAGGTGTTCCCTCAAGTAGGTTGCTGTGCAGTTGAGGTCCTTAGAGGATGTCTTTGAATGAGTTTATGTCTTCACAGATTTTTTTGAGGCCATTTATCCATATAACTATTTAATACATTTAAGGTTATTATAGAATAGGTGCCTTTGTTTATTTTCCGTAAACTTCTTTTCAAATCAATGTGCGTTCATTTACTGTGAGCATCTAATAAAACTTATGTGCCAAAGAGGGAATGTGTGATCAAAATATTTAGGTCAAAGGACAGCTCACTTAGTATTCCCTTGCAATATAGTAATTGGTCAAATATTGTACACACTGGTGTTTGCTACTTCGTGTCTCCAAAATTCCATTTTTGAACTTCTAAAGAGCAGTGTGCCTGAAACTAATAGATTTTCCATAAGTGGGAACAAATAAGATGTACTCAGCAAATACATAAATGATAGCTAATAGAAATTTAAAATTAGTGTATTTGTGGGGCACAGGTATGAGAAGGAAACATTTCATACTTCATTTTCATTTATTTCTTAAGCAAGCCAGATTAAGTGAATTTCTTAAGCAGAATGTATACTAATTAACCTAAACAGGTATATATTTTTTAACCATGTAAATGTTTAAACTGAGATATTATGCAGCTGCTCATGCTTGGATGAATATATTTACATATAAGTAACTTGAGAACAGTCTAGTTATCTTATTTGTAGAAAAAAAAAAAGCTCTCTATTGCAATTGTATGGGGAAATCCTGATCCTAAACCATGTGCTAATTTCCAGTGAGCAGTCTAAGCACTTTTCATTTGGTGGCAGCCTGTTTGCTAATGGGTATGTTTCTGCTGTCCTCTTTGCTTTTCTTGAATCCCCTTCTCTGAATTGCCTGACACTAAGTGATCTAAATTTTTAAATACAGGCAGGAAAGCTGTTATTTTTTTATTTAGCTTTTACCATGTAATGGAATTTGTGACAAGATTATTTGCTAAAATGTTATTTTGTATCTTGATTGGTGTACTCTGCAAAGGACACCAAGCTATGTGCTATAAATGAGACATGAGCTTTGAAATGTGTGTAGAGGGGGAAGATGACCTCCGTTAAAACACAGCCAAGTAGTCATTACCAAAGTTTTAGGCAATTTGAACTGCTTAACTGGAAGCATGACAATAGTAATTGTGGGTGTCAGTGAAGAATAACTGAGTTTGTTCAATGAGTAGCTTGAGTTCTCTTTAAGGAAGTATATATCACAAGGTGTATGTTTTTCTTGGATTAAATGCTTTTAAATTGGCGCTTTAGAAACATCTGGATATCTCTAGCTCCCTGAACGTCTTACCATTAACAATTCCATGATCTATCATTGCACATCATCAATCTGTTTGCCTACACTATAAGCACTTACCATCAGAAGCCTTTTTATCAACCAAATCAGAAAGAACTGAGCGACAATATTGTCACTAGCTATTTGAGACCAACGGTCACCAGCTGAGTGCCAATGGTATACCCTTTCTTTAGCAAATGTTAGCTCTAATTTTGAAAGGAGTACCTTTGTTATTGCATAAAGAATATAAAAATTGGCAGACTCTTTAGGGTACGTTTGTCAAGCACTCTCTTAACTTTATCATCCTTCTGCAACCTTGGTAAATTACCCAAATTACCGATTTTTGAACACTAGACGTTTTTGTTTTGAAACTAAGTCAAACTCCTACCACCAATTAAAAAGTGGCAAAGAAGCAAATGACATTTTTATTCTTTGCCAAATTATAATTAACTACAATGTCTGTACATCCCTTGAAGGGCTGATATTGTCTTGTTCTCCACTGAGCCCAACATAAAGAAAACAAAACAAACAAACAAAAAACAATAGACTGTCCTGCACAGTTAGAGTTTTATAGGGAAAAACTATTTCCATAGTTCCTATATTGAAATAACATAAAGTCACACATTGGTAGAAAATAAAACCCAAAATTTTGTAATCTTCTATTTACCTATCCTATAGAACTAGGCACTCAAACATAAAATTTCATTTTGCCACCTCCCCTTTCTAAAGTCTGTGTACTTTACTCATAGGAAACCCTTATAGTCCTTACCCTCAGATCAAATTTCTTTCCTTTTACAAAAGCTACAGAAGTTTGCTAGCTTGGTTGACCAGTTTTTTAATGTCTTCGAGAAACAAGACTTGGCTATCAGCGAGAAAGACAAAATATGAAATAGTTAATATATGAAAATCATATAGAAGAATTTAAAGTACACAAATACTATCTAATATAACATATGTATATTAATGTATTATATATATATATATATTTGATCATTCAATAATAAGGGTTCCTTTTATATTATTTTAAGAACGTAATACATCAACAACCCTAATTAGCATTAAGAGCATCAGCTTCACCATGAAGGAATGTTGTCACTGCAAATTATTCAATCTCGGGTCTCCTTGCCATCCTGCCTCCACTTCCTCCCTCCTTAGCTTGCCTCCTGTTACAGAGTAAGTATATCTGTACAGTAAAATCAAATTTGTCTTCAAATTCTGCCTTTTCCACTTCCTAGCTATGTGACTGCAGGCTATAATGTTCCTCAAACTCCTTCTGTCAGGGTGGCAATGAGATAAGTGATGGGCAAATTAGTACTTAATAAATAATTTTCTTTCATGCTCAACAGGAATAAACTTCAGTTACTTATGTTCTATCATCTTCTGGATTTCCTCATGTAAACTTGCTATTCACACCCTTTTTGCCTTTGGCTTTTATTCTGGTAACCCATGCTGTTTAATGGATTACTCCCAAACCTACTAGCATAAGGAAAAAGAGTATCACTTTTTCAGGACAGTGTGCATTGCCTAAGAGTAGATGAACATGTTACCAGGACAGAGACTGAGGCTGCAGAGACCATGCACTACCTAAAATATCCTGGCCCATCTTTTCAATGAGTTGCCTTGACACATTGCTAGCAGTGTAAAGCCACCAATGGACTTCTCTGTCCATTAGCTTTAGGAATTCTATCCCTCTGGTGGGCTTGCTCAGTGTTCTTTTCAGGAAACTGTAAAGCTTCCTATATAAGCTCCTCAGACAAGACATTTAGAAGTAGAAAAAGGAAGGATAAATATGTCAGAACTCCTAGAAGCATTGTATGGGAAGTGGAAGAGGGATCACAGGTTCTATCTCAACAAGTATTAAATAAGGTGAGTGGTATACTGGAGTATATTGTAGAAACTAGGTGGGGTTTTTTTTTTTTGTTTGTTTGTTTGTTTCTTGTCTTGCATCAGTTCTTAGCAGTGATGCTTTTCACAGTATAGGAGAATTCTCTTTACAATTGTACTTTCATTTGGACACAAAAAATCTCTGACAACTTTCAGATATCAGTGTAGGAGATAATGGACTTTAGTCTAGTTGTAAAACACAGCTCATCCATTGTTGATGAATGGAATAGCCCATTAAGAATTGGCCCAGATTACATATAGTTCAGTGTTAAATAGGATCTGCTAAGAAACAAAAAAAAGCCTATGAATTTGGATAATAATAGAATCATCTAAGACAGTTAGTCCTAAATTTGGTCATGCTTCTTTGAAAGTGAAATTGACCATTTTTCATCCTTATCCAAAAGTAATGTTGTAAACTCAAAGGACTGAAAAAAATGGAAAATATTTTATAATCACCAGTGTTTAAGGTAAGGGGGTAGTGACGATTGGCTTTCTAAATGAGTTAGTTTTACCCAAGTTATTAAGGTAGTTTATTTTTGACATATGTCTTGCCATTAGTCTTTTCATACATTAGCATTTTAAGTCATTTTTACTATTCTAGTCTAAGAATCCTTCAAGAAAAGTAGCCATGTACTGTAACATTTATTCTATGTGAGGTTAAATGCTTCTAAGAACCCAATGTTAAAAATTCCTTTTCACTCTGGGAGATTACTCAGTAGGCAAAGTGTTTATTGCACAATCGTGAAGACCTGAGTTCAGATTCCCAGTATCTGTACTAAAAATGGAGGACATGGAGGTACATGCCTGTAACTCCAGAACTGGGTGTGGGGGAGAAAGATAAAACCTGGGGGCTCACTGGCCAGCCAGGGTAGCTCAGACACCGAGTTCTAGGTTCATTGAGAAACTGTGTCTCAAAACATGTGACATGTGCTGGAGATGCAATTGAGAAAGATATCATGATGTGAATGTGTTATTACTGGGGTGTGGGCACATGCTTGTACACACACATACACACACACATATACACACATACATGCACACACAAAAACACACACAGGAGAGAGAGAGAGAGAGAGAGAGAGAGAGAGAGAGAGAGAGAGAGAGAGAGAGAGAGAGAGACATGGAGGGGGGAGAATTCTATGTTTTAATTTGTCATTAAATCCATAGAATTAAATGAAGACTCAATATATTTCTCTTGTTATTTCATTATTTTCTTTGGCAGGGCACAGCTAATAGTTTAACATGAGAATCCACTCTTTCATCTATGTAGACAACAGCCATTGGTTTGATTCTATTCAGTTGTCATTCTTGTCTTACCATCTTCCCATTCTGAAGGGAGTCTGGTCTTGGGTGTGGCCAAAATGAAAGTGGAAAAAGAAGTGCAAAATCACAGTGATATTTTAATTCTCCTTGACTTATGATGGTCTTGACACTTCTTGTAGCTTATAGTATGGGCAGGATGGTTTAGATTGCACTGCTATATTTGCAGTACAGTTCTGACAAATTCTAACTCATTGACATAAATTAAATCACTCACAACCCCATCATTTTTGTATCTTCTGTTCTTGTTTTGGGATGTGTGTGCACATGGGGTATGTGTGTTTGCGTGCACATGTGTGCACAAGTGTGTGTGCAGGTGTGCATGCTCATACATACATGCATGCCTGTCTGTCTTGTGCTTCTTCCTGGTCCTTATTTTTTGTTTGTTTGTTTCTGTTGTTTCTTTCTCCCCTCTCATGACACCTTCTTGAGTCCTCCTTTCTTGGGCTCCCACATTTCTTTATATCTTAGAGTCTCAACTACTCCTTTACAAGCTGTGTATTAATTGCTTTTGTACTGCTATAATGAAATACCACAGTCAAGGAAAATTAAAGAAAAGAGATTTATTTGAGCGTATGTTCTCTAACCAGAGGGTTAGAGTTTATGATGGTGAAGTGACAGCTGGAAGGCAATGGTAGGAAGCCAATGCTCATATAGTGAACCACAAGCACAAGGCTCCCCTCACCCCCAGTGACTACTTCCTTCAACAAGATTAGAACACCTCAGCTTCTCTAAACAGTGCCACCTACTGGGGAACAAATATTTACATGTCAGAGTCTATGGGGAACATTCTCATTTAAATCATCACAAGCCTTTCTAGTATTTTTTCTGACTTTTTACGTATCCCATATCCGCAGAATCTGTGCATCTCAAAGCGAGCAGAAAACAGCCTAATAAGGTGATGCAGATGAGTTTGAAGTATTTTTGACATTAACAGTACAAACATATACATTGTATTTAGTGTTTGCTCTTTAGAGAGTTTGATGCAGTTCTGGAAAGGACACCTCTGAGAGTCAGGGATGTGAAGTTCTAGTACCCCTCTCTTACCTCTCTTACCAACTGGTGGATTTTGTTTCTTTGGGAACAAGTTAAGGATTATTGTCAGCAGACTGTGGCCCTCCCAGTCACTGCTTTTCATTCTTTCTGAATCTCTTATATAGAGCACTGGTGGAGGTTGTTTTCACTACTTTTGTGACATGATGTTATAATTTTTTAGTACATGGTGCCAGGAGTCTGTCTACACCTAACTACTGACAGAAATGAGCTCAGTCTGCCTCTGCTAGTGTTCTCATTATTCTGTTATTACCAAAGAGAACTCATTTGGCACTCTGTTTTTCAGAGGCAACAAAGAGACTCCTGTGTGTGTGTGTGTGTGTGTGTGTGTGTGTGTGTGTGTGTGTGTGTGTGTGTGTGTACATGTGTGCTTGTGCATGCATGAGTTGCTATGTGTGTATATGTGCATATATGTTGTACTTGAGAAAGTGTGTATGTGTTCATCTGTGTCTATATCAGTGTGTGCATGTGCATGTGTGTGTGCTTTGAGACAGTGTCTCTTGGATTCCATGCTGATTTTACACTCACTGAGTATCTGAAACTGTCCTTGAATTCCTGATCCTGCTGCCTCTACCATTCTAGTGCAGGTGGTATAGGTGTGTGATGCCATGCTTGATAATTAATAGCTTCAAAAAACCTTTTGTAAGTTATACTCCTTAAGGGCAAATTTACCCACTGCCTGTAGCTGGATTACATTTAATTTTGGAAGTAGAATTTAGCTGTATGCCTAATCTGTTTGGTATATTGAATTCCCCCAGCAACAAAAGAACCTTTGTTCAGGCACTTTGGGAAATCGGTTTAAGGCATTTTTGCAACCTCTAGTGCTCTCACATTGTTAAGATGGACAGCTTTCTGTGCTCTTATTGCTTGGTTGATGTTGACTAGAATACCTGGCTCTGCACCAGAAAGGGCCTAGGCTCCCATCATTGTGGCAATGTTTACTTCCTCCCATCAATATATCTGCTCTCTTTTCTGAAGTAATCACTATAATTACATTTCTTCAATGAGTTGTGTTCTATTGTGTCACCAAGCCTATCTGTTAAACATCACTATATTTTTCTTATCTGAGTGCTCTCAAATGGAGACAGTGAGACATGTTGGCAAGCCACCTTCAATCAAATTAATGTGAGATCAGTGTGTTGTCACTGGAGGTGGTGATGATCCCATTTATCCTGCTTTGGTAAAATGGTGCATAAAATGATTAAATGTTAGTAACTGTTTTTGCTGATGTTAACGAAATATTTGGCTAGATATTACATATATACATATATATGAATGATAATCTTTGAAAAACAACAATAACAATAACAAAATTTATTTTCTTAGTAGTCTACTTTGTTTATTTTTTCACTGAAATATGATGTAGTTTTCTCTGTTCTCAAATCAAACTAGAGTCTTAAGATTCTATCATCATAATATTTTTTGTATACCAGGAATGGGATTGCTGAGGGGTGTAAATGAAGATTCTGTTTTTGAGCTCCTACTACCTCCATCTATGTTTTCAATGAAATTTATACAATTTCAAAACATTGAATATGTCATTTGGTTTCTCCTGTATGAAGTTTCAGGGCATGGACCAAAGAGTTGTGGTTTATCTTAAAATATAAAATACATGAGTAAATTTGGTTTTAGTTAACAAAATGAGACTGCCATAAGAAGGGCATATTCAAAGTACAAAGTGCTGCAATGAGCCATTAGTGTTATACATTTTACCAGCAGTTTGATTCATAAAAACTCTAATGTTCTTGATTGGACAATACGGTAAAATTTCAACAACTGGAAAAGGAAGCCCTCCATCCATTTACTAGAAGATATTTATTCCAAATGCTCTCTATAATAATTTTATAGATAAATATGATTCAAGGGAACTTTTTATATGACTCTAAAGTCTATGTTCTAGATTTATTTACATGATAGAGTCACAGATAACTGCTATCTTATTCTTAGAGGCAAGAATAAAGTTAAATAGGAAGGTTCCCACAAATATTAAAAGAGCTTTGGACCTCTGATTAACAGAGAAGTGGAGAGTAGTTATTATACACTTCCTTTGAGGTATCTGTGGAGCGAAGGACCTATAGCATGTGTCTTTTTTTCTCATACATAGTCGTATCTCAGAGCCTGTATTCCATGCTACTATTATATCATTTAGCTGGAGGTGGTCCCCATCCTTTATGCAAGTTTCTTGATAGGTAACACTGTGGGAATGTCTTCTTCTAAGGGAGATTGTATATGTAGTTCAGCTTTTAAGTGTGTGATCCATTTCGGTCATTTGTTGTGTGATTGAAGGTGGGTCTTCATTTTTTTTTGCATGAGCTAGTAAGAGCTATCTACGGGTCTCATCACCATTTGTTGAACCGACAATTCTTGTTCCATTGACTGATCCTCATTCTCTTGTAAAAAATCAGCTACCCATAAATGTGCTTTTATTTCTACACATCTAATTGTAGCCTATTGATCTGTCTAACCTTATGCCAGTAACTTGCTGCCTTGATTATCAATGCTTCATAGTAAGTTTCAAAATTGAAAAGCATGACTCTTACTTTGTTCTATTCTTGCAAAGACCACAGTGACTATTCTAGCTTTCTAAAATTTCACATGATGCTATAGATTGTTATGCTTCTGTAAAGAAATAAGCTTGCATTTTAAGAGGAGTTGCTTTCTCATGTCTGCATATTACTTTGAAGGTAATGTTCATCCTGACAGTATTAACCCTTTCAATCTATGAGCATAACTATTTGAGCTTTCTTTCCTTTCTCATAATTGGAATCCTCTTTACTTTTCTTCCAACTATGTTTTATAGTTTTAAAGTATACATTTATTTTTCTTTTATATCATTATTACTAAGGGTTTTATTCTTTGTGGTGCTATTAAGTACAAAAGTGTTTTCTTTATTTACTTTTTCTTTTATACTATATCCAGTAATTGAAAACCTACCATGATACCAATATAAACTATATTCTGTGTTAGCTTTGGAGAATTTAAGAATTATGGATGAATCTATGGCTAAGACTACTATACATTATTAACTATCCTACTTCAGAATACTCACACAGACTGAAATATTCTGGGCAGTCTCATGAAAGGTACATATGGTATTGTCTCCCTTTTACTGTGTTCTCACAATTTCTTGGCATAAAATCTTAGATATAAAGGAAACCTAAACTTAGCTAAAGTAAGAATCAGGTCATTGGATTGCTGAGCAAACAGTACAAATTGTTACCAGAATTGTGACTCCTGCATTTTCATTGTATATGCAGCCTTGGTGTCAATATTAGGCAGGGTTTACAGGTATCTCTGGAAGCTTTTAGGAAGCACTCATTACTTTTATTGGATTTCTAAGGTGCTAGTGGCTAGCACCAACCTAGGCAGTGTATGAATCTGTGCTATAATGGCTGGAAGGTAAATGTACTTTCGGAAAACAAACTCTTACTGGGCATTTTACACGCTGGGAAGTCATGACTCAGCCATTCCCAGGTGACCTGCATTTGAAGTCAGAACATTATTTCACCTAAGACAATAAGCAAATGCCTGTAGTAGGTTACGTGGGTGTATAATGATGCTGTAATAGACCACTAAAGTAGTTTGACAATGTTCTTTATTACCAAAATAAACGATGCATAAACACAAATCCTGCTGAAAATCTTCACCACTTTAGTGGCCTAAAGAATATTGATTTTGGAAATACTAAATGCCAGATATCTTTACTAGGTCTGAAATTAAAAAAACATGTGAGTAGTAAGTTTATCCCCACTTGCAGTCCCCAACACAGACAGGTTCTATGAGAATTCTGGGAGGAATATTTTTTGCTCCAGATGGTCATTTAATTTGTTTGAATTTACAAGTACAACCTATAGAACTTCTGGCCACTATAATCCTGTTTTCCTCTCCTCTAGCATATTTCTAACTTCTTTGAAATTGTGATCATGGCACAGTATGTATACTGTATAAAGAAAATGTATCTATAAATAAACAAAAGAATATAAAAGTGAAAAGAAGAGGAAAGTAGTCTTGATGCTGATGATTGAAATCAGGGCCTCAAATGTAATGGGCAAGTGCTGTCCCTGTGAACCACAAATGATGGCCATCTTTCATGTTCTAAAAAGATACAGGGAGCCAAAATATGGTAGGGCACACTCCCTGCACTGAACCAGGAGCCCATGTTCTCAGGCTTTGTCTACTATGGCTGTGCTGAGGGACTAGGGGCAGGCCCTTGATACTGTAAAGAGCCAAACTGACAGCCTCCAGATTCCTTCCAATTGGACAGAACAATTGGACTTCTGATAGTTAATTTTCCAAAATGTTGCTGAGATTTTCTTTTCTTTTCTTTGCATTGCTTTGCTTTTTCTTTCTTTCTTTTTTTTTTTTTTTCATCTTTAGGGTATCCAAACTCTGAAATAAGCCCAATATAAAAATCTGGATGATTAATCAATCATAGAAACTTTGGTTTCTTTTTATATCTTTATCTAGTTTTAGCTTATACAAATAAACTTGGAGGGAATCTAAGGCCAGAGTGAAACTCACTCTGCTTTGTGAATACAGATGGTGATCTACTTACCTTACACTATGCTAAACAGGTATCCTGTCTTGGAAGCTCCATTGACAATACTTGGCACCTCCAGAAGCCACCTGGATGAAGCCATGCCAGGACTACACACAGAGAAACCCTGTCTCAGAAAAATAAAAAATAAAAATAAAAACATGCAAAACTGGAGGAAATGAATCAAATTGCCTTTTAAGCTTTGACTCTTAAATATATGAAATATACTTAAAGTCAGTTGTGATAAATGATTATTTGTTTACTGGGATAACAAATATAAATACAATTTGTTAGAATTTAAGAGTAGAAATACATATGTAGACACATGTACATCTATATAAGCTAGGGAGAAAGGATGCCAGGGCAAGAATATGCTGTAGAAATAGAATGTGGATATGAATAACCACAGGGAGTTTTCACAGTCATGATTGGAAATCAACATCTGATTCTGGCTGTCTTCTCACAGAACCATGGAAATGTTTCTTAGTTGAGTGTTGTGGAGTTTTCCAGTTCAGTGCTTCCTGTGAGTTTGTTTAAAGTTGAATGATTGCGATTACAAACAGCATAATAGAAAGATACGTTAGTCCTAAAGCAAGTAGAAAATTTCTGTAAAACTTCATCATTTGGAAAATGAATGTAAGCCAGGTATGTTTGTGAAAACTTGTGATCTGAGCACTCAGGAAGTAGAGGCAGGTGAACATAGGTTGGAAGTCATTCTGGACTGTATAGCTAGGTTGGGGACAGCCTGAGCTAGCTGGCACATAAGTCTCTGTTTCCAATGATGACCCTTTTTCCCTGCAAAACGTATGATGGAGAGACAAGGAAAACAAAGAATGTGAGGACCCTGCCTCCTGCTGAGGGAGGCATCTGTAGGAATGTGCTGTGTATGTCTGTATATGTTCCTTTCTAGGAAATATTGTTTAAGGAAGCAACAACGGGCATCCTAAGAGCCCTATATTTTTTTTTAATTTAATTTTATTTTATTTTTTAATTTACATTCCAAATCACTTCCCCTTTCCCGTTTCCTCCCTCCCCGAAAGTCCCATAAGCCCCCTTCCCTCCCTCTTTTCTCCGTTCAACCCCCTAAGAGCCCTATATTAAGAAATGAAAGGAGGACAATTCAGTAGAGGACATAAGCCCAACTACCCATCTTTGTGCATAAAATAATCACATATATATACACTCATACTTATAAAATGTTAGAATGTTGCACCAATACTATTTAAATACTTCATGAATTGTAAAAGAAACCAATGAAAGATTTTTAACATACAGGTAGAGTTGAGAGGAGAAAGATTTTTTCCCCTTCATTTCTTTTTTGACTTAATGAGGGTGGAACTCAGGATTTCATAAATGCCAAGCAAGTATCTACCACTGACCCATACTCCTTAGCCAAAAAGTACAAATCTTACCGGATGAAAAATGGTTGATCATATGTATTAGTCAGGGTTCTCTAGAGTCACAGAACGTATGGGTAATCTCTATATAGTAAGGGAATTTGTTGATGACTTACAGTCCAACTCTCCAACGATGATCAGCAGCAGTGGTGGATGGAAGGAAGTCCAAGGATCTAGCAGGTGTTCAGTTCACACAAGGCAAGCAGGCAAAGAAGAGAGAGAGTAAATCTTCCTTCTTCCAATGTCCTTATTTAGGTCTCCAGCAAAGGGTGTGACCCAGATTAAAGGCGTGTGTCACCATGCCATTAATTCCAGATGACCTTGAATTCAGAGATCTCCCTGTCTTAACCTTCTGGAATTCATAGCCATTATGTCTCAAGATCTCCATGCCAAGATCCAGGTCAGAGATCTGTATCTCTCAGCTTCAAGATTAGGATCACAGGTGAGCCTTCCAATTCTGGATTGTAGTGTTCCAGATATAGTCAAGCTGACAACCAGGAATAGCCACTACATCATATTTAAAAAATAATACCTGTTTGCATGTTAGTTTCTAATGATGATAATGGTTATTCTTTTCACTTTTTGTTTTTTTATTTGATTATAACTGTGTTCATTTTTTTCACTGGAAGTAGGGAGACAAGTAATGGAATTTTTAGGACTCTATTGAAAATGTAACTTAATTCATATTAAGAAAAGTAATCTGAAGAGATATTTCTGTTACTTGAGAGAACTGGGGAAAGCAAAACACCACTGGCGTGATAACTGCACCACCTGACTGACTTTTCCTTCTACAGACCCAGTGGAACTTGATCATGTTTTCAGGGTTTGCTATCCTCACTGTTTAGTATACCTTTAAAGCCATCATACCCCATAATTATTTCATGTATTCATGCAACATGTATTTCAGAACATATTTAGCTTTTCTATGGAATTCCGATGTGGTCACTAATGTTGTTCTTTAAGTTGTGAAAAGAAAGATACAGAAAAATTTGAAAACTGAGTGCTCATTGAAAATAAGGCAAAATCAGCTTTTAGAGACATTGAGCAGTTCCCAGTGTGTCCTTATTTTCAATTTTCTTGGGTAAATATCATCAGAGAGAAAAATTAAAATATTTTGCTTCCCTTTTGAATAGTTTTACTCCTTCTGAGCCATGCTTTCTTTCTTGGTATTCTTAGTAACAAGCAAACAATGTTAATTTCAAGTGAGGATCCTTGCAATCTTTCCACAGTTCGTGGAAGCCATGAAAACAAATCAGTATCACTTACTGGAGGGTTATAATGCTGTTTAATATACTTTCTTCTTTACAATTAAATTAGATATTTTTTAGAGGAAGGAAAACTCATAAAGGAAGCAGCCTTGGAGATGTAATATGTTCAAACATATTTAAATAATTAGACTTCTGTCCCATTGAAATGTATGTGCTGTGGGTCTAATAGTCATAAAAGCTGGAATATTAATATGATTAGAAAATTATATCATGTCACGGCTTAATTGATTGATTGATAACTGAATGAAAACTAACCATCTAGTATGTGAAAATAAATGTGTTCCACAGTTACTCGGGCAGAGTCTTTGTGTCTACCCAGTTACGTGATTAGTAGCTGAAATGCTCATCTTCCAAGCAAGATGGCGTTGGTGTTTCTGTCCTTTGCTTGTGTCTGGTATGCTCTCATTATGGTAGTGTCAGGACAAAGAATAAGAGGATTTGAAGTGCTTAGTGTTCAGTTCAGTGTGTAATTGTTCTTTAAGACTTGTCGGACGGACACTACCTTACTAATTGACTGAGCAATTAGTGTTTGGGAATTTACCTTCCTGAGTTCCAAGCATTAAATATAAAGCCCCACAATCAAGAGACTTAATACTCTCTCACATGCTACTAGAGAATTGAATTGCCCCAACATTTAACTGATCATTAATTTTTAAAAAGCATTTTTTTTGTCTTTCTTTTGCTTGTGTTCTTTCCCTCTGGGTCTCTATCTTGATCTTTTGAAGATCCCTGCTCACACTTCTTCAGCAATACCCAGACTAGCTGAGGAGGACCTGAGAAACAAGTCCACTGCAGGATTCCGGTTCAAAGCTGAACCAATATTCACCATTGACATATCCATTCATCTGTGCAGGGTCATTGGAAGTCCTCTCTCTCTAGTTTTCCTTCCCTTCAGGGAGCAATGCTTAAAAGAGCAAACCCCTGGTGTGAAGAGATAGGAGAATTCTCAGCACGGCCAATGGTGCCAGGAATCGAATTAAAGTTGTCCATTTGCAGATGGTTGTCTATTGGAGCTCCTGGCACACAGAGGCCGTGCACTTTCTGCTCCTGCTTTGTTTACTTGAAATCTTATCTTCAGCACTTCAATCTGATATTTTTTATGACTGAAGTTAAATCATACCAAAAATATGCCAGGAGGGTAAAAACACTAAGATGTGTGTTGGTCTGTAGAGTTATAGCATCTTATTAAATTCCCAAGCTAGCTCGAGGAAAAATAAAAATTTCAACACTGTTTGTGTATATACAAGTAAAGACTGCGTCCTGTCCTAGAAGCAAAAGGGGAAAAAAAGTTAAATAATTACTGAATTCACTCCTCCTTTGAAGAGTTTAAAAGTTGTCATTTATTCTGCAAATTGTTGACATGTTCATATCTATTTTGGAATAAATCACATTTTGATATGACTGAACCTACAATTTTGTCTCTCTTTGCATGCATTATCTTTTCTAAGTGAGAGTCACTGTGGAGACACAAGTAACCATTAAATCTCCGATGCCAGAAGGCCAGAGTGTGGACATTTCTTCAGTTTGATTTTCTTTGCTATCAAAGGATGTGCCTAATTTATCAGGCAAAGTTAAAACTGTTGCAATTAGATTTGTGAGGAGGTGGCAAAGAATTGAACTGATCAGGGAAGGTGAAGAAAGAGAAAGTAGAGTCTTTTTCCAATTCTCAAGCAAATTTCCACACATTTCTCACTCTGAGCTAGCTGTTTTTGCAGTTTCAATGTGTTTTTCCTTAATGGTTCCTATTTTGTTTGAGAATGATCTATAGTACCTGGGACACAGTAGTACCTTAGTAAGCATTTGTTATATTTGGATAAATCAGTTTTCATATTTGAGTTTAGCTTTTAAATAATAGTTTTTGTTTTACAAAATTTTATAAGTTAATTTCATGTGTGTGGTGGCAGGAGTGGGTGGCATATGTCATGGCACATGTGAGAATCAAGGGATACCTTATAGGAGTCAATTCTCTCCTAGGATCATGTGAGTCCCAGAAATTGAACTGAGGACATCAGGCTAGGATGAAGCTACTTTACCCACAGAGCCATTATATTAGCTCTTGGTTTCGTGACTCAATTGTATTTATATATTAACATAGATGCATGAAAATGTGGATATATAAATTTTATACATATACACAGAGGGATGAATGCCTGTTTTATGCTTTCCTTGGTAACTTTCACTTAATGGTGCAATTTATTTCCTTCTAATATGTCTTTAAATATTTTCCTAGTGTTCTGTTTGAACTAGAGAATTTATTTCCTATCTAATGTCTGCAAAAGCAGTTTATTCTGAGGTAGCTTGACCACATATTATAATCTCATCTTTGGGAAGGAGGCAGATGTGGCTTTAAGGAGGGGTAGTGTTACAACACACAGTTCAATCTAAGTACATGACCTTACATTGCAGAAAAAATATGCAATAGAAGTAAAGCTCACAAATGGCAAGCTGTATTCTAAAGTATGCTAAAACATATCTAAGGGATCACCTACACTGATGGGTATGCATCATCCTGGCAGGAGAGTGCTGTACAACTGGACTTTGACATACTATGACACTCTTTAGACTTCCCAAGAACATGTGTAACATCTCTCTTTAAAAAACAGCAAAATAACAACAAAAAAATCAAAACACAAACAAACAAAATAACTATACCATTTGTTTCAATTTTTCTGTTTCAGTTTTTCTTTTATAAAAATTTGTAGTTGGCTAAAGACCATTTCCCAATGATGCAATTAAATCAATACTTCTCTGTGATCTGGACCTTTAAAAGAAATGCCATATGGTTGTCCTCAATATAAAATAGCCCATCAAAGTTACTATGGTGCAACCTTACATCTTAAATACCAGTCTGTGCCTTCTAACCATTATATATCCAACATTATATGGACGAGCCACAGTATAAACTCTATGAAAACAGTTTTACAAGTAGAAAACAAAGTGATTTAAACTATCCATATATAGTAACATAATATTTGTACTTTTTTGATATTTAAACATAATTGTAATTATATAGATTAAGTACTTTGTAGTATTCCTGTTACATTCATGTAACTAGATGAATTATATACTACCCATAAGATATTACAGAGACTTAGCTTTATTTTCTGCTTAGTAAAGACTACACTTGCAGATATGTGTGTTTGAAGTTATGTATACAAATAGTGTGCACTAATAAAAAGAATGTGTTATTTTGATTTTTTTCTAAACAGAAGAAGTATGTAAGAAATCAGCAACATTCCCCTTCATGGAAATTGAGTTCTGTGTGTTTTCAGTTTGACAGTTTTATCTATTTTCTTTTTGCCATTCATTGAACACATAGTCTAGGCATAATACATTATACCAGGTATGCTGAGAATTCTAAAATCAAGAACACAGTCTTAACTCAACACCCCCAACAATTTTGGTTGAGTAAAATAATAACCACATTTACCTCAACAAGTCTTACTGGAATGTTACAGATTCTGTTCTCAAGTTCTCTGTGTGCTACTGGTATCTACACTCCATTCATTGAATGATGTGCATGGTCACAATACTTTACTTACAACAAGTGTTCTTGTTGGGACTATATCACAATAATATTGTTGTAGGTTTATGAGACTTTGATAGATACACATGTATATGCTAGAACAGAGCAAAAAGTAAAGTGACCCCAAGAATTCTATAATCTAGGAAAGAGCCAAATAGTTGCAATTTGAACACAGTTCAATTTGTCCAGAAAAGAAAGGGTAGTGTGGTGTGAAAAGAACAAAACCAGAGAGAAAAAGCATGCAGGGAGGAATAGGTATGAGCAATTCTATTCTCTGGAGTTAGACATTAGGACATAGAACATGGTCTCAGTAATATCAGAAGTAGGAAGACAGGAAGATCCCAAACAAACCCTACAATATTAAAACATCAAAGATTTACATGGAATATAATGATAATATGTGTAATATATAATGAAATTTAATGTTAAATGATGTCATTGCTACATAAGGACATATAACAGACACTTATTTGTGGTTTTGCATTGGCCAAATTAAAAATAATAAATGTGTAATTTAAAAGCATAGGAACATAAGTGGTTTTTTTCCTTCTAAACCCCAAATACTGACATATAAGCACAAACACATGAACCTACATAATAAAGTAAATAGGAAATCTGAGAGCCCTTGTTGAAAAGGTAGAAAGCTGGCCTACATTACTGACACATTAAAGTGGAGAGGGTGACCATATTTTTTTCCCTAAGAGGTGAATTAGAAACCTTGGGAAGGAAGAGACTATCCAGAAAGCCTGGAAGAGCCTAATGTTCCGTGGTTCTCGGTACAAGTCTTCTGTTCCCCCATGTGGGGAAATAAGTTAGCTGGTTTGGACACTCTAAAGTGCTATTTGGGCCAGCATTGACACTTCGAATTGATAGACAAGAGCCCCAGAGTGAGAAGGTCTTCAATAGGCAGCTGTCAAGGAATCAGAAGAAAACTGTAGGTGAAAATTCTAATTTTGAAGTTCCTATTCTAAAGAGGCAGTGTGGTGCCAAATCAGGCTCTGCTCAATTGGAACTGCATCAGTGAGAAAGCAAAGGTGCCTGTGAGTGGGAAAGATTTTGAAATGACTGCCATGAGGTACTGTCCCTAAACTTTATACATGAAGACAGTTGTGATCATACAAGAGCAGGGAGAGGAGCAGTTAGAATTCCAGGCTCCGAGAGGAACTTTATGGTCCAGGGCTCCTTAGTCAGTCGGCCACCTTGCAGGTCCAGGTCTCCACTAGTAGTACTGTGTGATGTGACTGGCCACTCAATCATTCACTATCATGGTTTTGTTTGGTTTTTTGTTTTTGTTTTTTTTTCAATTCAGAGAATGAGGATAATGATAGGGTGGTAAGGAACAGAAGATTATAAGTTTTTAAAGCACTTAAAATAGTGTCCAGCCTTTAGGAAGATATGCTATCTGGTTGTGATTGTTACTTCCTTTATTATCCAAGTATCCAGAATTTAGTGTTACAATAACTCTAGTTATTTGGAAATTTTATGTTAATAGCAGCAAAGCATTGGCAGATCTAGGAAACACTGTGAGTCTTATAATCACTCATTAATAGAGCAAACATCAAAGTGTTTTCGCATTATGATTCTTAAGTCTGCATGACCATCATTTGCTTTCCCCTTATTGCCTTTAGTTTTCTTGGATCATCAGAGAAGTCTTTTAGTATTAATAATTTTTAACGAGTAAAATATACTAGTTTCTTACTTTAAGTTTTAAATTTTTCAAGTTTCTTACTTATCATTTCATTTAATCTTCCACACAACTTTCTCAGAAGTTCTTTTTTTTTTCTTTGCTTTTGAAATACAGATGTGTATATGACATATAAGATGAGTTTACTTAAGGTCCTCCAAAAGAGAAGGAGTATGTCAGACTCAAACCTAGAATAATTCACGCATACCCTCACCTTTAAGCCCACTTTGGTCAAGCTAGCCAAATGACATTTCAGCATGGCTGATAATTGTGAAGAAATTGTACTTTTATAGGAAAATATTTTTAAAGGTATTTCATCTTGGTAAAAAAATTAATAACATACTATGAGTAGTATAAAAATGGTTTCTGAAAACTGAATAACATTTTCTATTTTCTTTAATTTCTTTCTTCCAACAACCAAGAGCATTGGGTCTTTCCATAATTCTACATTATTAAAATTTCATGTAGAGACATGAGCTTTCCCTACATTCTGTAAATCATCAACTACTTACTAGAGTATGACTTGAAATATTTTGTTGGTATGTGGGTAAATCTTGGGAGGTGTGGAACATACCTGTTGATGAGGCTTTTTGTTTGTTTCTTTGTTTCTAAATGGGCACCTTACCACTTCTTAGAAAGCATATTATAATTGCCCCCTAAAAATAGAAATAGACAGACCTTATAATGAGAATGAAGATGAGCTTGTCCACTAGGTTTGGGTGGAGAAATGTAGAAGAATAAACCTTTTAAAACAGTATGAGTAAACAAGTCTTTGTCCTGATTCCTCCCTTGCTTTGCAGCAAGCCATCTGTTACATCATACCGTTAACTCATTAGGTGCTTGTAGTAACTTTATAGGTTTAGACTAGTGAGTGATTTTTAGATAGGAAGTGGTCTTCAGAACATGCATATTGTAGTGATTCCTAGATAAATGCTACTAAAATGTATTTTTTTTTCTCTGTGAAACAGTCTTCTTCATGGCTGAGGCTGACTCATGCCAATCCTTTCCCCTACTACTTGTCCTCAAGCTGCATAAGGGTTTACCGCATGCTATAAAAGAACATCTTATCAGTCCTCCACTGGGCTCCCCGTCAGTGGCCTCTTTGTCTTCATGAGAAGAGTTCTGTCATTGAAAAGGGTGTCATATGGATGTCACTTTCAAGTTTGGAGCCCAATAAACTACTGATACACATCATGACATCCATCTTTGTTGTAACAAGTGACCCAGGATATAGAGGGTCCAATCATCCATTCTATCAGAACTCTCATAGCCCAGTGTGAGGAACCTGAGTAGCCAAAGGATATGAGCACTTTGGAACCAATGTAATCCTGTCCTATCATGTGCCAGGTACTTAGAACTCCCTTCACAAATAACATTGAGCCTCTTTCCATGAAGGACTCTTCTCAGGCCTACCTTCTGGACATATCAAAGTGTCCTAGATTCTCCTAGATTCTCACTAAGACAAAGAGGCCACTGATGAAGCGAAGCATAGTGGGGGATTGATACAACATTCCATTAAACCATGTGCTAAACCCTCTTGCAGTGAGCAGACAACTACTGAGGAAAAATGATTGGCGTAAATCAGCCTTAGCCACGCAGATGACACAGTTCCAAATTTGAACCTAGCTTCCCCTGTGTCCCTGAGGTTGTAATTGTTTTAACATTTTTGTTCAGTGTCTAACTTTGTAAATACTGCATAACTCTATCATGTTAAAATACCATAAATACTTAGACAAAGGTGTCTTCAGGCAGTTGTCATTGTTTTCCACACATTGTAATATATTTCTTTCAAAGCTATGGGTCATCCTAAACATTGAATGTCTTATTAAGTTATTTTAGTGGTAACTGCTACTCCTCATTATTTTGATACAATATTTTCTAAAGATAAGAATGACTTTGTTAGGATGGCCCATGTCTCTAGCATTGTTCTTGTCAAAGCAAAAGGATCATTCTGAACTATGGTTTCCCCCTGCTTTTCTGTTTGTGATGATGTATTCTTCTTGATGTCTGTAGATTCTTTTTCACCTTTACACTCCTCATGTCCAATGTGTGCACTTGCCTGGAACTGGGATTACAGCAAAAAGACTGTGGGAAAGAGCATGAGTCTGCAGACAACCCCAAAGAGAAAAGGAAATAATGCCAGCCTCCTAAACATGTTTAGGGTAAGATTAAAAAGAATCTAAAAGGCTACCCCATGTGCCCATGGCTCCTTTCGGCACACTATTTCCCTCAGTATTTGTCTGACGTATGAAATCTTGATTCTGCTTCTGTCTTATGAATTCAGCATCATCCTTCATCATTCAAGGGCCTCCGTTCAGTTGTGTATCTCATTTTTATCATGTCCTTCTTTTCCTTACTATAGCCTAGAACCTAGGTTCACAAGGTTTCCCCACAAGAGCTACGTGATGCATGTAATTAGCTTTGTGGGCCTCAATTACTCAGTTCTATCTGTAGTTAGAAGACAAGCAGAAAATACACAATCTGATGGTCATGGCTGTGTTTTATTGGGACCCAAAATGCCACGTTGAGTTTTGCACCATTTGATGCTGTCACGGAGGGTAGTGAAGAAAACTTACACATGTCCATGCAAACCTGTGATTTGCTATTGTCTAAAGATCCATCTTTTAAAAGCTACTTATCTTTCTTACTGTGTTTATGAGGAAAATTCTTCTGGCTAGTCATCTCATTTTCTCATAATTCATTTCTTCCATAATCAACTCATAATGACTTCTGACCACTCTGGGGGTCTGCCACTCCCGGTTTTCAGCTCTAGATTTCCTTAGTTCCTGATTTCCATTTGAATTCTTCTTGATGTCTCTACACAAATAAACACTCTGGCTTTGAAATATTTTTTCCTCCCTGGCCTTTACAGCAGCATATTCTTGCAGACCTCTTGAACTTCATTGCCTGCTCCTTAAATGTGTGTTTAACTCAGGATTCTGTCCCGTTTCTCTACTGAGTCACTTCCTTTCTCTGTTGTGCCTCCCATCACTTAGCTATTCAGGGTCTGTTCTACCATATATACAACGAGAGCCATCCCTCCCTAGGATTAGCTGTAACACTCCCCACAACTCCTCTAGTTACTGTTTGACACTTATGTCTGTCTATACAATGGGGTCCATAGAATGCTCCTCTTCTTTGTCCTCTCCGCTCTAATCTTAATTGATTAGCTTATCCTTGGAGTGTGTCTCTAAAGGTTTCCTTCACTATCTCCCTTCTTTTTGTTAAAGTATAAGACCTCCTACCATTTCTCCAATATCTGATCCTGTGTACTTTTATTATTCATAAATTACTGAAGAGCAGACCAGGACCACACTGTATGTTGGCAGTCTGGTAGAGTCTGGATATTTAACTCCTTTGTCATTTCATGTCAAGCTTCCTGTCCACCCCCATCCCACCACAGGCATAAATGCCCATTCCCATCCTGTCTTTAAACTATTATCAGGCTACATGCTTGCCTGAGAGTGCTAGAATCCCTCTCCAGCATTTGTGATCTTTACTGAATTTTTCCAAGCAGGAGCCCTGTCTCTCTGTTTCTTAATAGATTAAAATTTATTCGGCTTTCAAGATCTGCCTCGCTATTAAGTACTCCTTAGTCATAAGGTTTAGAGTTACCTTTTGTTTGTTTATTCCTCTGAAGATAAACTATAAGCTCCAGCAGTGTAGGGAACTGTAATTCCCAGCACTTGGAAGAGAAAGTCTCTCCTGCACTAAGATTTATAGACTATGAATGCTGTTATCATATTTTAAACAGTTTAACCAGTTCACACTACTGACTCACTGTCTGTCTGTCTCTGTCTCTCCCCCTGCCCCCATATGTGTGTGTGTGTGTGTGTGTGTGTGGTGTGTAGATGTGTGAAACAACTTGTATGTAAAGGTGACAACATTCTTGTGTTTGTTCCCTGCTTCTATCATATAGGACTGGGGGAAGGAACTCACGCTTGGTAACAAGTCCCTTTAGAGCCTGAGCCATCTGACTGGCCCTAACACTCCTTTTTTTTTTTCTAGTAACAATATAAGTGTTCGTGTTGCAGAGAGTCCAGGGTGTTGTTTCTTCAGACTATAATTTTTGAGGTTTTCAATGTTGTCTCTGTTTCTATTTCTTCATAAATGACAGGCTACATGAAAATTATCAGGAGAGATGGGAAGGAGACAAGATGTTCACTGACCAACATGCCAGGATGGAGAGGGAGTAGGATGGATCTAAGCCTGAGATTATCTAAAACCTAACTGAAAGAGATTGGATTCTCAGATTGCATTTGTGATTGACTGTTTGCTTGTCTGTCTCATGCAGATATATATAGAAAAATATTTGCTGTTAGTTTTTTTATTTAACACAAGAATTTGTAACTGGTCAAGCTGAATAGTGGGCAAGAACTGTAAGGCCAATAATAGGCACTTTTGGTTCTTGAAATCTTTGCAAAATGACAATCCTTAATTCCTGTTGAAAATTACAAGCTATATCTTTGACTTTTCTATATCTTCAGACTGTTATCAAGCCTTACAACAAAAGGCTAAAACACAAATCCTCCTTGTTCAAAAATCCTGCCTGACCAAGACAGCATCCCATGGCTACCTCTGCCCTGTTATTCTTGATAGAACTATTACTTGATTTATACACCACTAGGTGTATTTGTGTATCAGTCTCAGTGCTAATCTTTATGTCTTTCCCAACTATGTTCCATCTCTTAGAAAATAAAGCCAAGATATTTTATACCAGCTTTCCATAGCCCTGTGTTAAATATGATAAAGTACATTTTCACTAGTTTCTCTATGTCTAATAAAACTCCATAATTAATGTTAAAGCTTTATCATTATGGGAATTTCTTTTTAGAACTCACCAAAAGAATGATCCTCATTCCTGCTGTTACTATGGTTATATTACTGTTTTCACACCAGAAAGACTCTTAGATGTGATCATAAAAAGTTACTATTTGGGAACAAGGGTATAGCTCAACATGCACAACCCCTAGTTTCTATCTTGCAAAAATAACTGACAACAGCAACAACAAAAAGCCAACTTACATGGCATGCATTATGTTTCAAAAATATTCATAAGTGGCTCATGAATGAAGTTATTCAAGGCTATCAGAAGGTTCTCCGAAGGCATTAAAGGGATCTCTCTCTTAGTCTTTGTCTGTTTTTATAACTCTAGCTAGGAATCATTTAGAGAAGCCAGATGGATTTTCTAATAGTTTCACACACTGGTTCATGCTGTTCTGGCTGGGAATATGAATTCAGTCAAGACTTAAAGAATCAAGAAGATAGTCTGTTCTGGAGCAGATATGGACAAGATATGTATATATATTCTGGATGCAAGAGTGATATATATTTCTTCTCAACTTTGTATTGCAAAGAGTGCATTACAGACAATCAGATGAAACAAGTCATTAATTTAAGTCTCAAATCTCATGATCCCATCAATTCTGAAAGTCAAAATCAGTTATGGAGCCTGGTTTGCTCTAGTTAGGACACATGGGGTTTATGAGGTTGGGAGAAAGGGAGAGAGGGTTTTCCTGGAAGAGGGATCATCCAGTAACAGTGTCCTTCTGAACATAATCTCATGGGTGGGTGTAAACTGTTACTGGGTATTCTTTCTCATTTGTCCACTTTATGAATTTTTGTTATTTCAGAATACCTACAATACTGTTTCAGTTTCATTGAGTCATCTTTTGGGAAGCTGTTAGGAAGCAAAAGATATTTTATCTTATTATATGAGAAATTTGTTTCATGAATGTAGAGTAAAAACCTTTCTTTACATATTATTAATGTACTCTTAAGAAAAGTTCAACTCCTGCAAACATAATTATAATGCATAAGGTTTTAACAGGTTGTTCTCTATTGATAGAATAAATAGTGATGTTTCTATATTCATATACCTATTTTAGCATATCCATCATTGTGGATGGAAATAACTCCTCTCCCTAGAGGTTGGTATAATATGTCCTCTTCAAAAATAAAAATAAATAAATAAGCCAAGCTAAATCTTATGACACCCTTGATATATATAAATAATAAATAACCATTACAGCCCTTTAATATTAACAGCCTAGTTAGTACTGCTGCAAATCAGGAAGAAATCAAGGAGTAAAAATACTTTCAAATTTTAAAGAATGCAACCTAATTGGTAACATCTAATAAAATAGTATGTTATTTATATCTGTTAACGCAAAAGGTTGACATTCTCTTCAAATACTCCTTTCAGAATATCATCTCCTATATTTTGCTTTAGTAGAGGTGACTTTTTCTTTATAATTATCATAACACATTTGTGTCTGGGATAACATTGCGATTTGTCATAATCAAATGATAGGAAGACATTTTTATAAGATGCGGAGATGCTGATGAGGAAAGGCTAGTACCAATTATCAGCTATAAAATCCTTGGTTATCATCTGTTAGCAAATCCCCAGTTGAAAACCTTTCACCAGGTTGGGACCAGCCTAAAATTTTCTGTACAATGAATATAATTCAGCACTAATAGAAGATGACTGTAATTTAGCATACATTTAAAATAGAAAAAATAAGATTATTGCAATAAATCTAACATCACAAGCAAACAATCCAAGGAGCTTAATTATGACACTACTAAATGTGAAAATCTATTCAGTGCTAGGAACGCTTTTCACATTACATTCACGCTAAAGATTGGCTGTTAAGAGCTCATTACTGGTGTTTCTCTAAAGAGTGGTTTATTAAACACAGTTACCTAATAAGCATCTTTGGTGGCACAAATTGCTGAAAACAGTAATGAGTCTGATTAGACTTCATTTCAATTACGACAGCTTGTCTAAGGAAAAAAAAATACTCCATACATATATATAGACAGACACAGACACACACACACACACACACACACACACACACACACACACACACACACTTGCATGTGGGTGTGCATGTGTGTGCATGTATGAATGTGCGTATGTGTGTGTGTGTGTGCGCGCGTGCACGCACGTGCATGCGCACACATGCATGCTGTGCTGAAGAATTCAAAAAAGAAAACCTCCGTCAGAATATCCCAGCTCACTAAGAAAATGAGAATTGTCCAAGTCATCATCTAATTTGCACACTGGAAAGCTAGATGGACAAATGAGTCACAATCTTGTTTGCTTAAAAACAACAATGGCTTTGCTGACTAATGTATCTAAATAAGGTCAACTTTAGTTCTCCTCAAGGTCTTCTTCTTCTCCTTACCCCTCCCCCTTTTTCTTGGTAATGTACAGTGATAAAGAGAGTAGGAGCTTGTTATCTTGATTCATCCCTGTTTATTTTGTGGAGGTTATTCTCTCCAGATTCAAAGACTCACCTTTCAACTGTGTTTTCTTCGTAGACTGACTACGTAAAATCACAACACAAATTATCAGTTTTATTTCTAATTTTAATGTACATATAGGAAAGGGAAATACAAGTTTAATGGATTAGCACCAAAATTTCAGAAAGCATGCAAAAATACTTTTGAACAACCAAACTTTTTTTTTAATTTTAAAAAGTGTGTTATTTAGCTGCATTTTACAACTAACCTCTTATTATATCCTGCCTGGAATTTTACTACTAAAATTGAATAAAAAAGTCCTTAATGTAAAAAGCCTTTGAGTGATTAGGCTGTCATTGTTGCCGTCTGGATTCCCTAGTAACATTTTAATGCTTCTGGGATCTATAGCAAGGGATGTAAGCCACTTCTTCGTGATATGCTTTAATAGATTCCTTCAAAGTATAATGTAGTTTGACATTGAGCTGGATAAAATAATTTCTGTGGTAAAATATAAAAATAATGAATGGATGTAGAAGCATTAAATACAGAAGAAGGCACCATTAAACACTTATCTGAGAAATCTTCACAACTTAGATACGTAATTATGGAATAGCCATGGATTAAATGTAAAATATAAATGGAATCAGTATTGTTTTTCATGGTCATTCTGATGTTTTTTTAAAGGATTTATTAAAAGGCAAAGTACTTCCAGGTGAACCAGTTCAGCCATCAGAGAGATGCCATAGGGCCTTTGTATGATTCATCATGATGTCTATGGGCAGATTATTAAAAAGAACACATTATATAAAAAACATAAAATAAGTCTAATTAACAAGTGTATACCAGTTCTATGATACTGTTGGTATTTCTGCCTTTTGTTTGCTCTTCAGGATCCCAGACTCAACATCCTGCATCCTGGAATTCTGTTCATTGCTGCCATGCCCACCTTAACCAATGATATATTTTAATGAACATATTTTGCTTTTTGTGTAAACTCAGTTGTTTCCCAAAGTCAGTTCTCTATTAAAGAAATGCATATTCATAATGTATCTTGAGATCATAAATAAGATTTGGATTAATAAATGTGTTCTTTCTTGAGGCTTTTGACCTTGCTTAAGTCACAAGTAATAAATGCATAGATAAAAAATTAAGTAATGCTTACTCTGATAAAAATTATGATGTGCACAATCCACATTAGTTAAATAATACATAATGTGTTCTGTGAGGTTGAGGGTAAAGCTCAGTGTCGTAACATGTGCTTAGCATGCACAAGGCTTTGGACCCCACCCCTAACACCTAACCTCCAAAACACCCTAAAAATTCATTAGGATGCATTTGGGGGTCCAAAATAATCTATTGTAAGTGTAGTGAATCATAGGTTGATTACAGAATGAAGGCAATCATTAAAATTCTCTTTTATTTCTTTCTTAGCTCCAGTTTCTTTTTGCATTTTCAAATCAACTCCTATGTGCATGTGTGCATGTACACACACACACACACACACACACACACAAGCCTATATTTTAACTTCTGTGTAATTTGTCAACTGAAAAGTTTTGGGTAGATGCTAGCTTTTCTGTTGCTTAGAGAATCTGCGTGAATTAGATTTGAAAAATTGAAAAATTGGAAAAATTGAAAAATTGGAAAAAGAAGAAGCATGGTTTGGGCGTTGGGGAGGGGGTGGTTCCTGGCTCATTTTTGTAACACAAGCAGCTACAACTGACAAATTCTCTTTTAATCAAATTATTTGTTCATTAAAATTCACTGGAAAGACCCTTATTCCTAAAGTTATTAAGAAACAAATACCATATGAATCTATAAGTAAACATGTTAGTAACACTGCTCATAATCATTACAATAGTTCAGACCATAAGGAAGTTACCTCATTGTAGATTTAAACTTACTTAAAACAACGTTATTTTCAACTTAAAGTAGATATCTTTAAGCCACAAGAAAACTGGATTGTGAGTATGGAATCGTACTTCATGTGATTAATTACATGAGAGTTGATCACCCATTTCATTAATTTTGTCAAAGCCTAGACCCCTTTTGAAAACATAACAGTGTTATCAATCATCACAATGTATTAAATTCTGATAACCATTGCCCAAAAGAACACAGTCGAGGACTGGGGGAGACATGGATCAATATGTGAAGTTGCTTCCTGATGTGACATGCTTAAGCGTCCATTTCCCAGCTCTTACATAAGGAAGCGGTGTGCATAACTCTGGCAATGAGGGGGATGCACAAGACTTGAACTCCACATTGAGTGAAAGAGACTACAGTGTCATAGAGGAAGTTCCTCAACATCAACCTCTGGTCTCTTTGTGTGCACACACAGAAGATTGCACACACATGACTACAATACACACATGAGGTGGAGGAGAGAGAGAGAGAGAGAGAGAGAGAGAGAGAGAGAGAGAGAGAGAGAGAGAGAGAAGAGAAGAGAGAATCATATCAAAATAGTTTTTATTGGAATTATTTCTTTAACTAGTGTCACTCCTGATATTAGCATTTCCTGTGGGTTAGCTTTATGAAACTTAACTTACTCCAGGATGGGAAACGCCCCCTGCTTTGAAGATACTGCACCCTCTCCTGCAACTGTATCACAGTGCAGCGTCTCATACCATCACCAATGAATAAGCCAACAGCACTAATGCTTGGCCTTTCATTCACACTGCGCTTTCATTAGCTGGAAATCAGAGCACTGCAAAGGTAGACAGAGGTCCTTGTGCAATTCACCACAGCAGAATAGGGCAGTGTGCTAACACTGTAAGGTAATGAACCCCAGGTCCTGTTGAAGAAGCTTTACCTGTAGAAACTGGCTTACAACAGGGTCTTCTAAAGCAGTGTGTCTTCATGCAACCTCCCATATGGAAAAATAACAGTACTAAACTTACCAGAACTCTTCTTATGTAGGTTTTCCTAGTGCTTTCATATCAAAGTTATTTTTTTCAGGCTGGATTAAATTATACACAGGTCCCAGGAGTAAAGAACACTGAATTAATGCACTGTATCATCCAACCCTCACTATAGAGTATTTTTTCCATATCCAAGACACAATATTCTGTACTACATTAAAAATTAATGTCCAGTTTACCAAAAAAGGAGAAAGCTGCATAAATAACCTAAACAAATTTCGTGTGTGGTTCCAGAATTTAAACTCACCTAAAGAGTTTTTAAAGGAAATATTTGAGGGGCTATAGTGTGATATATAATTTTATTCTTACTTCTTTGTCTAATGAGAGAACTCTCAGCCTTAAATAAACAGACTAATATTGTTTGTTCTATGGAATTTTTTTAAAGCATGAAATTCTAAAGAAATACAGAAAAATAATGGATGCAAATTTCATCTCTGGCAAGATCATGGTGTATTTGGAAATGCCAAATTTAAATTTGTTGATTGACCATATCAATTTGCTATATTAGACATGAATGGAGCTCAATTTAAATATAGTTAAACTGAGGGTGGGGTGGGGTGGAGAACTGGCTCAGTTGGTAAGAGCAATTGCTACTTTTTCACAGGACCCAGGTTCAATTCCAAGCACCTGCATGGCGACTTGCAACAGTCAAGTCACAATATTCCGGGGACCTGATATCATCGGCCCTCTCTGGGTACCAGGCACACATATGATGCGTAAATGTACAATCAGGCAAAACACCTACACAGATAAATTATTTTTAAAATAAATAGATAAATAAATAAATAAATAAAACTAAGTGAAGCATTGAACTTAGATGTTTCAAGTAAGGGGTGCATGTGCAAGTAAATATTTACAATTAGTTATATGTGCAGGCAGTGGTTCATATGACAACTAAGGGCCATGGGTGAGGAAGTGAACAGCAAGCGTGGATTGCGTCATCAGCGTGCAAAGGCATATCATACATAAATCTGGTATTTTCTCAGTCAGCGGAAATAACCTCAAGACTCATAATGGTGGGAATTAGAAATACTGCAAAGTCCATTTTCAAAGGAAAAATACATAAACCCATTAATAATATGCAATGCCTTGGATATCTGTATTGTTGTTCTAGGCTGGCTTCCATGAATGTAGCATGGGACTCTCTGGTTGTGTTAACCCCATTTACTTCTGCATGCTACAGCTCACCTGTTATTTACACACATAAGAGGATTGATTTCGTTGAACAAGGGGAGTGCTCTGTTGTGACACAGAACATACATATTCATTAGCTTCAGCAGTCCCTATGGACATATGTGCTATGTCCTGATGATCTTTATATGACAAACAGAACTGGAGGAAGGGTAGACAGCCTTAATGGATTGAAAAACATACATGGGGAAAGAGGAGAGACAGCATGAGAAATGAGAGTCTGTAAAGGAACAACTTTAAAGGTTAACTACGAAGCACTCTTATAACTGATTATAAATTGCCTAAAATTCAGGAGCAAAAGCAGGGCCAGCCCTCTTACCTTGGGCTCTTTCTTGTTTCTCAGTCGATGGCAGTTGGCACTAGCTGCTCAGGAGCACAGTATGAATTGCTTTTATGTGCTCGGTCATAGGTGGATACACAGGCATTTAACATTGCGAATTACTCTAGGTTAGACACGGGGTGTGGCCCTGACTTATATTTGTTTTGATTACTATTATTACTAATTATTATTCAGGCCTTTGTTATAATCTGAAAACATTAAAAAAAAAGACCCTGTCCCTTCTCACACACAAAACATGTCAAATTTTTAGTTTAAAACTTCATAGGTTTTGTGAGAATGTTCAGTTTTCCAGTTTGATTTTAAGTACTGGAATTTTAATAGCTCCACAGGAATAAAAGAAGTACTTATTTGAATTAGGACTATTATTTTCTGAGTTGCTTTAAACCATGTGGTTTGTATGATGATTGCATGTTGAATGTGAAGACTAGGGTATCAACACTCTGTTCTTCGGCGTAATTTTCTTTGTATAAATGTTTGCTTTCACTCTTGTACTTCTTTCACATTTTTCTTATTGATTTTTCTATTGTTTCTTCTGAGATTGTCTGTTGCTATATAGTTCTGGCTGGCCTGGAACTCACTATGCAGACAAGGCTGGCGCCAACTTGCAGTGAACCTCCAGTCTCCTCCTCCAGAGTTCCATATTAAAAATAATGACCAATTAGTCCTCACATACTAAGGTTCATCCTTGGTTGCCAGGATGGGCAAATAGTCACCATTTCATTTAGACATGTTCTTATGAGTGAACATTTTCTTTGTGTAGCCAGGATTTAATGCATTTAAGGGAGTCTAATTCAAATCATAAGTTATCTACAAGTTAAATTTAAAGATAAGATACGTGCCACCCTAGTCCAAATTATTATGGTTGTAATGAACACAAGCTTTTAATAACCCTGAAATAATGACCTGTGAAACAAGCTCTGTCACCTCGATGTGATCTGTCTCTTTGGGGGTGTCTTAACCTCATGAATGTTGGACTAAGGCTGATGCAGTTGACTATTAAATCATGCATTGCCCTGTGATGTCAGAATCTATAACATGTTAAAAGGAGAATATTAAGAATGATGGAGGTGGGTTGAGAGAAATACTGAGAAATAATATCTGAGAATCAAAGCCATGGGAGAACTGAATGAACAATCACGCACCAGGTTTCTGAAGGTGCTATTAGTCACCATTGCATACTGTTGTACCAATGACAGTGAACTGAAACAAGCATCCTCAGTTAAGTTTCTGGTGCTCTGATTAGTAGGACAAAGATATTTTCTTATTAAAATATAGCATTTAGATTTTTTTTCCTTCAAACATGACTACATTAAAAAAATAATTTGGACTAAATATTCAAAACCTTTTGAACTAAAGGCTTGCTATATTTTAAGAAATTCACTTCATCGGGAGCTCTACATACAATGGTCATGAATTCACCCTGTCCTGTAAACGTGTCTGATGGGATAGATTCTTGCAGACCATGAGGAAGGAAAGGGGTGCAGTACCTACAGTGGACGCTGGTTTGCAGATTTGGCACACAGCTGGCAAAGCAGAGTGAAGTGTCTCATCTTTTCAGCAATTTTAAATGAGAACTATGGAAATAAAGCTGGTTTTGGCTGGTTTTTTTTTTAATGGGTTTTTTTTCTTTAATCCTATGAACTTGGCTGTGTATAGAAATCCAGTGCTGTAGAAAATTAAACACAAGTTTGCAAAGTACTTGCTGACATGCCTGCGAAGCTGTATTTCTGCCAGAGGGTGAAGCAACCGAACTAGGTTTATCCAGACCAGTTAGCCAGAAAGCTTTTAAAAGGACTCTCAAACAAATATAGTTGGATTAGAGAGTGTTTCAGAACAATTGCAATTTGAAGTTTTCAGGTATGAAACTGACTTAAGGAGAAAAAAAAATGACAGTATCAGTAAATAATACAAATTATCTCATTTTGAGACTGCAGATTAAAATTAGTCATTTGTTTTAATCCACCTGTCCCTCTGCACCCAGCTAGTGGTTTGAATTTTGACACCTTTTAGATTAAAGCGCTCTTGAAAAGATTTCTATACCTTTCTTGTAACAACATCCACACTGGAAATTGTCATTTTCAGTGACTGTCTGGTTTTTGGTTTTTGGTTTGGTTTTTTGGTTTTTTTATGGGGAATAGTTTTACTTTTTTTTTCCCTGTCCCAGTCACATTATTTTGTGTTTAAAACATCCATGGCATTTTAAAAATAAAAAGCCAAGTGATATTTGTATGTCTTATACTTGGGGAATATTTTCACAAAAAAAGGTATTACTGTAGGTAGTCTTGTCTGCAGACTAAAAAGGCGTGGCTCTCACCTGTACATTTTATAGCAGAGTTAAGCAAAGTGAGCTCAAGTAACTCTTCCAAAAATGAAAACAAGTAGTGTCATATAACTGACTTGCATAATAAAAAACTAGAGTTTTTAATTTTTAAATAAACTTCTAGAAATTCCTTTGTTAAAAAACAAGTGTGTGTGTGTGTGTGTGTGTGTGTGTGTGTGTGTGTGTGTGTGTGTGTACTTGTGTATATAGAAGAAATTTTTAGAGTTAGTTCTCTCCTTCTACCTATATTTGGGATTCAGTGTTGAACTTGGGCTATCATACTTGTCACAAGCATCTTCCTATCCTGAGTCACTGTGCAGGCCTTAGACAATCTTTATGTGCAGAACTTTCTCCAGTATCTTTCTATTCCAACATCCTAGTTATAATTCAAACTAAAACTCTTTGGTATACATAATAGTCTCCAAACTATGAGCATGGAGTAAATGGAATCCCAGTCTGGAAGAGAGGCAATTTTGTTTGGACTAGGACATCCTAAAAAGTATATTAATCTCCTAAAACAAGAGTCTATTTTTAAGAAATTTATAGTAATGATATTAAGGGTAAACATAGCAGAAATTTGATTTAGCTTCCATATGGAGCCCTAAGGTTTTAGATATTAAAAGTTATCAACTTAGGTGCTAAATAAATTTGAAAACTTCTGTATAACATTCATACTATAAAATCCTTTAGGATGTGTTCACTGGAACCAAGTCCAGATAAAATTCCCTGTGCTTTTTCCTCCACCCTTTCCTATCTTTTACATTGTATTTTAAGCCCAACAAACCTTAAGGCATGGAGTGAGGCATTTAACAGATCAAATGGCTCATGCTGCTCTCTTTGGTGCTGAAGATGCATAGAAGAAGGGAGAGAGCTATAGAATCTGACCAAACACTGCGCCTGCTCCTCATCCCCTTGAAGAAAGGGAATGAGGAAATATCGCACAGAGCAGAGCCAGAGTCTGGAGCCAGGAAGTTTGCAGCCCCTCTCTCTGAAGGCTCTTGTCTGTGAAAGCTGTGTCTTGGGCCAGTGAATTTGGTTCTCTCTCCTTGAAATCTCGAACATACTGTGTACCTGTGCAGCCATTCCCAATATAAGGGATGATGAAGTTGCTATATCAACAGACCGCAGAGGCTCTAAGCCCTTGTAATTGCTTCACTCTTGTTTATTCCAGCAGTTATGCTTTGTACAAAGAATCTTGATAAATATTGTAATGTGATTCTTTAAGTAGTTTTCTTTTTAAAAAAAAAAAAAAGTAATGCAAAGTTCAGAGTGCAGTCACCCACAGAACATAATAGGCATGTTACCACACAGGTAGTGTCAGACAGCTGCGCAAGCGCAAGCCCTCTCTACACCTGTAATGTTTACTTTGTGTCCTTAACCTTAGGAGTCTAAGGAACATACCAATAAAAAGGTCCTTAGCAGGTAGAGGTGCGGTCATGTGAACGCAGTCCGGCATTGCTTTCCACACCTAGAACTGTTGAATCCCACAGCTGTATTAAGGTTGGCTACTAAGTGATTCCCGGTAATTATTCCAACAATATGTGCTAAAAATTTTATTCTTCTAATTCTCCCCCTTTTCTAAATATTATTCCCTTCACTTTTGCTGTGTATTTTTTTTTTCTTTAAACTCTTGAAACTGAGGCAGAACTTTAGACATTTTGGTTGTTTGGTTTCCAAACTAATTAAAATGAAATTAAATTAAAATGAAAGCTGTAAAGCAGCTACTGTTTAGGTACTAAATTCTAAAATGGTCGGTGATGCAAAGAATAGAAAATGTCATTCAAATCCCCACTTTGGGGTATTTAACAAAGGGATGCACATTTAGATGTTCATAGTTCATCCTGTGGTAAGAACAAGAGAACAAAATATTCAGAGATTTTATATCTGCTATCTATAGGTAACATTTCTGATAAATCATCAGTAAGTTTGTTAATTATTTTTAAACATAAGTGCATTTCTTTTACCATAAGATATGTCATCTGTGGTAAGAAATTTCTCATCTTTTACAAAATAAGCAATTGACATTTTGGAGCACTTTTAAATTATCTTTAAAATCTATAGCTCTTGTTTTCCTTTTTTTTTTATTGGGGGGTAAAAAGGAGAAGAAAAACTGTATGTAAGACAAGATATCCCTATGTAGCCCAGGCTTTCCTCTTATTCATGAACATCCCACTGTCTCCCAAATGCTAGAATTAAAGGTATAGGCCAAGAAATCTGCTTTTTGTCTTTATTGTACTATGCCTGATACTTCTAAACAATAGTGGGAATCATTGTTCTGAAGACAAGTTTCTAAATTGTAAAATGGCATCATTCTTGGGATTTTTTTTTCTTTGCATGTTCTAAGGAAAAAAAATCACATCAAAGCTTTTTCCCTTTTCTTTTCCTTAACTCTCATTTCATTGCTTTAGTACCAGGTTAGGTGGCAGAAGCCTTCTGCTCTTACAGGCAACCATGATGCAGGGAACTGGGGCACTATATACTTTTGTTCAAAGAACATTTGGCACCACATTTTTTCCACCTTGTCACCACAAGATCAACAATAATGCATTTGTTGCCTCTCCTCCCCCCCAACACGTAATGCTAAGATTCAAACACTGGTGAATAGGCTCTTTATGTTCTCAAGGGCCCACCAGCGTCCTCAATGCTGACTCCTGTGCATGTCACTAATATCAGGATCTAGGTTATGGTTAATGATAAACCTTTACTTTCAAATAGCCTTGGTGGTCCAGGACTCTCCCAGAAGAAAGGAACACTCCTTTTTCCTTCAGGTTAAACAGAACTCAGACTTTCCTTTCTCACATTTGCTAAGGATATTGTTTAGTATGCATCAATAGGTAAACTTTAAATGACATCAATAAACATATTCAATCCAATAACTATTCTGATGAATTATTTTGATGGATAGAATCTTTGCTAAATTTCAGCAGAAATATAAATGTTTGAAAATTCAATTAGTTTTGCTACATTAAAACTGCACAGAAGTACCCAGTTTAAGTGGGCAATCTACTTTGTTCAAAGTGCATAGGCTTATCGCTTAAAGCAGTGGTAAACATATTAAAATCATGTTTACAATTTTACAAGCAATTCATTTATAAGAAAACTTTGCTTAAACCAAGACAGAGAGGCCCCACCTTCGATTCTTTTCACTGCTCACTTTTTATTAAAGGTTATTTCTTTCAATCATGGATGATAACTCCAACAAGAAATCATCTCAACAAACTGGAAGGAAGCTGAATTCTTTCATTCTGTATTCTTGCATGTGCATGTATGTATGCTTGCATGCACAGGTTTGCACTTGCCTACACATACACTGTACTGTGTCCTGTGTTTTCTAAATTAGTTTTGAGATACGTATTCATGTTTCTTCTTTATCAATCTCTTAATGTGCCCCATCAGAGTATGTGTGTTCTTATTTTTACTATTCAATATTTTCAATTTTTTTAAGAGAAAATAATTCCTAATAGAAATTGCTTGGAAATAATCATGGTATTAATGAATGTGTAGGCCTTTTAGTTCTACGCTGCCATCACATTGATATTCTCTCCTTTTTGTTAGGCTCGGAGTAAATCCCTTGACACTAGAAGAATTTAGATACTGATTACTTGCGATTGGTTCCTGGTGATTTGCCCTTAATAATTTCCAGTTGAGTCTAATGAAAGTATGATTCCTGAAAAGCTGCTTCATTAAAACTGCATCCTTTCCCCCTCAAGTGTGGTTTCAGTCATGTCACCCACTTTGTGGTGTGTTTTTCTCCTCTTAAAAAGTAATGACTAAGAAAGCGGAAACAATTAGGGGAATCACTTCACTTCTTCCCAGAGCCCTGCTCACCAACCCCTCCTCTTTGTCTGAGTGGGAAGATAAAGGTGTGCTTCTTCAGGGTTCACAGTATTAATTTCCAAATTGATTTGATTGTTTTAAAGAATACATAGTCTTAAACAAACATATGAATATTTGAAGTAGAGTGAGGAGTATGTTGCATCTAAAAAAGAGCTAAGATCTTTAGTACTTTTACTAAACACACATAGAAAGGCTGATTAACTTATACTTGTGCAGCATTCAAACTTAATTTCACTGAGTTGGTGATTTGCAAATGAATATCTGCATGGATCCTTTTTAAAAAATCCAAATGCAAATGAGTCCAACGGCAGTAAAATATATTTGCAAATGAATCCTGTTGCTTTATTCATTTATTGTGTAATTACTGCAATCCTTCCCACCTTGTTTTCAGTATTTCTTAATCATTAAGTCGGAAGCATGACAGCAGTGCCAGCCCTGGCATGATTCTCTTTGACTAAAACCTTGTAAATTAACACAATTAGCACAGCATCCTCCTGCTAATTAACTTCCACTGTCTGGTGCAGTGGTTTTGCAAATAAGGAAGACAGAGTCAGAAGGGAATCAACACTCCATTCTGTTACCAAACCCTGTGCTCTGTTCAGTTTAGCTCAGGGAGTCAGAGCTGGCCATGTCAAAAGCCAAAGTCAGGCAATGAGGAGCTGAAGTGGTTGGGGGAGGAGAACAGAAAGGGATGGGAGCTGCCAACACTGCTTGGGGAATTCAGGAGGGAACGGATGCCACAGATGCCTCATTTAGACCAGGCCTTCCTCTTATCAAGTATTCTCTGCCAGAGGGCACAAGATGGTTTGCAAAATTCACTTTGGGTAATACAAAAGAGATTAAGGAGAGCACCTTAATACAGCCATAGCAGACTAGGGAGTGTCTGTTCCAAGTGATCAGAGATTAGAGTTAAGATGAGTGAGGAAGCCTTGAAAAGTAGGAGAACAGGGTTCTAGTACCCCCTGGTAACTAACTGTATGAAAGCCTCAATAGTGCATCTTAAATAAGTTGCTTTAGGCACTACTTTTGTGATGTGCGAAGCAGGTAATTTCCAAGGTCTTTCAAAAGCTATTTAAAACTACTGTCTGATTCTAATAACTGAGTGTTTTCTCTTAAGTAAGAAAATACTCATTTCAGGGTTACTACAGAGTCTGTGGCTTCAGTTAGCAATCTAGTAGATGATAGGTTTACTCCTGTGACCTCATGGATGAGTTGTACTCATCCACTTTCTGCCACAGAGGGCTCACTGTAGAAATGTAAGGGGTTAGAATCCAGATTCTCAAGTCTTTCCATCCCTTCTTGCACTTCCTTTCTCTTTTTCTCATATATAGGTTCTTCCCTCCTCTCTTGGTATCACAGTCTATAAGGGGAGGAGGATTATCAGAGGAGGAGAGAGAACAGCACAAGAAGCCCGGCAGACAAGCGATGCTTGGTTTTTTTTTTTTTTTCCAGACTCAACAACAGAACTGAGAGGCAGAAAGGAGCAGGTTGTAATTCATACCGAGTTGTAGGCTTTGTGTGATGAAAGCGGTGGAGCGCTGCCTGGGAGATTGCTTTGCTGCACTCCACGAAGCAGATTTGAAACTGTCGTGGACCACTTTAGATGAGAGTTGGATTATGGAATGACCTGCTATGTCTGTGTCATATTGTTCTGTGCAGGGAGCATTATACTGTGCTAACTAGGTGTTCAGTACCAAATAAGAGAGGTATCCTAGATGCGATCTGTCAGCTGTGTCTCATTTTTAAATTGCTAAAATATAAAACAGAAACTGATGGGAAGAGCCAGAATAACTAGGTGGCATACACGTGCAATAGTACTGTATGCTGGATATTAAAATGTATGTGTATATGTGTGTGTTATTGCAAACAACCGTGATTGAATTCTAAATTAACAGGATTGTGTGTGTGTGTGTGTGTGTCTGTGTCTGTGTAGTAGTCATATTAAATAAGCAACTTTATGGATTTATGACAGCAATAAGGCTCCTTTATCTTTTTTTTAATTTTGTTTTCTACAGTTTTATTTTACATTGGATTTATCTTTTTTACAGGGTTTAATGTCTCCCCGTTTTCAAGAACTCATATTATAAAGATCACAATATGTATTACAACCTGGGAAGATTCTTGTCCACGTCCATATCCTTAGGATAATAAATAGCAGATGTAGTGATGGGGGTGGGGAGCTTTACGTGTTTTGATGAATATCTAAGTAAATTTACTATCTTTCTCCTCAAATTCTTAGGCTTGAAGATGCAGTGGACGCCGGAGCATGCCCAGTGGCCAGAACAGCACTTTGACATCACCTCAACCACTCGGTCTCCTGCCCACAAAGTTGAAGCCTATAGAGGTCATTTGCAGCGCACCTACCAGTATGCCTGGGCGAACGATGACATATCTGCTCTGACTGCATCCAACCTTCTGAAAAAATATGCAGAGAAGTATTCTGGCATTTTGGAAGGTCCCGTAGACCGACCTGTACTCAGCAATTATTCAGACACACCATCAGGACTAGTGAATGGTCGGAAAAATGATAGCGAACCCTGGCAGTCTTCCTTGAATTCAGAAGCCGTTTATCCTATGAACTGTGTCCCGGATGTCATCACCGCCAGCAAAGCTGGTGTCAGTTCAGCCCTCCCTCCAGTAGATGTCTCGGCAAGTATAGGGAGCTCCCCTGGGGTGGCCAGCAACCTGACAGAACCAAGTTACTCAAGTAGTACCTGTGGAAGCCACACAGTACCTAGTCTTCATGCGGGGCTCCCATCTCAGGAATATGCTCCAGGATACAACGGATCATATTTGCATTCTACCTACAGCAGCCAGCCCACACCTGCACTTCCTTCGCCTCATCCATCCCCGTTGCATAGCTCTGGGCTCCTGCAACCACCACCCCCTCCTCCTCCCCCACCAGCCCTGGTCCCAGGCTACAATGGGACTTCCAATCTCTCCAGTTACAGCTATCCCTCTGCTAGCTATCCTCCTCAGACTGCCGTGGGGTCTGGGTACAGCCCTGGTGGCGCACCCCCTCCTCCTTCAGCATACCTGCCTTCAGGAATTCCTGCTCCAACCCCTCTGCCCCCCACTACTGTTCCTGGCTACACCTACCAAGGTCATGGTTTGACGCCCATTGCACCCTCTGCTCTGACCAACAGTTCGGCAAGTTCTCTCAAAAGGAAAGCTTTCTATATGGCAGGGCAAGGAGACATGGACTCCAGTTACGGAAATTACAGCTACGGCCAACAGAGATCGACGCAGAGTCCTATGTACCGAATGCCCGACAACAGCATTTCAAACTCGAATCGGGGGAATGGCTTTGACAGAAATGCTGAAACATCATCCTTAGCATTTAAGCCAACAAAGCAGCTGATGCCCTCTGAGCAGCAAAGGAAATTCAGCAGCCAGTCCAGTAGGGCTCTGACCCCTCCTTCCTATAGTACTACTAAAAATTCATTGGGATCAAGATCCAGTGAATCCTTTGGGAAGTATACGTCTCCAGTCATGAGTGAGCACGGGGATGACCATCGGCAGCTCCTCTCGCATCCAATACAAGGTCCGGGACTCCGTGCAGCTACCTCATCCAACCACTCTGTGGACGAGCAACTGAAGAACACTGACACGCACCTCATTGACCTGGTCACCAATGAGATCATCACCCAAGGACCTCCTGTGGACTGGAGCGACATAGCCGGTCTTGACCTGGTGAAGGCGGTTATTAAGGAGGAGGTTTTGTGGCCAGTGTTGAGGTCAGATGCATTCAGTGGGCTGACGGCCTTACCTCGAAGCATCCTTCTCTTTGGACCTCGGGGTACAGGCAAAACACTATTGGGCAGATGCATAGCTAGTCAGCTGGGAGCCACGTTTTTCAAAATTGCCGGTTCCGGACTAGTTGCAAAGTGGTTAGGAGAAGCGGAGAAAATTATCCACGCCTCTTTTCTTGTGGCCAGGTGTCGCCAGCCCTCGGTGATTTTTGTTAGTGACATTGACATGCTTCTCTCCTCTCAAGTGAGCGAGGAACACAGTCCAGTCAGTCGGATGAGAACGGAATTTCTGATGCAGCTGGACACTGTACTAACTTCGGCTGAGGACCAAATCGTAGTCATTTGTGCCACCAGTAAACCAGAAGAAATAGATGAATCTCTTCGGAGGTACTTCATGAAAAGACTCTTAATCCCACTTCCTGACAGCACAGCGAGGCACCAGATAATAGTACAGCTGCTCACACAGCACAATTACTGTCTCAATGACAAGGAGTTTGCACTGCTTGTCCAGCGCACAGAAGGCTTTTCTGGACTAGACGTGGCTCATTTGTGTCAGGAAGCAGCAGTGGGGCCTCTCCATGCTATGCCAGCTACAGACCTTTCAGCCATTCTGCCCAGTCAGTTAAGGCCCGTTACATATCAAGACTTTGAAAATGCTTTCTGCAAGATTCAGCCTAGCATATCTCAAAAAGAGCTTGATATGTATGTTGAATGGAACAAAATGTTTGGTTGCAGTCAGTGATAACATCTTTTAAAAAAATGTAATGAATGTTGGCACACACATAAAACCTGCTACATAGGGAATAGATCCCCTTTCCAGTAGTGTTTCAATTGCTAAGGGTACTGGGGAAGACAACGATTATGTTGCATCTTTAGAGTCAGGGTAGCTTTGAAGGAAGCAGGCATCAGATAAGAGCCTCTGATTTGGAAGCCCCAGCTGACAGAATGCATATACATGTGGATGCTCAGATCGGTTCAAGCTAGACGACACTCACCGAGAAGCAAGGTGCAAGTGTGTTGATTTCAGAAGGACATGGACCTCGTATGTTGATTCCATTCTGCTGTTCTCGAGATTTAGTTGCTGTCAAGTGCCTGGAGTGGTGCTTTATTTTTTGTTTGTTTGTTTGTTTGTTTATTTGCCTCACAATTACATTGGTGGCATGTGCTAATATAAAGAGCTTTAACTTCAAACACTATTGGACTAAAGAGATGAACGGTTGTGTTACAACAGAAAACCAGATTTTTTTTTTGCCATTTTAAGAGCAACAGTATTCCTCAATCCTGTCTGTTCTGCAGTGTTAGCTAAGAACAGGTAAAACAGGCTAACGGTAATCTGGACCTTAATTTCTGCAGTCCATTTCTTTTAATGTTCTTGTCTGCAAAAACTCAGGAAAGTGATTGTGATTTGTACAGTACCTCAAAGGAATGTGTTAAAAGCACTATGTACTGCTGAGAGTAATAGGGTAGGCTTCAATGTTACTTTATATTAAAATGTATGTTTACCTCAACAATTGGAGAATAGCAAGGAAAATTACTTTGAATGTATCCAGAAAAGTAAGGAAAAATACTGAAGTGTGATACAACTGAATATTTACAGTTTAAAAGTAGAAGTGGAAGGATTTTTTTTTAAAGTTCTCTTACTAATTATGGGGAATTATTAACCAGAGCAGAACAATTAATGAAGAGTTCTTAATGCATTGCTCTCCTTGATGGTTAAGTGGAAATGTTCATAGAAGTTACACTGGTTAATTGAAAAGCTATGTCTTCAGTTTGTGTTGGTGTTTAGAGCAGTCAGCTGCAGACCTGTTTAAGACCCTGAAAGTGACAGAACCTACAAACTATAACTGCCTTCTACTGCCATAGTGGAGGTGGTGGAGGTGGAGGTGATTGTGGTGGAGGTGGTGGTGGTGGAGGTGGTGGTGGTGATGTTTTGGAAGCTCTCTCTTAAACTGCTAGGGAAAGCATCTATTCTATTCACTCAGAGTTTCTAGGCTTGCAGAGCTGTTTCACAAAAAGCCAAGGAGAGAACCTAATCAAACATGCAAACTTAAAAAAAACAAAGAAAGCAACCAACCACATGTATTGGCAGAGAACCCCCACATGTGACCCTCCCCCATGCCTCATTTTTGACTTCGCTCTTCAGAGTGCACTTTCGCTTCTCATCATCAACCCCTCCCCGCCCCTCCTCCCAGACTGTAGAACTCCTACGTTCATTTCTACCTCAGTTTCATTACGTTTCTTTTGCAAAGTCAAGTGAGAAAATAGACATCGACATGTATACCATAAAAGAGCTTGCCAAATGTGGGGACTTTTGTGTCCTGTTGTGTTTTCCTCCATCCTTTGTCTACTTCCCCTGTAACACCAGTCTTTATGCATTCTTTCACCTCTGAAGACTACCACACGCATATGTGGTGTTTCTTTCTCACTCCACACCTCTGCTCCTGCCTCCACCAGGTTGTTCTTTGTCTTCTGTAATGCAGTCTGTGCAAGTTTTCATTGACAGCTGGCTGAAGTTCACCAATGTCTCTCACTGTTCCAGTGCAGGACAGAGCTTTCCATACACCCACTGCCTGTGCACAATCAGAGTAGCCTAGCATTTTGAATGTATTTTCCTGTTTTGTCCCTCCTTTTCTTTTGTCTTTTCTTTCTTTCTTTCTTTCTTTCTTTCTTTCTTTCTTTCTTTCTTTCTTTCTTTCTTTCTTTCTTTTTATCTTTATTTTTGTATTTTGTTTTGTTTAAATTTAGAGATGCAGTAATTGTTGCAAAGCACTGGCATTTTGTGTATTCAATAAGTGATGTACATTTTTAAGGTAATTTTAAATAAATGCAATGGCAGTCCCATGAAAGGTCTTTCTGTTATTTTTTCCCTTCTTTTTTTTTTCCTGAGCTCATCTGCAAATTATTCTCTGAAACACTTAACACAGAGAAATTGAATGAGAAAATGAACTCGTGGCATTTCAAAAATTTTATGATATTTGATTAGTAATCTCTTATTTTTTTCGTGTTGCTAAAACTGAGCAAATGAACTAGAATTTAATGTACTGTGAACATCTATCAACTAACACTGTTCTAAAATATATCCCATATTTTAAAAGCAGTGCCTTTCATTAAGGATACACAAATGATAATACTACTTAGATTATTTCCTCTGCTTTTCACAAATAAATTAATGCTATAGTCATATTCTGGATCTACCCTGTGCACTACTCATGGTAAGGAGATTCTAATATCCACTAACTTGTGGGCCCATATTGATCCCATTCACAAGTTTACTCTCTCCGCAGTACTGACCCGTCTTCTCTGTTTAGAGGTTGCACCTCATTTCCACCAATATGCTGTGCTCACTAATAAAGTGAAAAGTAAAAACATCTGGCAAGTTTCGTCAAACCCAATCCTCTTTAGTCAACTTTCGAGAACCCAATATTAACCCACATTGTTTGGTGTGTGGTTTGCAGGACTTAATGGCAAATATATGAGATGGCAATTGTGCTTTGTCCTCACAGTACTGATGATAACAAACTGAAGTCATACACGTTGACTGATAGCTTTAAATGACTTTAAATTAGTTTGAGATGTGAATGACTTCAAGATTAGTTTGAGATATGAGTGGTCTGAGATCCAGACATTTAGCAGAAGCTTGAAATTACATGTAATTTCCACTTAGCCTAGCTAGGTCTAGAATTATCTGTTAGCAAACAGGGCAAGTTGAAGAAATGAAACACTCACTCTCTAGCAAGGTTTTTAACTCCATGTGACAGCAGTGTGAAAACCCCCATGGACTATCATAATCAGGACGTCATTTGAGAGCGTGGGGGAGAACAAGTTCCAGATCTCCAGAAGTGAGCATGGCTAATCAGCCCTAGAACAAATAAGTAACTTTTGACATCTCTTTGGTTGCTTGGAATTGGAGGAGCCTCCTAATGAGTGTAAGGTAGTGAACCAGTCAATCCTTTCCAGTTGAGGAAGGAGATCCCACCAGCCTCCTTTACAACCCTTAATTCCTTCTTCACAACTGTAATAACATTTCCCACAGGGATGAAAAGGAGGAGGGGGAAACTACTTCAGGAAAAGGATCAATAGAAATTCAAGTGGGTTTATATGAGACACAAGTGAAAATACTCAACGCTGCTGGCTTGTTTCTCTCCCAAATATTTAGAACATTAGGGACAATGTGGAGAACTTTGCTGACTGAGCTGGTCAATGGAATGTGAACGCAGTATACTTTAAGGCTATTTACTTTCACACAGAATGTTTATCTATTAGTCAGTTTGTATTCTACTCAAATGCAGATAGAGGGGTATAATGTTTTCTTGTGCATTTGAAACCTATCAAGGAGAAAATAAACCATTCCACTAAAATACATAGGCCAAACACCATCTGGACAAGTGATAAAAGCTATCCAGAGGCTATACTAAATGCAAGGTCAATTTACATGGGCTGCAGAGCACTTGGCTATGCAGTTTTGAAATGTATACTTCCAAAAAAATCCAAATTAATTCTTGCAATAGGTCATTGTAAATTTAAATATATTTCTGAGTTGAAAAAGATGTTTTAGAGACATTTAGAGTTTCTCTGAAAATATATCCAACCTCAAGCAGAAAGGTATGTCTGTATGCCAACTCTCGTGTTTCTTCGCAAGAATTGGGAATCCTGATTAAGTCCATATTACAGAGTGAAAGGCACATAGTTTATTGAACTATTGAGGCCACTAAAGTTCTAATATATATAAATATAAATATAAGTATAATTAGTGTGTGTATGTATGTGTGTGTATGTATGAGTGTGCTGTTTCAACCACCACCTATTTTGAACTTTAAAATGAACCCACTTTTTTACATTATCTAGAGGCAACTGGTTTCTTTCTCTTTTCCTATGTGCCAAAATACTTTTGACTACTTCAAAATTCTGTTTCAATATGACTTTTTTTTTCTTAAGGAAAGTAAAACTTTCAGTTTTGAATCATTTGTCGATTTAATGAAACACATTAGCAAACACGAAGCTTTTAGGATTTCAGAATTCACAACCAGCTATACTTGTGATGAACCAACCCGTGAACTAAAGCTCACAGTCTGCTAAGACCTTTGGTTGACATTCGATTTTGAACCTGCCAGATGCGTTTGTGTGAACCAGGGATACTGCATCTTTAATGAACAAGTCTCTCCTCTTTCCCCTGTTTTTAAATACAACACAAGGGGTGTAGCACTAGGCACTGCAATTGTCAAAGACAATTAGACTGAAAGCAGGGACATCTCACCTCCCTGTCTCAGTGATATGTAGAATGTGGGCAGCCTGGGTCAGTCTTGCCACAGAGTGGTGTGAGAAGATATGAATCAGTCCTATAGAATGTTAAATATTTATAAAATGGTTTTGTAGTGCACCAAGGTTGGGAGCACATTCATTTCTTCTTTTTGTCTTATGAAACAAAAGAAAAAAATCAAAAGTTTATTTCTAGGCTTATTCTCTCCCTAGGTATAGGCATATTCTCTCTCTCTCTCTCTCTCTCTCTCTCTCTCTCTCTCTCTCTCTCTCTCTCTCTCTCTCTCTCTCTCTTTCTCTCTCTCTCTCTCTCTTTCTCTCTCTCTCTATCTATCTATCTGTTCCTCCCTTTCACTCTTTTTTTCCTGCCTCCCCGTCAGTATGGATCTGTGTGTGAGTGATTTTTTTCCTTGTGGATTAGATACAGTTGCTAGAGAATATTCATTTTTTTGTTTGTTTTTCTTTTTTCATCTGATTATTCAGACATTGTTCTTTATAACCATTTCTACCTCATTGCTACATATTGTACATGTAGTATTTATTTGTTGTCTTTTTTTGAATGTCATGCATTTCGTAAGAAAAAGACTAGTCCTTGAACTTGAACAGTCTACCTCAGAAAGACTGTCTTTACACTGAACAGTATTAGCAACCTAAATGGTAAGATGCATTAGCAAAGTGTGG